>CM061747.1:45329052-45906385 GCA_030979885.1 Lolium multiflorum | reverse complement strand
TTCTTCTACCAGGTTGACTGTCAATTTTGTGGGCTATCTGGACAGCTAGGTGGAAGGCTATCCACGAGGATATTTTTTCAGAGCCTGCTGTCTACACATGGTTTCATTACCTCATATTTACAGGAGTTGAAAACCTTGGCCAAACCAGAAGCTGGAGTATCACTTGTTCATGTAACATCAAAGTACTAAGGCTTTGCCTGTCGAAGTACTAGTGCTTGCTGACGATATATGATAGCTGTGTTGTCTCGGACTGCAAATTAGTAGCGTTAGATATAAAAGAAGTACTATGGTAGCTACAGTGTTGATCATCGCCAGACTGGTAGGGTCTTTAATTCACAAATTTCCAGAATAGGTTTTGCTCATGAAAGTGGAGCTTCAAACTTTGGAAGGCAACCTAGCTAGGCATATGATGTTATATGGAGTAGGCTCGCCACTTATGGCTCAGCATCCCTTACTCTGAAATCTATTCGCAAACATTGTCAATGAACAATGATCAGTAAGAGCCTAACGGTGTTTCTCAACCAAAAAAAGCTCTTCCTGGTTACACTAAAGAAGTCTTCCGAAGTCAGGAAAAAATTCTCTCCGTTTTGCTTATCTTTCATATGAAGAACACATAACAACATTTCAATAGAACAATAACACTTGATGACTTGAACAAGATATATTAGAGAAATGAGAACAGAAAGCTTGTGGAAGCGATTGTTACTCTGTTGAAGAAATAACCACTGATACATTAAAATTTCTGAGCAGAAACAGCATGCAAGGTGCAGTACTATTCTTCAGGTTCATGGCGATCGCTCCAGTAGACTTCCCATGGAGAACGCTGCTCTCGACGCCGAGCTGGGCCTCCGACGACGCCACAACTAAGCCTGAGCCGACCTTCCAGTACCTCGTCCCTGGCGCCGCACTTGCTCCCTTGCCATGCTCTGCGGCCCTCGCCGTCCGAGCTCGGACACCGATACTTCCCTCCAGTTGCTCCACATCCGGAGCATTGCGTACAGCAGGGCTATGCACACCGCGGCCGAGACGATGGCAATGGCCGCCACGATGCCAGAAACCACCGCGCCGGCAGCCGCCTCCCTGTTCGCCCCACACGTCGCGCAGCGGTGCGCCACAGAGATCGTCACAGTGTAGGACGGGTGCCGAAGCTAGACAGCACGGCAGGTATCATGCCTGAGAGGAGATTGTCCGACAAGTTCAGGGCGGTTAAGGCTTGGTGGAGCTGCAGCAGCGAAGATGGTATCTGCCCATGAGTTTGTTGGAGGACAGGTTCAGCCGCTCCAGCTTCACAAGGTTACCGAGGGACGTTTAACCGGCCAGACAGCTTGTTCCGGCTTAGGTCCAGCATCACCTGCAGCTCCGATAGCTGCCCGAGCTCTGTGGGATTGGCCTCTCCAGCGAGTTCTCCGATAGGCTCAGCTCGTACAGCTTGTTGCACTGCCGGAGTGTCGGTGGTATGACGCCGTGAGACTGTTCTTCTGGATGTTGAGAACCGTTCAGGGATGTGAGCCTGCCGATCTCCTGCGGAATGCTGCCGGAGAGATGATTGTCGCTGAGCGACAGCTTCTAGAGGCTCGAGCAGCGCCGAGCTCCACTGGTATGCCACCACTTAATGCATTCGACGAGGTCGAGCTCTCTGAGGAAGCGCAGGCCGCCAAGCCAAGAAGGCACGGCCTCTTGCCAGACTGTTCCTCTCAAGATTCAGATGGGTGGAGCTGCAAACAGTTGGAGAGCTCTGATGGGACATTGCCGGAGAAGCTGTTGGAGGAGAGGTCGAGCATCCTGAGTCGTGTCAGGTTGCTCAACTCGGCAGGGGATTGCACCTGGCTAGCTGGTTGCCAGCCAGCTGGAGGCGGACCATGTTCCATGACCGCAATGTTGTCGACTACACCAGAGAATCTGTTGTCAGTCAGCACAAGCACAGCGAGGGAGCTCGGACTCAAGGAGAGGGACGACGCTGCCACTGAACCTGTTGTGAGATGTTGATCACTGTCAGGTTCTTGAGTCACCAGCGCCTCGGGAAGGGGGCCCTGGAGTGAGTTGTTGTACAGGTGATGATGCTCGTTGGGTGAGATGCCTGAATGTGTCTGGCAATGCGCCCAGAGCTGCTGTCCGCCAATGCCAAGGCCTGAGTTGCGTGCACTCGCCGGAGGCTCGCTTGAATAGAGCTGCATGTCATTCACGGAGTTGAAGCACCTCCAGGTTCTTGAGGTCCCAACTGAGGGATAGTTCCATGAAATGGTTGCCAAAGAAGTCCACCTCTGGCTCGTGCAGTTGGTGATCTCATCAGGTATGATCCCAGACATCTGTTCCTTGTAGAGGAACAAGGGTCGTCATCCTTGCAGCTACTGACCTCTGGTGGGATCACGCCGGTGAGGCCATTGTGGTACAGGACAGTACCTCCAGGTTTCCCAAGTTTCTATCTGAGGTGGCAGAACACCAGTAAGGCTATTGTTGGTGCAGCACAAGGTTGACGAGGTTTGATAATCAGTCAATCTCCGATGGAATCTTCCCAGTGAAGCTATTGTTCGACGCATCAATGGATCGCATTGAAATGCAGTTGGAGCAGCCTCAATGCCTCCTTCAAGGTTGTTCCCGGCAAGGAACAAGTTCTCCTGCTTGAGTTCCTGTATAGAGGCCTTCAGGGATGTTGCTATCCAGGAGATTGCCAGACAGCACAACAGGTGTCTGGGCCTTCAGCTGCATGGGACATGCTGATCTTCCTGGAATGTTGGTTTTTGGGACAAGTCCACAGTCCGCAGCTGTTTGTTGATTTAGCTCTTCTGGGATGGCACCGGTCAGTCTGTTGCTGAGCAGGTTGGAGATATGCCAGTGGCTGGAAAGACTCCCACCCTGCCGGAATCACACCAGAAAACTGATTGTTTGCAAGGTTGAGGGACTGAGAACACCAGGCTGCCAATGAATGAGGGAATGCTGCCCCCGAGCCTATTATCAGGCACTGGAAAGAAGGCAAACTGCGACGCAACTTCCAAGCTGCTCCGGGGATGCTGCCGGTGAGTGTTGTTGTTCAAGACCAGCTTCTGCAGGTTCTTCAGGTTGCCAATCTGGTGTAAGGAATGCTGCCACTCAGCTGGCAAGAGGTTAAGCGCCAGTGTCTCGAGTAACTTCCGCGCAGTGCTGCCGATGCGGTATCTCGCCATGCAGCCTGTTGTCGCCAATCCCGAGAACATTGATACCCTCGAGGAGGTCAGCTCCGTTGAATGGTACCGGTGGAGTAGTTGGAGTAGAGGAGCAGCGTCTTCAGATCTGAAGCATGCCGAGCTCCGGCGGGATTGGCCTGGTGAGGGAGTTGGAGGATAGGTCGATGAACTCGACAGACATAAGGCCAGCTATCGCCGGAGATAGTGTGCCCGAGGAAAATATATCCGGACAAGTTGAGGCCTGCTACAATGCTTTCCTGCAGGCATGAAACACCATGCCAGGAGCACAAGCATCAGCTTCCGCTACCAACCAGAGAGTATGCCTTGAGGATCGATGAGACTGGATTTCATCTGTAGGAGAGTACTAGGAGCCATGGCCGGTGGCTACACATCCTTGGCACAAGCAGGATGCCAAAGAGCAGCGATAGAAGAAGAGCAAGCTGAATGGCTGGGGCTTGCCAAGAGATGGTATCATGCAACTGTGTAAGCTACAACGAGGAACTGACTTACAGGATAGCTGCTACTTTGGGAGGTGAGAAGATGTGCATAAACCTCATTGCTGTGGTGGTAGGAGCCTGAGCTGCAAAAGGAGAAGGGGTTGTCAAACACTACCTGCTCTATGTATCACAGTAGAGAATGTTGGTTCCTAGTAGTGAAATGCACTACGAGACAACGGAGAAGGTAGAGCACGCAGAATCCCGCTTGATATAAAATTGGAATAATCAGAGTAGTCGGAACAAAGTAGAGTTGATCAGCTATTTTAAAGCTCTTAACCTTGTTGCTTTGACTTGTTAGTTCAGCTTCTTCTGCGTGATCTCTAGTGACAATGAAAAGGGCACTCCAAACTAAAAACTGGCACTTTGCAGAGCGTACGTGCTAAACAGTTCAACTACTCTCCTTGATTTGGTGGCATAAGGAGCAACCATGTGATGCTTCCATGTTTGATTAAATAATGCTCAAGTTGATGTTTGATGACAAAAGAACTAACAGAGTGTACTCTCATATCAAGTTCGACCATAGGGAAATTCAGGTTTTTTTACTCTCAAAATAGTAGAGAAAATAGAAATCCCTTCCGGCAGACTAAATTAGCAACCATCAAGTACTGAGGTACCGATAGCTTTAACTGGAAATCGAAGCGTATTCAGCACGTACAGTGTGCGACTACATAACATGGATCACGAGGTTATAATGACAACATCACATACCTCAACATAACGGATTGTACTTTGGCTATATGAAGAAATTATTCATGATATGTATGATTCCCAACAGACCATATGAACAGAGAAGGACCAATCACCCACTAGGTGGTATCAATTATCAGATAGTGGGAAAGCACTTTGCATTGGAGAGACAGTGACACAATTGAATCTAAAGAGACCACAGGAAGCGAGAAAGGTGAGAAAATAAAACTTACAGTAACCACCACAGAAGTTCTCTGTCCACCCCCATGCCATGCCAGGCAGCAATGCAGCAGGCATGGATGGTCACCAGTCACACACTTTACTTTGTTCCTCCAGTTCACCTGCACGTACCAGATTCCATGGAGGGCAAGTCCAATCGATAGGGACACAGGTTGTCCGAAAGCAGTCCAAAAGTGGCATCGCAATCCTAATGATGCACAGCCACGCCCACCTTTTCGGTTTAGACTCTTGAATCCTGGAATACAAGAAATGCCATCTCGTTTCAGACTTCAGGCCATTTGGAACACGAGAAAATTTTCTTGGATCTCCAAGAATTGAACTGTGTCCATGGCTCATGTGAAAACCTTGCATTGCAAACATGCTGGTCCTAATGGTGAGCCAGTTTGCTGGGCAATTTCAGTCAGTTTATTGATTATTCAGCTGTTAAACCAGAATTGTATGAGCTCTGTGTGTGAATAGAGGTTCAGAAACGAATTCAAAGGACACTAGATGGCCTGAAGTCCCTAACTACTCGTCAGTAGGTGACATGAAGACAATGATGTGCTGTTAAACCAGAATTGTAAGGGAGCTCTGTGTGCGTGAATAGAGGTCTGTAAACGAATTCTAAAGGACACTAGATGGCTCGAAGTCCCTAACTACTCGTCAGTAGGTGACATGAAGACAATGATGTGCTGTTGGTAATGGTTGCATCATTGGTCCAAGATTGACTTTGTTCTGCATTCAAACAATTTAGTACTAGGTCCTGATTGAGCTGGGTTTGACTTGTAGGCTCCATAACATTTTGCCTTGCTTCTTAATGTTTCTCACTTTGCTCACACCTATGGGAGTTGGGATTCGGGAAGTTATCGGACAGACATGAATCAGAGGACAATATTGGGTGTACAGTAGTGTGTACTTTGTTCTTGTTTATCTTAATATGAGCTGCTAATTAATCTCCCAAGGCCTATATATAAAGATATCATAGAACAAACTGTCTAAGCAAATAGTACAAATGTCAGTACAAACATTCTTGGACAAATGGATAAACCAGTCTGCATGCCATTGAATGATATATGTGGAACAATCATTTGTTATTTGAAATTTGGGCATATGAACCTACCCTTGTGATAGAAATTCTTGAACTAATGAACTAGTACTAATATGACTATCCTCAGCATCCATATTATATTAGTGCATTATATTCACATCATTCTACAAAAGAACTGTGTCATGTTAGTTGAGTAATGTTATTCTCAAGGGAATATCTTGTAATTGATGTGATCAAGAAGGGCCATCTTTCATCATAGGAAAACATAGGAAATTTTAAGGAGTTCAGGATACTGTAAAAATGGGCCTACGTAGCAGCATCACAGCATGCCATAAGATTCTTCTAATTATGATACACCAGAAGCGTGTTAAATTTCGCCAAGAAATTCACTATACTGTCATTTTCATGCAACGCAAGATAACAATTTGACTAGTTCAAGAAATACGATAGTGCATTAATACGCCATACATTATTTGTTGCTATGTTCAACAATCAGTGGCCATATATACATTACAAAAATTCCAACTTTTTCAGGGCCCCTTGACAGCCAACTAAGCCATTTCCTTTTTCTTAAATTATTTGTTATGAAGCCAAAACGCCTAGCATTCCATAATGCATTGCAATGATTAATAGATTGAGTGAACATCGACTAACCAAGCTGCAATGGCACGCAAGATGTAATTTGTATGGGTAACCATGTGCTTGAGCAAAAAAACCTCACCTCCCCCTTTGCTGTACGTAGACGGCAGTACTTATCTTTGCAAACGAGGCACCCAATCAGCTGGTACTGACACCTTTTTCAGTTAGATCGGAAAGCCCACCGCCTTTCAGATAGTCTGTCGGCAAAAGCGCTTTTGCTCGCATGATCAGTCGTTGACTCCACAGTGAATGCTATTAGCCAAAGATTAGCATCCTGCATGATGCAGGACACACTGCGTGATGAGCTGACAATGTGCAGTGCAGACTAAGAGAGGAAATAATCGGTATAACCATCACCAAACCCATGTCATGTCAGAGGCTCAGAGTGTCGAAGCAACCGAGTTTGCTAGATCGGTACCGTGGATTGCCAGCTCGATTGCTCCATCTGATTGCAGACTACTAGAGGCAGAAGACTTGGAAGAACCAGGATAAGTTGATCCCCCGTGTTCGGCTCATGCTGTTAGAGCTTGTGCATATCTCAGATGTTTTGCTTTGCCATCAGTTGGTTCGTCAATCAGCATCTGGTGTGTTTCCTGATCAGGAGCAGGCGAGCAGCTGCCAGTTTGACTCCTCCATCCATCCATCATAGGTGACAGCAAACAGTTCACCTGAACTCAGCCTCAATTCATACAGCACAGTCTTGCGTCATTGTGTGCGGCATCGAACCCTGGACAACGGCACGGCAGGCAACAATGCGAGCATATTGCCACCTATGCAAGGGAAGAGACATCGCGCCATGCTCTGATGTCCATGGCACTCTATGTTTACCGCAGCGGTGCATGCTCTGCCGCCGTTGTTGGTGATCGCTAGCCCGCTTCAGCGCCATAAGGTCGAACACCCAGTGGGCGGCAGGCGCCGTGACCACAACAAGGTAGCTCAAACGAAAGAAGTAACGTTAGTTCCTCGCGGAAATGGCTTCCTCAGAAATATCCCGAGGAATTCCACCATGTGCGCGGCTGAGATGCAGCCCGGCGGCCACCGGGATCGGCGGCCGTCAGACCCGAGCCGGAAACCGCCACAGTTGCGCGTCAAGCGGCGCAGGTTTTGTTTTTGAGACAAGCGGCGCAGGTAGCCGGGGGATCAAAGGCCGTGCAATTTTAGCGTTTGGGCCGGAACGGGTTTGACTGATCGGCCTTGTACATATCGGTCAGGACTGAGGAGCCGGTGTCCATTGTGATGGGCCGAGATGGTTCAGGGAGTTAGGACGGAATGTGCATTTAGCAATGAAGCTTTTGGTCGGCGGGTTCCTATTCACCGCCCAATAATGGCCGGCCCGTTAACTACCTGGTTTCATCTTTTCCCAGGAACGGCGGTTTTGGGTTTTTGGCTGTCAAGAGGTCGTTTGTTTACTCGAGTTCAGTGGCGAATGCAGAAAAAAACTTGAAGATGGACACACTTAAATCTTTATGCACAACGGCTAGTGCAAATAAACTTTAACTCATAAGCTTCAAACTAGGCAAGGGCACTTGGCAGCAGCTGTTTAGGTGATCGTGTAGATGTTTTGATTTTTAAGGACGTGCGTACGGAAGTGAGCTGTCCAGCGTGAGAGACAAAAAGATCGTGTAGTCGTTTTGAATTTTAGGGACGTACAACGGAAGTGAAGTTGTTGATATGTAGTCCGAAAAAAACAAAGAGAAAAGATAGCTTCATGTTATCACTAGTATGTGCCCGCAACGCACGTTATGAATACGAATATCATTAGTTACTTAATTATCTTAAATGTAACAATCACTGGACAAGGTTTTTGTGAGGTAGTGAATGTTTCATCCATGCTATCAGCCACGCAAAGGCAATATTAGCATTGCAATCACTCACCACCTCAAATCCTAACTTATTCAAAGGCACTTCTCAACAAATACCATGGAACCAAAAAAATTATGTTCAAATTATCTTATACATTATTTCCACCTAAGTATAGAATGTGTTTCTACAGAAATTAAATATGTAATTATGGTATAACGTTCAAAAGATATAAACACTAAGCCACAAACATTTAATGAGGCGCTGTCAACATTCTAATGATTGAACTAATCATTAATCAAGAACCTCAAACACCTTTTTGTAAATTTGATTGATTGAGCAAACTAACTACAAATTGCTCAATACATTGATAAAAACAAATACTCCATCTATGAATAAACATTACCTTACAATAGATAGAAGGACATGACCAATGTGACCCAGGACTTTGCATCTACATCTATGAGAACTTGCACAAGAAGGAGACATAAGTTAGATAAGCAGCAAGCAACAAGCCAGCTCCAATTCTGAGATTGGTATAGCCTCTAAAATTTCTCAAACCTAGCATCTACAAACACATTATATATGGAGTACTGCAAGTCGAACCTGTGCAATAGTAGAACTCTCTGCAGGCCATCAAATAATATATCGATTGGTCTCCGTTTATCCCAAATATCAGAACTCGATAGTACAAAACTTGTGCTTGCCGCATGGCATTTCAGACAAATTTTCTTAAACATGGACTTTCTTTCAAGATATTCTAGCCTATGCAAGAAAACATGTCAGCTTCAGCAAACCTATAAATGCATATAGTAGCGCAATAAGGTAGACACCGATAAACCATTATGTAGCTACAAAGGAACTCAATCTCGCATAGTCGTCCACGTGTGGTGGACGCTGAGTGGAGCGCAAGGGGCAAGAGGAGGCGGAATTACGGCGGCTAGGTCTGCTTCTCCATTTTCCAATACAAATCAGTTAGGGGTTCTACTTATGTACTATATCTATATGTACCTGTTTTTCTATCCAATTGTTATGGAAATTGCACATGATATTGCAGATTTGTCACTGTCAGTAGTAGGCTTTGATAACACTACTATCTTAGATAGACATTAAAGTCAGGTTCCGAGGTAAACAGTATCGAGAGCTGAGAGTCGAAACCTGTAAGTTACCTTGTGTTAAGCCGACAATTAAGAACTTCACTTGGTGAGATCTCCAAGAGTACCACGTGATGGATTACAAAGATCTATGGATAATCGCATACAATTTTTCATGAAAAATATGGATCTACAGACCAAACCTGAATTTTCATTTTGTTGCAACGATGGGGTACAGTACAGCCAACGTGGCTGATTAGACATGATCTTCCGGAGATGTCAATCGCCATAGAGTTGGGCGCGGACCTGGTCGTGGATGTGCCGACAAGTCCATTAGGCTGGTGTCCCCGGTGTCCTGGACAGGATGAGCCAAGGTACTGGTACTATACCCGGCATTTCGCCCTTGGGCGCTCCCGGTTGCCGTCGCCGGTTACGACCTTGGTGGTCGAGTAGAGATGCCGATTGTACTACAGCAGGGCAAAGCTAGACTCGCGTGGAACTGCTATTGGAGGGAGAGGACGATGCAGGCTGTGGCGAGATCCAACCCCATCCCTCGGCGATGCTTTGCTCCATTCGGCGAGGGCGCAAGACTCCTGTCCTCCGATAGCGCTAAGAAGGTTGCCCTCACAACCTGCTTCTGCGAGGCGGGGCGAAAGATGAAGGTAACCCGACGTATTAGTCGTCCGCGTATGGTGGACGTACAGGGAGATCAAGGGCAGGAGGCGGCGACGTCGATGGAATATGTTGGCTAGGTCAACTTCCTTGGGGTTGTGGTGTGTCGGAGCCGGTTCGTGGATCAATTTTTCGGATCTAACCAGAGGACGTGATCAGCGAGGTTTGTTTAGAATGTAATTGAGCAACGGAAGGTGCCTAAATTTCAGGGAGAATGGGGTGGGAGAACAAACCATTGTGAACCGTGTGATGTAGGCAGATGGACTTGCGATTAAATTTTCCTACGCAACTTTGTGCCTTTATAAGTAGTAGAGATAGAGATAGAGATAGAGATGTATACCAATGTTGAAGGATAGAGAGGGAGAGAGATATGCGGAATATGATGGATGTTGTATTGCGCCTCATGGGCGAGTATATATAGGGTACAAGACTTGGAGGCTAAGAAGCTCTCCTAGAGATAAGGCAGGAGATGAATGACAAATCCTATACAAATCCCGTGACATCTAATACTACCTAATATATCTCTAACACCCCCGCAGTCGTAGCGGTAGTGACGTGAACAACAGTAGCGCGGACGGTCAGACTGGAGATAAACCGAAGTGGACCCCAGAAGGCTGACACTCCCCCGCAGTCACAGCGGGAGCGTCGTGGACGGAGTTGCGTCGCGGATGCTTGGACTGTAGAGGAAGCTGGTGAGGCGCAGGCGAGGTGGTAGCCCTTTATGCCGATGTCGAGGTAGCCGAGAGCGTGGGTGCTGCAGCCTTGGTCGAGGGAGCCGCGCGAGGAATTGCCGTGGTCGATGTCGTGGGCGGGTGCCGGTGTCGATGTAGCCGCAAGCGCGTAGTGCGCGAGGAGAGTGACGGAGACGCGTCGAGGCAGTCGTGGAGGTTGTCGATGCCGAAGTCGATGCAGTCCGAGCCGTCGAGGACGAGGTGCGGCCCTAGTTTTGCCAGAACCAGGCGCACGTCGGGGACGAAGGCATACTCGGTTTTGCCAGAACCGAGTACACATAGAAGAAGTCGGTGACGCGGTCGAGGCAGTCGTAGAGGCGATGCCGAAGAAGACGTTGTCGAAGCCGATGAAGACGAGACGTCCGGCGCGAGTTTGCCAGACTCGGGAACGTGTCGGGGACGAAGGCACTTCCGGTGTTGCCAGTACCGGGCATGCGAGGGGCAGGGACCATCATGAACTTGTCGCCATGTCAGAGGGACTAGCAGAGGAGGCCTCCGGAAGCGTCGCGGTCGCAGATCGACGGAGAGATGCCGACGCTGCCCGCGGTTCTCAGAGTAGAGTAGCAGGTGGTGTAGACGGGGACGAGGCGATGACACGGGCGACGAAGTCGAAACGGTTGGAGACGAGAAGCCGCGCTAACCCAGCGGTGACCGGTCCGTCGGACGAGACGTTAGGCAATGCATTTATACTTCAACACTCCCCCTCACGTGGCTCCCTCAGGCCTAAACGTGGACCGAAAGTGGGCTGCAATATTTTTATTTTATATTACGCCAGCCGGGCTTGAACTCAAGACCTCTTGGCTCTGATACCATGTAGAACTGCATGCTCTAACCAATGCAACCAAAAGACCGATCGATCAAGATTAGGACAGCAGTAACATTTATACTCTCAACAACCAACCTAGACGATCAGACGTTCCTTGAAAACAATACGTACGATAGGCTTGCTGCAGCGCTGGTTGCGCGGCCAAGCGGCGAGCGACGCGGCGGGTGAGCAGCCGAGGCACCGAGGGTCCGGTGAGTGCGGGTCGGAACTGTACTTTTTTCAGGTATCATCATCATCATTATATAAAAATCAACCTTGCAAAAGGAAAACAATCTAACTAGTGTACGACACGTGTCCTCCCGTCCGCGCACCGCAGCTACCCGCGTAGGTGGAAAGCTATCGGCAGCGCGCGTACTTGTCCCACCACGTACATTTCTACGTGACGTGCCCATTACACGTGTGGCGACCACCGATCAAAAATGTATTTTTGCACGAAGACCACCGATCCAATGATGTTAGCTAAGTGCAGGGTCTGTATCAAATCCATGATCCATGTACGAGTACAACGAGACGCGAATATCAGACCCACCGCGTCCCATATAGTTGCCTGTAGGGCTGCCGCCATCAGAGTTTTATGCGTGGCATAAAGACTCTATTTAGAGAGCTCTCACACCGACGGCCCCACGTAGCCTCAATATATGATTTGAAATAAAACTCAATAAAAGCATAAAATTCGAATAAATTTACGAATTTAAAGTTTGAGCCAACACACGGCCACCAAATTCGAATTGGTTTTCGAATATGAAGTTTGGGCCAACACACGGCCACCAAATTCGAATAGGTTTTCGAATATGAAGTTCGCTTCCAAGCCAACTCGATCGATGGAAGGGGTCGGGGCGGTCAACCCGACGACTTCCTCATCGTCGCGAGCCCCGGGACGACGGTGAGCTCGAGATGTTGCCGAGGCACGTCGGCAGCCGGACGCCGCTCGCGTGCCTCGAGAGCGCGAGGCGGCCGCCGCGCCCGTCACGAAGGAGCAGCGGCGTTTCCTCCTCCCACCCTCCCCGCGACATGGTCGCCGGCTTCTCCTTCGGCGCGACGGTGCGCGTCTTCGGCGGCGCCTTCGTCGGCGCCTTCGCTGCCTTCACCGGAGCCTTTCTCTTCGGTGGCATGGCGCGGCGGCGAGGGTTTTTCGGGTTGGAGGCTGGATGGGAGATGAGCGGCGGGCGGGAGAAACGAGCGCGAGGGGACGGGGTTTTAGTGGAGAAGATGTACAATTTGGGGATGTGTGGCTGATATGCGGCTGCCACGCCCAAAATTTTCCGCCTCGTCATTCGTCGGCGCGCCCGATTCGTGCCCTTGGCCAAAGGGGGCTGCACGGGGTTGCCGCGCTCATTGGGCTCGGAAAAGCGCCAACGCTATTTGGGGCGCGCCGGTGTGAGCCCATTTTCGCTTGCAGCCCCCAAATCGCTATCGGGGCCGCTATGGGGCGCGCCGGTGGAGATGCTCTGTACTCTTGTTTTTTGTTACCCGCATCGCTTCAGCGTACGATTACAAGGGAGGCGTTAGGAAACGATCCGAGTGCTTCTTGAAATATGAGTACAACAGTTACAACTACGATAAATAACGAGTAACACAAGTACAAATACGTACAACACACGAGTACATTTGCGTATAACACACAAGTACAATGAACACACGGCGAGCACAAGTACAACACGACACGGAGCAGATACAACAAGACACGAGCAATTATAGTCGCCACACGAGTAAATACATGTACGAAGTACAACATACAAGCATGTATAGTCGCACACACGAGCAGCCACAAGCGCACACGAGTAAGGGATCACATTAATTATAGTTGCACACGAGCCAGTACTAGTACTGCACGCACACACGAGGAAGCACTGGTACAAAGCACAAGTATACCAAGACACGAGTAAGTACAAGACCGCACACGAGTAAGCACTGACGAGTAAAAGGAAATCGCATCAAATACACTAAAATCAGAAGTACTTACAGCTTGAAGCACGAGTACAATTTGGTACACACCACGAGTAGACCACACTAGTATTGGAAGTAGGAAAAAGTATTCTGAAATCAATCAACATAGATCTAGTTTTGAAGATCTCGACACGAGGATCTCAAAAGTGAAAACGGATCGTAATTTGGACTTACGGTTCTCAAGATATTTCATTTTGAAAAACAAATCTAGAAAAAATAAAGGGAAAACTGATCCTTCGCCTTCTCTCCTCCTCATCTCCCTTCCCGCCTTCTCTCTCCTCCTCATCTCCACCTTGTTTCCCCATACGACACGTGGCGAGCAGAGAGATCACTTTCCAGAGATTTTTAGCACCACAGCCACTTGTCGTTTCTGGAGCGAATTGTCTTTCCTTCGTGAAGGTCGCCCTTTTTCAACGATTTCGGCTTTTTCGGTTCTCATCGTTACCCTATTGTGCAATATTGGCCCATGTTCTAATCTCAGATATTAGAAGGTAAAGGCTGAACTTCAAAATTTTAGGTGGGCCATACCGCCTGGTGTGAAGTTGATGAAGGAGAATTTATGCACAACGTTGGAGTGAAACCCCAAGAGGAAGGTATGATGAGCACAACAAAGTTTTCCCTCACTAAGAAACCAAGGTTTATCGACTCGTAGGGGAAAAACGTTCTTCCCGAGATGTTGCGGACCAACAGGGCGCGCACCGGCGTCAGCAACAACGTGGAGACCTGCACACAAACAACCAAGTACTTTGTCCCCAACTTTCAGCGAGGTTGTCAAGCTCACTGGTTTTGCTGAAAACAAAGGATTAAACGAACCGTGTGGAAGAAGAATTGTTTGCAGAGAACAGAACAGAAAATGTTGTAGAAGATTGCAATTAAAAGAAGAAGGATCGGGTCCACAGCTCACTATAGGCGCCGATGCGCAGATGTACATGTCCGTTGGGAACTCCAAGAGAAGGTATGATGCGACAGCGGCAAGTTTCCCTCGAAAGAAACCAAGGTTATCAACCGTAGGAGCCAAGAAGCTCGTGAAGGTTGTTGGTGGAGGAGGTAGTGCGGCGCAACACCAGTGAAACCGGCGCCAACGTGAAACCTGCACAACACAATCAGCATTTGCCCCAACCTTGAGGTTGTCAATCTCACCGGCTTGCTGAAACAAAGGATTAAGCGTATCGAGTGGAAAATGGTGTTTGTTTGCAAAGAACAGTAAAAATAGTAGAATGTATTCAGATGTAAAAGAATGGACCGGGTCCACAGTTCACTAGAGGTGTCTCTCCAATAAGATAACTAACATGCTGGGTGAACAAATTACAGCGGGCAATTGACAAATAAAGATTCAATACATATCAACGATGATTACTATGTGATTTAATCAGGGCATTACAACAAAGTACATAGACCGCTATCCAAAGATGCATTTATGCTCTAAATAATCCACCTTCAAAGTTATCATCCGAACCCTTCCAGTATTAAGTTGTAAACAGATAATTGCATTAAGTATGGTGTGTAATGTAATCAACACAAATATCCTTAGACAAAGCATCGATGTTTTATCCCTAGTAGCAACAGCACATCCACAACCTTAGAACTTTCTGTCACTGTCCCAGATTCAATGGAGGCATGAACCCACTATCGAGCATAAATACTCCCTCTTGGAGTTTGATGACCCACAAGTATAGGGGATCGCAACAGTCTTCGAGGGAAGTATTACCCAATTTATTGATTCGACACAAGGGGAGACAAAGAATACTTGAAAGCCTTGCAATTCAGCTGCACTGGAAACAGACTTGCTCGCAAGAGTTTATCAAGAGTAACAGTTTTATGGCGAGAGAAATAGCGAAATAACAATAGTGGAATAAAGACAAATAGTAGTGATTATATAAACAAGAGATTAAAATACGAGGCACAGGACGGATTTAACGGCGTTGCATGGATGAGAGAAACTCATGTAACAATCAAAGCATGGGCATTTGCAGATAATAATAAAACGGTATCCAAGTACTAATCAATCAATAGGCATGTGTTCCATATTTAGTCGTACGTGCTCGCAATGAGAAACTTGCACAACATCTTCTGTCCTACCAGCCGGTGGCAGCCGGGCCTCTAGGGAAACTACTGGATATTAAGGTACTCCTTTTAATAGAGTACCGAGCAAAGCATTAACACCGTGAACACATGTGATCCTCACATCACTACCATTCCCTCCGGTTGTCCCGATTATCACTTCAGGCCATTGGTTCCTGGACAATGAGACGTGTATACAACTTGCAGGTAAGATCATAAACAACGAATATCTTCATGAATCAATAACATGTTCAGATCTGAGATCATGGCACTGGCCCTAGTGACAAGCATTAAGCATAACAAGTTGCAACAATATCATAAAAGTGACATCTACGGATACTAGGCACTATGCCCTAACAATCTTATGACTATTACATGACCAATCTCATCCAATCCCTACCATCCCCTTCAGCCTACAGCGGGGAATTACTCACACATGGATGGGGGAAACATTGCTGGTCGATGGAGAGGCGTTATGTGATGGCGGTGAAGATCTCTCCAATTCCCGTCCCGTGAGTGCCGGAACGAGACTGCCCCGCGACGAGTTCGCGATGTGGCGGTCTGGAGGGTTTCGCGATGTCGACTTTCTCTCTCGTGCGTTTTAGGTCGAACCCGACAGAGTCCAGTGGGCGTCGAGGCCGGCCGAGGGGGCACACCATAGGGCCGCGCGGGCCCCCCCGGGCCGCGCCGCTTTATGGTGGGGCCTCAGGCCTCCACCTCCTTCGCCCTTCTGGCTCCGTCAATATTTTGGTAAAATAGGGCCATCTGAAGAAATTCCGAGGATTTTCCCGAAAGTTGGATTTCTGCACAAAAACGAGACACCAGAGCAATTCTGCTGAAAACAGCGTTAGTCCGTGTTAGTTGTATCCAAAATACACAAATTAGAGGCAAAACAATAGCAAAAGAAAGTAGATACGTTTTGGACGTATCAACTCCCCCCAAGCTTAGCTTATTGCTTGTCCTCAAGCAATTCAGTTAACAACTGAGCGATAAAAGAACTTTCACGAACACATTTGCTCATATGATGTATATATTCTCATGCTATGGCTAATACTTAAGTAGTTCATAATGAGATACATGCAAATAAGATCATCCAACAGCTATGTCAATCATGGAGAGGTACCAACAATTAATAATAAGCACCATGAATCATGTATATAAGCAGGATTGCAATGTTCATAAGAGAGTATGATAAAGTGGTATCTCGCTTGCCTGTATTTGATCGGCAAAACATAAATGCCGAGGCACCTCTTGAGTTCATAGAAAGACTAGAAGTAGTGATTGTCAAAGATAAAAGCATCAAAGTTATACCACAATCAATCATATTTTGAGACAAGCATATTATACTAAGAATGACATAGTGCTCTCAAGATAGTGCTCAAAGAAAGAATGGAGACACAACATAAAAGTAAAAGATTGACCCTTCGCAGAGGGAAGCAGGGATTAACATGCGCTAGAGCTTTTCATTTGTAAAGCAGGAGTAAAATTATTTTGAGAGGTGTTTGTTGTTGTCAACGAATGGTAATGGGTACACTAACTACCTCATCAACCGGACTCACAAGAGCGGCTCCCATTTATTTATTTTTGGTTGGCACTCCTTCCAACCTTTCTTTCACAAACCATGGCTAACCGAATCCTCGGGTGCCTGCCATCAATCACATACCATGAAGGAGTGCCTTTTTATTTAAGTTTTATTATGATGATGACACTCCCCCAACCTTTGCTTACACAAGCCATGGCTAACCGAATCCTTCGGGTGCCGTCCAACAATCACAAACCATGGAGGAGTGTCTATTTAAGTTAATTAATTCGGGACTGGGAATCCCATTGCCAGCTCTTTTTGCAAAATTATTGGATAAGCGGATGTGCCACTAGTCCATATGAGAGTCCGTCAAAAGTAAATGACAAGGTTGAAAGCTAAACACCACATACTTCCTCATGAGCTATGAAACATTAACACAAATTGAGAAGCATTTTGAAGGTTTTAAAGGTAGCGCATGAGAATTTACTTGGAATGGTTTGAAATGCCATGCATAGGTATTTATGGTGGACACTTTTGGAACAACTTGGTTTTCAGGTGTTTGGAAGCACGCAGCGTCACCGCTCAGTACAAGTGAAGGCTAGCAAAAGACTAGGGAGCGACAAATCAAGAGAGCAGTAACTGTCATAATCATGCTTGCGGCAAAATAAATTAACGGAGGCATAAAAGTGATACAATAACTCTGAAGCAATATAAATCATCGAGGCTTAATTGACTTTTTGTTCAGTCATATGCATGCGTGAGCATGTGCCAAGTCGATATAAATGAATTATTCAGAGGAGGATACCACAATGCCATACTTACTTATGAATAAAACAATGCAAGCAAACATCCATGACATGCTACTCATATTAATAAATTGGAACTAAACATGAGAGATCATGAACTACTAGACTTTCTCAAATAACATATACCTCACATGAACCAACTAAGCATGCTCATATGGATGAGTATATGTACAAAAATGAAAGCAAATAGAGTTCATACCAGCCTCTCACCACAATCAGATTGTCGTAGATCGTCATTATTGCCTTTTCACTTGTGTAGCTTGGATAATATGAAATGAAAACCACGCTCCAGCCACCGAAGACCATTGAACTCATGATGAACTTTACAAACCAAAGAAGAACAGCAAATATTTTTGGTGTTTTCGAATTAGAAACAAGAACGAAAGAAAACAAGCAAACAAAGCAAAATCTTTTTGGGTTTTCTCATAGCAAACCAACGATAGCAAACGAAATAAACTAAGAGCAAAGAACCAAATAAACAAATGGTGAAGAGAAACAACAGAAATATTTTTGGTCTTTTTGTGTTTTAGGAAAGAAACAAAGCGAAAACAAAAGAATGCAAACTAACAGAAACACAGAAAAGCAGGATGACAGAAATCTGCCAAATCCTGACAGCAGTACAGAAATCGAATTTAACAAAAATCTTCCATTGCTCAGACCAAAAAGTGTTCAACTAATGAAAGTTAGATAACAACCTGGGGAACATGCTCAAAAATTGGCAACTCAAAATAACGTTCTGGCTGTGCGTACGAATTTTTTTGGTAACAGCACAGAATCTGTTTTTGGACAGCACTTCCCCAAATATCATCTCCCTCTCATTAGAAAACCACTCTAGAGACTAAACAAGTATGTACAAGTATCCAGCAATCATAATATGCAAAGAATGAGTGATGCCGGTATACCTCCCCCAAGCTTAGGCTTTTGGCCTAAGTGGAGTTCATTCCCACGGTCCCCATGAAGTGGTGTCTTCGTAATATGACGAAGAACGACCCGGTTCCATGTATGTGCTGGAGGAAACGTCGGGGTACGTGACGGTGTAGTCGTAGGAGGGCTCGACGTTCTCGGAGTCATGTTGCTGGTGGAATTCTTGTATCTTCATATGTTCCTCCACCACCTCCTTTGTTAGCGACCATGATTGCCTGTCAATATTAAACAAACCCTGCTGGGGAAGAGGGATTTCTTTCTCATTCCCATCAGCAAACAACATTTTATAGACAATATTATCTATGGTGGAGTTAGTAGTAACAAAATGATGGCTCTTCATAGCAGCAATATCTAGCTTCCTAGGGGTTAATGGTACATCATTAGAATCAAGAGGAATATCTAGATGTGTCAGAATGCGTGATGCAATAGTTCCTCCAAAAATAGGCCCCCTGCTAGACAAGCGGCGAGCAATAAGAGAACCAAGATGATAAGGTGTCTCTCCAGTAAGTGCAACATTCAAGAAAGCAAGATGGTAGCTAGAAATGTTACTAGTATTTTCTCTACCCAAAATGCTAGTACCAATGTAATATGCGAAATACTTAATAGCGGGGAGTTGAATGTTTCTTATCTTCCCTCGCTGGATGGTGCGGCAATCATCCCCGGTGATCCCTCGGTAGAGCTCCAACAAGTCCCGAGGGTTGTCATCAATCCTCCTTGCTGTACCTACAGGGGCAATACCCAATGCAAAACAAAATTCCTCCAATTTCATGGTAACAGGAATATCATAAATCTTGAATGCGACTGTCGGCTCATATTCCGTGTTGTGGAACTTGAAGCTCTCAACGAAAACTTTGGTGAGCCTGTAATATTGTCCCCTCTCGTCTCCCACGTAGGTGGCTAGGCCTGCCCTGTTGACGAGGGTGAAGAAGTCATCCAATAACCCTGCATTGGTTAGAAACTCATAACAAGGGAAGGATGAAGCATTAGGGGCCCCATGGTCCTCCTCGGGCGCGAAGCTAGGCGCGATGACATCCTCATTGTAGGATCGCCTAATTTGAGTAGACGCCCTTGAGGGCCTACCGGTGCTGGTTGTTGCTTTCTTGAACAACTCTCCAAACTTGAATTTCTTCATCTTCCCCTTCTGAAATTTTCAACAATCATTATAAAATTTGATTTCAAGGTGTGTAATTGAAGGGAACTACTATAGGAACTTGCTAGAGTGCTAAACATGCATCAAAACTAATTTCTACCACTTAGAACAAGCATGCAAGCTCACTAAACATGTTATCTACAGCAGCAAAATATTCAAGATATACTCAACCAAATGAAATTCTAATTGGACAATCAAAGGAGTCACATACCAAGGAGTAAATGTGCCAAATTTCAGACAGAAATCTGGGCTGAGCAAGGAGATCGAAAAATCGCGAGTTCTTGAGCAGAAACACGAGTGAGAGAAACTTGGTACGAGTTTTTTCGGGAGAGAGAAGGTGCTGGGAGGAAGAGATGGTGTAGTGGGGCAAGGGGTGGCCCACACCACATGGTGGCGCGGCCCCCTTGCTGGCCGCGCCGCCTATGGTGTGGCACCCCCTGGTGCCCCACAGGTCATCCTCTGGTGCTCCCAGGTGCCTCGTCGAAAAATAGGACCAACGGTATAATTTTTGTAATTTTTAGAGAACTTCGAAAAATGCACATTTCTGGGTATTAAATTAATGATTACTGCGCAGGAAAATGATTTCTAAAATCTTAAATGACTAAAGCATATTGCAAAACAAAAAGTGCTACAGCAAATAAAATAGGTGAAAGGAGAGAGAAAGAAAGAAGTGTTGTTTAACTCTCCTATGCAATAAAATATACTTGTTAACAAGGTTGATCAAGTCTTGCTATCAAATAAATTTTATATGACATAAGAAGAAATAAACCTCAAATCAATCATGTTACCTTATATTGAATTGATATGGATCCAATCACAAGAGTTTGATATTCTTCTTTAGGCTCATATATAGGACAATCAATGGATCCCACTTTGATAGTTTTCACATTAAAAATTGTATTGACTCCACATACTTTATCAATCCTCTTGGGAAAATAGACAGTGTGTTCCTTATCATCAACATTGAAAGTAACCATGCCTTTATTGCAATCAATAACAGCCCCTGCAGTATTAAGAAAGGGTCTTCCAAGAATAATGGACATATTATCATCTTCGGGCATTTCCAACACAACAAAATCAGTTAATATCAAGCAATGCTGAGTAACTTGAACAGGAACATTTTCACATAAACCAACAGGAATAGCAGTAGATTTATCAGCCATTTGCAAAGATATATCAGTAGGTATCAATTTATCTAAATCAAGTCTCTTATAAAGAGAAAAAGGCATCACACTCACACCTGCTCCCAAATCACATAGAGCAGTTCTAACATAATTATTCTTGATGGAACAAGGAATAGTCGGTATACCTGGGTCGCCCAACTTCTTTGGAATCTTACCATTGAAGGAGTAATTAGCGAGCATAGTAGAAATTTCCTCATTGGGGATTTTCCTTTTGTTAGTAACAATATCTTTCATATACTTTGAATAAGGAGGCAATTTAATAGCATCGGTCAAAGGGATTTGCAAAAATAAAGGTTTCATCCAATCACAAAATTTATTATAATGTTCCTCCTCCTTTGATTTTAGTTTCTTAGCAGGAAAAGGCATTTGCTTTTGAACCCAAGGTTCTCTTTCATTACCATGCTTCTCAGTAATAAAATCTTCTTTAGTGTACTTTTTATTTTTAGCAAGCTTTTCAGGTTCTTTTTCAATTTCTTCTTTATCAGGAGTATCATTCTTATCATTATCTTCCTCATGTTCATTACCACTTTCAGTTTCAGCATCAGAAATAGAAATACTATTAGGATCATTAACAGGTTCAGAGGATTCTACAACATTCTTATGTTTCTTTTTCTTTTTCTTAGATGGAGCACTAGTTTTAATTGGTTGAGAATCTTGTTCAACTCTTTTGGGATGCCCTTCAGGATATAGAGGATCCTGGGTAGAAGCACCACCTCTAGTTGTTACTTCACAAGCATGTTTTTCTTTAGAATTATTTCCCAACAAGTCATTTTGCACTTTAGTAAGTTGATCAATTTGAGTTTGAACCATTTGAAAATGTTTAACAAGTATCTTAACATCATTGGAGGTTCTCTCCACAATACCATGCAATTCACTAATAGCTCGGGAATTTTCCATTAAATGATTCTCTACTCTCATATTAAAGTTTTCTTGCTTAACAATATAATTATCAAATTCATCTAAGCATTGAGCAGGAGATTTTGAATACGGAATATCTTCCCTAGTAAAGTGTTGAAGCGAGTGTACCTCAATCATGGATGAAGGGGGAATTGTCTCACATATATCTTCAATAGGAGGTAAATTCTTCACATCTTCAGGTTTAATACCCTTCTCCTTAAGAGACTTCTTGGCTTCCCTCATATCTTCATCATTCAATTTAATCATACCCCTCTTCTTCACTATCGGTGTCGGGGTTGGTTCAGGTGTAGACCAATCATCATGATTCCGGCCTATTTTAGCCAATAATTCTTCAGCGTCGTCTGGAGTTCTTTTCCTGAAAACACAACCAGCACAACTATCCAGGTATGCCCTAGACTCAATAGTTAGTCCACTATAAAATATATCAAGTAAATCATGCTTTTCCAAATCATGGTCAGGCTGAGCTCTAATAAGAGAGCAAAATCTCGCCCAAGCCTCAGGCAATTTCTCTCCATCTTCCTGGTCAAAATTATAAATTCTCTGCAAAGCAATATGTTGAGCACTAGCAGGAAAGTATTTACGGAAGAAAACATCAAGCAATTCTTTTGGACTTTTAATAGAACCAGGAGGCAAATTATTATACCAAGTTTTAGCATCATCCTTTAATGAGAATGGAAAAATTTTAGCGACAAAATAAGTACGCATCTTGACATCATCAGAAAACACGCCACTAAGAGTAGATAACTCAGTCATGTGTTCAACAGCACTTTCTTTTTCAGTACCACAAAAGGGTGTTTTCTCAACAATAGCTATATGAGATAGATCAAGAGAAAAATCATAATCTTTATCCCTAATGTTTATAGGAGATGTGGCAAATTTAGGATCAGGAGATAGTTTATATCTAACAGCATGTTCTGCAAGCAACTTTTTAATTTTTCTTGCATCAGTAGTAGCATTGCATTTTTCAATAAAATCATCATCTAGCTCTACATAATCTTCATCAAGATCATCACTAGAATAATCAACAGACTCAGGTGAATTAACAGGTGTAGCAGCATTAGGAGTTTCAGTATTTTCAATTTGTCTAGACTTAGCAATTGTAGCATCTAGAAAAGATCCCAATGAACCACTATCATCAAGCACAGCAGAAACATTATCAATATTATGAGAATTTTCAGATTCAGCAGAAGTACCAGCACGCGAAGCATGTGGCGGTGAAACAAGTTTATCAATCACAGATGGTGAATCAAGAGCAGCAGAGGTACTAAGAGTTGTACCTTTTCTTGTAGTGGATGGTAATATGGCGATCTTAGTATCGCGAGGTTTACCCATGATGGAGAATTTGCAGCGAACAATATCAATCCAAGTGAACTTCCAAATAAAGCTATGCTCCCCGGCAACGGCGCCAGAAAATAGTCTTGATGACCCACAAGTATAGGGGATCGCAACAGTCTTCGAGGGAAGTATTACCCAATTTATTGATTTGACACAAGGGGAGACAAAGAATACTTGAAAGCCTTAACAGCGGAGTTGTCAATTCAGCTGCACCTGGAAACAGACTTGCTCGCAAGAGTTTATCAGTAGTAACAGTTTTATGGCAGTAGAAATAGCGAAATAACAACAAGAGTGGAATAAAGACAGCAGTAGTGATTATAGTAAACAGCAGGATTAAAATACGTAGGCACAGACGGATTTAACGGGCGTTGCATGGATGAGAGAAACTCATGTAACAATCAAAGCATGGGCATTTGCAGATAATAATAAAACGGTATCCAAGTACTAATCAATCAATAGGCATGTGTTCCATATTTAGTCGTACGTGCTCGCAATGAGAAACTTGCACAACATCTTCTGTCCTACCAGCCGGTGGCAGCCGGGCCTCTAGGGAAACTACTGGATATTAAGGTACTCCTTTTAATAGAGTACCGGAGCAAAGCATTAACACTCCGTGAACACATGTGATCCTCACATCACTACCATTCCCTCCGGTTGTCCCGATTTCTGTCACTTCGGGCCATTGGTTCCGGACAGCGACATGTGTATACAACTTGCAGGTAAGATCATAAACAACGAATATCTTCATGAATCAATAACATGTTCAGATCTGAGATCATGGCAGGCCCTAGTGACAAGCATTAAGCATAACAAGTTGCAACAATATCATAAAAGTGACATCTACGGATACTAGGCACTATGCCCTAACAATCTTATGACTATTACATGACCAATCTCATCCAATCCCTACCATCCCCTTCAGCCTACAGCGGGGGAATTACTCACACATGGATGGGGGAAACATTGCTGGTCGATGGAGAGGCGTTGGCGGTGATGGCGGTGAAGATCTCCTCCATTCCCCCCCGGAGTGCCGAATGGAGACTTCGGCTCCCGCGACGGAGTTTCGCGATGTGGCGGCTCTCTGGAGGGTTTCTGGCGATGTCAACTTCTCTCTGTGCGTTTTTAGGTCGAACCCGATAAGTAGTCCAAAGGGGGGCGTCGGAGGCCGGCCGAGGGGGCCACACCATAGGGCCGCGCGGCCCCCCGGGCCGCGCCGCCTTATGGTGTGGGGCCCTCGGGCCTCCACCTCCTTCGCCCTTCTGGCTCCGTCAATATTTTGGTAAAATAGGGCCATCTGAAGAAATTCCGAGGATTTTCCCGAAAGTTGGATTTCTGCACAAAAACGAGACACCAGAGCAGTTCTGCTGAAAACAGCGTTAGTCCGTGTTAGTTGTATCCAAAATACACAAATTAGAGGCAAAACAATAGCAAAAGTGTTCGGGAAAGTAGATACGTTTTGGACGTATCAGAGTTACAAGTATCAACTTGGCCAGAGCCTCTACTAGCAACGAAGAGCATGCAAGAACATAAACAACACATATATGATAGATTGATAATCAACTTAACATAATATTCTATATTCATCGGATCCCGCCAAACACAACATGTAGCATTACAAATAGATGATCTTGATCATGTTAGGCAGCTCACAAGATCTAAACAATGATAGCACAAGCGGAGAAGACAACCATCTAGCTACTGCTATGGACCCATAGTCCTAGGATGAACTACTCACGCATCAATCCGGAGGCGGGCATGATGATGTAGAGCCCCTCCGGTGATGATTCCCCTCTCGGGTGCCGGAGGCGATCTCCTGAATCCCCGAGATGGGATTCGCGACGGCAGCGTCTGGAAGGTTTTCCGTATCGTGGCTCTCGGTACAGGGGGTTTCGCGACGAAGGCTATTTGTAGGCGGAAGGGTAGGTCAAGTGGCGGCACGAGGGCCCCACACACCAGGTCGGCGTGGCCAGGGCTTGGGCCGCGTCGCCCTGGTGTGTCGCCACCTCGTGGCCCCACTTCGTCTCCCTTTCGGTCTTCTGGAAGCTTCGTGTAAAAATAGGCCCCTGGGCGTTGATTTCGTCCAATTCCGAGAATATTTCCTTACTAGGATTTCTGAAACCAAAAACAGCAGAAAACAGCAACTGGCACTTCGGCATCTTGTTAATAGGTTAGTGCCGGAAAATGTATAATAATACTGTAAAGTATGTATAAAACATTCAAGTATTGTCATAAAAGTAGCATGGAACATACGAAATTATAGATACGTTTGAGACGTATCAAGCATCCCCAAGCTTAGTTCCTACTCGTCCCCGAGTAGGTAAACGATAACACAAATAATTTCTGAAGTGACATGCTACCAACATAATCTTGATCAACATTATTGTAAAGCATATGAGATGAATGGAGTGATCTGAACAAAAGATTGCTAACAAAGATAATGACTAAGCAAATGAATCATATAGCAAAACTTTTCATGAATAGTACTTTCAAACAAGTATCAATAAGACTTGCATAAGAACTAACTCATAAGCAATAAATTCAAAGTAGAATGAATTGAAGCAACACAAAGGATGATTAAGTTTCAGTAATTGCTTTCAACTTGTAACATGTATATCTCATGGATATTTGTCAACATAGAGTAATATATCAGTGGCGCACGAAAAAACGATTCTGTGGCGCATGGGAGGTGCGCCACAGAATTCTCGCCACAAAAATAAGCTTTCTGTGGCGCACCAGGCCGTGCGCCACAGAAATAAGGTTTCTGTGGCGCACCAGGTAGTGTGCGCCACAGAAATAAGTAGTTCTGTGGCGCATGTGATGTAGCTGCGCCACAGAAATAGGTGCGCCACAGAATTATTTTTTGGTGCGCCACAGAACTATCTACAGGTATACTCGATTTTGTGCTCCCTGGTGTACTATACAGGTTTTATACTGATTTTATACACTACATGCAGGTTATATACTGATATAATATAGACAGATATAATATGGACATATATAATCATCACATCATCATCACATTACTTAGAGCCCGATCGAGTTATACATATAGCTCCATACACTCATAATGCATGCAAATTAAGAAAGTTCTCATCATCTCTAGATACAAACGAAGTGACACCGGCCGCCGCCTACACTAGGATGAAATAGAGTACCGCCGCGACGATGGTGAGCAAGAGCGAGAGCACAAGGAAGGTCTTCATCTTGCTCTTCTTTGCTTGGTGCGCCCTCCACTTGGCAACCGCCTCGTGCCTAGTCGGGTACCCTTTGTAGCAGTTGCCGCTGAACTTGTGCACCTGTTTCTTGCACTCCTCCCACTCCTCGTACACTCCTGGAACCCGCCCCTCGAACACGACGTAGTACGTCATCTCTATGCATGGACACAAGGCATATTAGTATATAACGCAATGGAAAGAGTTAGAGAGTTCACATGCATACATATTCACAAGAATTAAAGCAAGGAAATAATAATAAACCTAAAAGACATATAGCATCGGTATCACATAAGTAATCAAGTTCAACGACAACGACTACAATAGTAATTGAAGTCCAACAACAACGACCACCGTTTCGAGCAAATTAAGCAAGTTTAGTTTACAACACAGTACAAATTGTCCATCGATTCAAAGTAATGCTAAGCACACCGGTCTCGGTCAACGAGACTTCTTCTTGAGCGGCTCCGGGAACGGCTTGTACAAGGCCTTCGTCGTCCATGTCCTTCCATCACCCTGCCTATGTAGGCGTTCTTCGATATCCCTCTTACACAACCCTCTGAGTTGGTATAAGAGCCCCGATGCGTTGGATACATCGTGTACTATAATTTCAGAGAGCTTTACTTGGAGGCGATGGAAGTCTTCTCTAAGATCATCATCGTTGATCTCCCCCGACATTTTAATGGGGTCTCGCTTGCTAGGTGGCAGAGACATCATCTCTGCATCCTCGACAAACCCTTTAAGGTGATGGAGGACATAGAAGGCCTCCTTAATGCTGCCAGCTGGCTGCTTGATGCAAGGGAAGTCGATCACGTGCTTGAACCCGAGCTTTTTAGTGTCCGGCCTGACAAATTCCCCTTTCTTGTCGAAGGTGCCTCCATTTTTGGAGTAGCCAAGGATAGCCTCATCGAGAACACCCCTTATTCTCCTGTAGTCTTTCTTCGTCGTCGTATTCGACGAGTCGAAATACTGGGCTAGTGACCACTTCGGGCAAAGGATGATGAGTGTGCAGTATTTGTCCCTGCTCAACACATGCAATTGAAATGGAATGTTGGAAAAGGATCGCCAATGGAAGAAATATATAAGAAAGCATAAGTTACGACGGCCGTGAGCGGATGTGTACTTACTCGGGAAAGACAGGCAGAAGAATGGTGTTCTTCTCTTTGTTCATGAGCATGAAGCTCTCGAGGTACCGCACCGCCTTGGTCCGTGTGCTTGAGCCGTCCTGGAGCTGGCTATCGCGCATGTAGTAGGGATCCGCTACCGCAATGTGGGGGGGTCTCTCTCTGTTGATCTTCATCTGAAGATTGATCGCGTATAGGCGGACCAAGTTATAGTCGAGCCGTTTCGAGTGAAATAGATTGAAGACGTCCTCGAACGCTATGAAGAAGATATCCGCGGGGTCTTCATTGACGAAGTGCTGGTCGGACGGCACCTTGACCGAGAACACCGGGTAATTTGGATCCTTTTCTTTAAGAAGGACGCTCTCTTGATATTGAATAGAGTGCTGCAAAGGGAGCATTGGTCCACTTGCGAGGTGTTCCATGTCCGGAGGCAGTATAGGTTTACCAGCTTCATGACACCGGGGCAAGCCATCCGGTGTAGGTGGTACCATGTCGTCGGCCCGGATCCTCTTAGGAGCAGGCTGGCTCGAAGATGCGCCCTTCTTGGCTCCTCTCTTCCTTCCCTTCTTCACCTGACCTACTGGGGGTGCTTGTGGTGCTGATGGTGGTGCTTCGGGTGCTGGTGGTGCTTCTGAGGTTGCTGGGGTTGATTTGGGTGGCTCCCCGATGATCGTCTTACGCAGCGTGTTAGGGCTGAAAACGGTAGCAGGCTTGACTTGAGCTGGATTGCCAGCCTCCGGAGGAGTGTCTTGAGAAAGACCCGTGAAGACCAGGCGCTGCTTCGTGACTGTAGGGGGACGACTAAGTTGATCGCTGTGTGTGCGGAAGGCTTGTTCATCCATAGGAGGCATGTACATATCTTGGCTGCAGGCGCCAGTGTTGATGTAGGCATCGATGTCATCATCATCCTCTACATCGTTGCCATCAAGTGGCGCCATGTCCTGGACCTTAGGTGGTGGCGGTTGCGATGCCGTCGCTTGGCGTACCGTGCGTCTAGTAGACGGTCGCTGCGGTAGCGCTCCCAACAACTGTTTGTGGCGTCTGGTGGTGACGGCGATCGTCGGTTCCTTCCGGGTGGCGGCGGCGACCGCCGGTTCCTTCAGGGTAGTGGGGGCGGCGACCGCCGTTTCCTTAAGGGTGTCGTCGGCGCTGGCGATCTTGGGCCGGATGATAGGGGAGGTGGCGCCGGTGCTTTTCTTACCACTCGGAAGACCCCCCCCAGACGAATCTGGTTCTTCGGCCATGTCATAAGCCATGAGGTGCAATCCCCAAGGGGCAAAACGTCGCCTTCGTCTGTGCCCGGAGGTTGAAAGGGGGGATGGCGTAGCGGTACTCCGGCACTACCACTATCAACTTGACCTTCGCCACGTCTTCCGCCAATCTAGCGCCGTGCATAACGCGGGAAGCCATGACAAGGCCGCTAGCAACTTCCACCAACTTGCCGCCGGGCTCCACCGTTTGCAGAAGTATGCATGGTTCATCCTGAGTCAGGGGCGCCATGTTGGGCATCGTGAGATGGCAGTCACGAAAGGCATATATAGTTAAAGAAGATGACGCGAAGGAGTAACTAATGAGTTTACCTCCTTGATGGCGTCGATCTCGGCTACATAGGCATCCCAAATGGGCCTGCCATAGATAGTACCCGGGATTTACTGAAGGCCCACTATCCGAAGAATAAGAAGATTCGGGAGCCCAAGATGTATTAAGGAAAGCTAGAGTTGTAATAGGAAGTATTATTTGTAATCTGGCGGGACGAGTTAGAAACCGTCCCGGACTGTAACTTGTACACGAAACCCTCGGCTCCACCTCCTATATAAGGGGGAGTCGAGGAACAAAGAAATGATCGAATCTACTGTCAACATAACCCTAGTTTTCATAATCGCCGAGTACTTTTCGCCTAAACCTTCGAGATCTACTTGCCCTCTACTTCTAGCAAAACCCTAGTCTACAATCTGTAGGCATTGACAAGTTAATCCTTTGTCAATTGGCGCCGTCTGTGGGAATTAGAGGCTGCAAGGATCCGATCTCGATGGCACGTTCAAGATCTTCGACTTCATCGACAGCAAGCAACGCGATGGATCGAGGTAACAAGGGAAAAACTGATCTATTCAATTTTATTCCTCACCCGCCCTCCCGTATGGATGCATGTGCCTATCTGGAGGAGCCCATCGTCATGACGTTCGGAGAATTCCGATTTGGCGTCAACAAGGAAGGATCCTACCGTCTCGAAGTTCCGATCTCGTCGGAATTTTCAGCGGTCGACTCTTTTCGTCGAGTCGACGAGGAGTTTTCGTCGACATACTTCGTCGACAACAAGGCAAGCGGAAAGCTCGCCAAGATCTTCAGCAACACATCCTTCGAGTCATCTGCGGACTCCTTTATAAGCAGCGACTCCGACAGCGTCGACAGCTTCAACTTCATCGACAAGTCTGCTGCCATCGGAAAGGTCTTCACCACTCTATATGATGGTGTCACCAGTCCCGACAAAAATCAATGCACAAAATATCATCAGATCTATGTGGTAGAAGGGGCAGGCACATCAGACCCGCAAACATCAGAGGCTTTCGACGAATTGGGAAATCCATACGTCGATCCCGCTGATCTCAGACATGGTCTAGGCACCAAATATCCTGGATCCACAACTCGCGCAAGAGTACAGCTCCCGCAAAGCGCGTGGGATAGGGCCGCGAAAGCCATGGATGGTTCAGAACCTATGACCACCACTGCTACTGCACAAGAACTTCAAGCATATCAATATAGACTTGCTCGAGTAAGCAGAGAGTTGGAAAAACAGACAGCATCCCTGAATAGGAGAAAAGAAGCAGCTTCTGCATCAAGCAGACGCCGAGCAGATTTAAGTCGACAATCTAGAACTTCGGGAGATAGTCACAGAGAAGCTCGGAGGAGAGCAATGTCTCGGCTGCAAAACATACCCGAAGCAGAGAGAGGAAACATAATCCAAAATCTCGACATGTCCTTTATGTCGATCGATGAAAGAGGAAATATCATCCCAAAAACGCCAGAGGCAGGTTACATGGCAACACAAGCTTATATCTTGGCATCCAGACCACCTGCTGGAGACCCGAGAGAACCATTGTTCAATATGGCGATGGCTGGAGTAGGAGTTATGGGAACAGCGTTTGCAACAACGCCTCCCGAAGAAAATCCTAGGCAAAATAGTCCACGACCCACTGCAGCAGTTCAAGACCCACCAAGAGCAAGTGGAGCAAGAGACACAGCAGTCCAAGTAAGGGTGGACAGAGCGCGACAAGAAAGGAGGGACCGTCAGTACTCGCCAGAGCTTGCCGACGAAGATATGTGTGGGCTCCCGTGCTTTACGAGAAGAGTGCGAAAAACTCGAGTCCCAAAAGGGTTCAAGTTACCCGAGAATTTCAAGAAGTTCGACGGCCTGCAAGATCCCGAGGATTGGCTCGTGGATTATCTCGAGATGGTGAAACTGGTAGGAGGAACCAGAGCAACAGCTATGCAAAGTATCCAAGTTCACCTGAGTGGTGCCGCAAGATCTTGGATAAAGAAACTCCCCTTGAACTCCATCGACAGCTGGGAAACCTTTGAGGACATCTTCGTGAAGAACTTCCGATCCACCTGCAAAAAACCCGCGTCGTTGGAAGAATTACGAGCGTGTCGACAAAAACATGACGAGTCGATGAGAAAATATATACAGCGGTGGAACATTATCAAGAACTCGGCAGAAGACATATCTGACGAGAGGGCAATAGATGCGTTCGTGGCAGGAATCCGACGAGCAGACTTCGTCGAGGACTTGGGGAGAACTAATCCCAAGACAATCTCAGCGTTGATGGAAATCGCTAACAAGTGGGCAGATGGAGAAGACGCAATATACAACAAACGACACAGGTCGCCAGAAGAGGATCGTAGTCGAAACTATCAAAATAGAAGGCGATTTTCTCGCCAGTTCTACAACAACGATGCTCCCGGCCACATATCGGCTGGTTTTCGAGGAAATCCTGGTGGAAATAGTCGAGATGATTATCAAAGGAGCAATGAGCAACAAGGCGACAATAGAGGTGATTTTCGCGGCAACAGACAAAATAGTGGACCAAGGATTCAAAGACCTTACGTGTCTCCCGAGGAGATGATGAACGGTCCGTGTCAAATGCACTTTTACCTCGACAACAATGGAAAGAGGCAGTCAGGACATCTACAGAAAGACTGCCGCAATTTTCAAGCAATGCTGCGAGCCGCAGGAATCGCAAACGCTCAAGCAAGTAACAGAAATCCTCGGGAGCCAAGGAGCGAGATTCACCTCCCACCTCCTCCCGCAATTACCGAAGAAAATCGACACCAGCTTAGAATTGCGGCAGCACCACATCCACCTCCATATGTTGACCCCAACTCTAACGGTGTGGTCTCGATGATTCAGAAAGCTAGGCCGTCCAACAGGGCGCAGAAGGTAATATCCCGACAAGTGTTCATGGCAGAAAAGATGCCTCCACCAACAGTCGAGTACTTAAATTGGTCGGGGCAAGATATCGGCTTCACGATCGCAGATCATCCGCAGCAAGTTCCTCGACCAGGGCAATCGGCACTCATCTTACCCGCAGTAATCGCTGGTTTTGATGTGTCGAGAGTTTTCATAGATGGCGGCAGCAGCTTAAACCTCATGTATGCAGATACATTGAGGAAGATGAACATATCCCTAGCAAATCTGAAGCCAACTGACACACGCTTCCACGGGATTACACCAGAGAAGCCAAGTTACCCATTGGGCAAGATCAACCTCGACGTTCAGTTTGGAACCCGAGAAAACTACAGGATAGAAAATTTAGAGTTTGAAGTGGTGGATTTCCCGTCGCAATATCACGCTTTGTTGGGACGACCAGCGTACGCCAGGTTCATGGCAGTGCCGCATTATACATATCTGTTGTGGAGGTTGCCTGGGCCTAAGGGACCTATCACAATCAAAGGAAGCTTTGCACTGTCCGATAAATGCGACAAGGATTTTCATCGACTGTCAGAAACTTTCGGGATGCAAGCAGAATATGCGGCACCTAGGTTCACTGATTATGATGTGCTGCCTGAGGTAGGAAGACCTTCTAAGGAGCCAACTTTCAATATAAATAAAGATTCAAAAGAGGTACAGATCCACCCGACAGATCCAAAGAAAACGACGTCCATTGCTGCAAACATGGATGTCGCATAGGAAAGCGCGCTCGTCGAGTTCCTCCGTGAGCACTGGAAAATCTTCGCATGGTGTCCAGCCGACATGCCAGGAGTACCCAGGGAACTTGCCGAGCACCACCTCAATTTGGATCCTCTCGCACGACCAGTAAAGCAACCTTTGCGGCGTTTTTCGGAACCTAGCCGCAAAGCCATGTTATCAGAAATAGATCGACTCAAAGATGCCGGGTTCATCAGAGAAATATCTACAGAAGCCACATGGGTAGCTAACCCAGTGATGGTGCCGAAGAAACACACAATAGTCCTTCGCATGTGCGTCGACTTTACGTGTCTCAATAAACATTGTCCCAAGGATCACTTTCCCCTCCCAAGGATCGATCAAATCATCGACTCCACGGCAGGATGCGAACGTCTTTCCTTCCTGGACGCATATTCTGGTTATAACCAGATCAGATTAAAAGAAGAAGATGAAGCCAAGACAGCGTTCATCACACCTTATGGCGTGTTTTGCTACAAAACAATGCCCTTTGGTCTGAAAAACGCGGGAGCAACATATCAGCGGATGATGCCTAGCAACACAGATTGGGAAAAATGTACAAGTCTACATCGACGATGTCGTAATAACATCAAAGAAAGGGTCAACGTTGATCGAAGATCTGAAGGAAACCTTCGACAACCTCGATAAGTTCTGCCTCAAGCTGAACCCGACAAAATGCTCCTTTGGAGTTCCCGCAGGAGAACTTCTCGGGTTCTTAGTATCAGCAAGGGGGATCGAAGCTAATCCCGAAAAAATACAGGCCATCGTTACTATGAGAAAGCCAACAAAGCTGAAAGAAATACAACAGCTAACGGGGCGAGTCGCAGCTTTAAGCAGATTCGTCGCCAGGCTAGGAGAAAAGGCGCTGCCGTTCTATGCGTTGATCAAGCAAGGGGAAAAATTCCAATGGAACGAGGAAGCAGACAGAGCTTTCGAGAATCTCAAGCGAGCAATTTCGACACCACCGATACTGGTGGCGCCAAAAGAGAAAGAACCTCTCCTATTGTACATTGCAGCCACACCTCAGGTGGTCAGCACGGCCCTAGTAGTCGAGAGAGAAGAAGAAGGCAAGCTTCATGGAGTTCAACGGCCAGTATATTTCATCAGCGAAGTACTGTCGCCGTCAAAACAGCGGTACCCGCAATATCAAAAGCTAGCATATGGAGTATTCACGACAGCAAGAAAATTGCGGCATTATTTTTCGGCTCACCCGATAATAGTGGTCAATGAAGCTCCCTTATCAAATATACTGAACAATCCAGAAGCTACGGGTCGTGTCTCCCTTTGGGGAATAGAACTTTCCCCTCGGGACATCACGTATGAAAAAAGAAAAGCAATAAAGTCACAGGTCTTACCAGATTTCATTGCAGAGTGGATGGAGCTACAAAACACGGGACCCCCAGATTTATCGAGGACTTGGACCATGAACTTCGACGGGTCCAAGAGATTGGAAGGTGCTGGAGCAGGCGTGATATTAGTTTCACCTGAAGGCGACAAGTTGAAGTATGTTCTGCGGATGACGTTCCCAAACGCATCTAACAATGAAGCAGAATATGAAGCTCTCATACACGGGATGAAGATGGCGAAAGCTTGCGGTGCAACCCGATTGAAAATTTTCGGCGACTCACAGTTGGTAGCACAGCAAGTAATGAACCAATGCGACGCAGTCAACGAGAGTATGATAGCATACAAGGAGGTGTACAATGAGCTGGAGAAGCTATTCGATGGTTGTGAGGTAAACCACATCAGCAGGATGAGCAACGATGAAGCCGACGTTCTCGCAAACATCGGGTCACAATGCCTCGCAATCCCTCCAGGTGTGTTTTGGGAAGAGATAAGCGAAAGATCAACAAAGCCAGCAAAAACAAAAAAGGAGAAGAAAGAGAAAACCTCGACTGTCACCAAGGACACAGCAGAAGAAGAAGAAGAGCAAGAACTAGTCATGATGGTACAAGTTCCATGGATGCAGGCCTACATATCATACATCCTAAGGAAAGTCATACCCGACGATCCAGTCGAAGCAAGGCGAATAATTAGGCGATCAAAAGCTTTCACTGTGGTAAAAGGGGAACTGTACAAACGCAGTATTTCGGGTGTGCTACAACGGTGTGTTACACCCGAAGAAGGAAGGATCATCCTAAAGGACGTGCATGAAGGGATATGCGGACACCATGCGAGCAGCAGAGCCATCGCGGCAAAGGTTTTCAGAGCAGGATTCTATTGGCTCACAGCAATCGAAGATGCAAAGGAAATAGTGCGCACTTGCGACGCGTGTCAAAGATTTGCGGCAAGACCTCACTCTCCTGCCGCAGAACTTATGCCAATCCCACTATCTTGGCCCTTTGCTCAATGGGGTCTCGACATGGTGGGAAAACTACACAAAGCTTCGCCAGGAGGTTATGAGTATATGCTTGTTGCTGTCGACAAGTTTACAAAATGGATCGAAGCAAAGCCGATAAATTCACCGGACGGCGCGTCAGCGATTAAGTTCGTGAAAAGCATCGTCTTCAGATTTGGAGTTCCTCACAGTATTGTGACAGACAACGGCAGCAATTTCACGTCCAAGGAGTTCAAAGCATACTGCGCAGAAGTGGGCATTAAATTGAGTTTTGCGTCTGTCGCGCATCCTCAGACCAATGGACAAGTCGAGAAGGCCAATGGCATCATCTGCAATGGCATCAAGAAACGCCTGCTAGGCCCATTGGAAAAAGCTCGGCATACTTGGCCGGAGGAGTTACAAAGTGTGTTGTGGAGTATCCGAACAACACCAAATACGGCGACACAGGAAACACCGTTCTTTCTGGTTCATGGCGCCGAAGCAGTCCTGCCGATAGAAATAGAGCACGATTCTCCAAGAGTCACAGAATATGACGAAGAAACATCGAGAAAAGCTTTGGAGGATGATGTCGATGCACTCGATGAAGCTCGAGACGAAGTCCTGTCAAGAGTCGCCAAATATCAGCAGGACCTGAAAAACTATCACAGTCGACGATTGCGGCCAAGGTCTTTTCAAGTTGGTGACTTAGTTCTGCGGCTCAACCAAAAAAGTCACGAAAAACTCGAATCACCATGGCTTGGACCCTACATCGTCACAGAAGTAATCGAAGGAGGAGCATACAGAATCAAAGACAAGAAGACAGGGATTGACGAGCCAAATCCCTGGAATGTGGCACAGCTCAGGCGTTTCTACGCCTAGGTGTTGAAAATATAGTCCTCCTTTGTAAAGCTTCAATGTACTGAAACGCCCACGAGTTTTCAGACGCACTCTTTTCCTTTTTCGGGGCACCGAGTGGGGCCGGGAAAGGTTTTTAATGAGGCGGGCTCGTGGTGCTGCAATATAATAAAGATAGTGGAATTATATATCTTCTTCTCGACAAGATCAGGGGTTTTCCCCTACATGATACAATATATATATAAACACAGTATCGACAAATACAAAAGAAGCATCCGGCCTTGGTAAAAATACCTCGCCAAAACAAAAAGAGATATCAACAAAATAGCGATTAGCAAAAAAGCTCGGGGGCTTAGACCCGTACAAAATAGTACACAATGTATATTATCTTGCCTTGGGACAACCTCGCATTATAATATACAAGATATTGCAATCAAAATACCCGGGGGCTTGGCGATAAAAATAAAACACAATGACTTTACAATATAGCTCGTTTATACAGGATACAAATTTCGGAATAAGTTTCGTCTTCAAGAATTTCCCAATATATTATCTATGGTCAAACGCTCATTATTTACAGCGCGGGTACTATGCTCAGCGTAGCTACCCTTCACGAAGAATTCGGAATCCATCCGAAGAAGCTCATCCATCATATCTTCAGCAACAGGAGTAACAATGTCATCATACTTGCCGAAGTTTCTCTTCCTCTTCGACATCTTCTCCAGGCACTTTGGGACAATTTGCCCTACATCTAACTTCGGGTAGCAAATCTTTATCATGATCATCGCAAACCTTGCACCAGCAGCTAGTTGGGCTCGCACAAAGCCGTGGATGCGAGGAGCATCTCGAAATTTGTCCATCAATGCAGGAAGGGTTTCTGGCATCTTATTGCGAGGAAACATGGTACCATATACCAGAGACAAAGTCCTTGTACAAAAGTCAAGATATTCGCGAACCTGAAGTGCACGATCTTGAAATCTCACGATTTGGCGGGTCCGCTCAGGTGTACCCCAAAAAGTCGATCCGTGTTCATGTGCAAGCCGAAGGAGAACATTGGAACGAGCCTCGACACGTTCATCTTCAGTTATAGGATCCAAAAAAGCACCTATGGTTTCATAAAACAATTCAGTGGGCAATGAGGAGGCAAGCAGCAAAGGAAACGAAGAAGCGAGATAAAGACAATGAAACTTACCCGCCATATCCAAGCTAGCATCTGTTAGCAGCTGCAGCATAGAATTCTCTCGAGATGCAGCCGCGTCAGCTTCAGCAACAGCAGCGTCCTTTTCAGCTATGGCATCCTGAACTTGTTGAAGCGCAACTTTCTCCCTTTGAGAAGATTCTCGAGATTGTTCCATCAGCATAAGCGATTGTTTCTTCAAGGACTGAAGTTGTTGTCGAAGTTCTTGCAAGTCTTCCGACAAAGGTATGCTGGAAGACCCTTCAAGGAAATTGTCGTTGTTTCTTACTTTCTTCGACAAAGAAGACGCGGGAGCAGCATCGGGAGGAGAAGAATTTGTTGAGTAATTATCAAAAATCAACTGGAAAAAGAAAATCTCCGAATCAAAGATAGCACCAAAAGAAATTTCATTGATTGCAGAATATTTACATAGCCATTACAAAAGAAGTTCTCCTAAGGGACTGGTAGAGAATTTGTCGCCAAGACCAGAATGGCGACAACAACAAAAGAAGTACAGAAAGCAAAAACTAGACCTCCGGCCTTGAAGAGCTGGGAGTCGAAGATGGCTTAATCCCAAGATAAGCGAGGATCCTCTTCGTGTTGAGCTTTGCCGCCTTGATCAAGGATCGCCATTTTGCGTGCTCTATTTGCTCCGTGTCGCCAACTTTAGCCCAGTCAACAGTCTGTTGACTGTCAGCAACTAGGGCAACAGTGCTTTCCACGGCGACCTTCATGTTCTCATGGCGCATCTTCAGCCCAAGATCTTCGGGAGGATTAAAACACTTGGCAAGGCCAAGGAAAGTTGCGGGCTCCTCTTTCTTCGGGAAGAAGTAGGGGAAAAGCTTCGACAACCCCGCCCTGGCTTCATCCATGCCTTCACGTGCTTCCGTCCCATGAAACTCAAGGAACGACATGGCGTCAAGAAGAACATCGTTGTCGGGATCCTCAAGTTCAAATTCTTGCGAGGTCCTATCTGACAACATAAAAATAGAAATTTTTGTCAACAAATAAGTGCGAAAAAGGAAAAACAAAAGAGTATGCAAATGGTGCAAATGCTTACCGACAAAGCGACGACTTTGTGTCTTCATGCGTTTGATGATCGCCGCTTCGCGAGCAGACTGAGCAGTTATATGATCACTCAGTGAAGTTTCGGCATCGTGAAGTCTCTTCCGGAGATCTTCGACACCAGCAGCATCAGCCTTGGCCTTGTCAGCCTCTGCTCGAGCACCAACAGCATCTGACTCAGCCTCTTTGCGAGCCTTTTCACTTTGCTCTAATTGCTGAGCAAGTGTGTTGGCACGTTCATTGGCTTCCGCCAGTTTTTCTACCAAGGAAGATAAATATAGTTAAAACTCTCGACAACAAAGGAGCAAAAGAAAAGAAGCAACAGGAGTAAAGCATTACCTTCAGCTTTACTAGCATATTCACGGTACCCGACAAATTGGGTACCGATGCGAAGAAGATCCTTTATCAAAGGCTGTTCAAAAAAGGGGGGATAGAAGGAAATGGCGGTATGAGAAAAATATAATGGTACATAGAAATCAACAAAAGCAAATATAAACAATGACAAGGAAGTTAAGAACTTACATCCTCCAAAAGAGGGTTAGAGGAGCTACTCAATTGGAGAGTAGGCTCCGAGATGATCGCCGTCCTCGCCCTTTTCGACAAAGGGGCTCGGGGGCTTGGAGGAGGAGTAGCAGTGTCGACGTTCTGTCGAGGAGGCGAAGTTTCCTCTCCAACTGCCGTTTCCGAGGCAACTAATGTATGTGACGTGCTCGTGCGAGCAGCCACAACAGCAGTTGGTACTTCTTCTTCATCATCACTACGAGCAAGTGCCGACAATATAAAAAGCAAAATAGACAAGAATCTTCGAGTACAAGTAAGCAAGAAAAAGGATACTTACGAACTGATGAGAGACTCGAGGTATGGATCATAGCCGGCCTTCTGGTGCGAAGGAACAGCTTCGTCAACTTTGGAGGTGCCGGAATCTTCGACATCATCCCTTTTCCTTTTGTTCCTTGGAGAAACAGCGGGAGGAAGAGATTGTGCCGACGCAGTGGCTTCAGAGACATCCTCTTTTTCGTCGGATCCCGCAGATTTTCGAGATTCTGCGGGTTCATTTGTGAAGGAGGGGGCATCTGGGTTATCATCAGAGACAACAGCCCTTTCTTCGACCTCCCCACCTTCAGGAAGAGGAGGAAGTGAAACAAGATTTGGATGATCCTGTATAAAAAGAGGGAAAGTTTGTCAGAAGTGAATAACAACACAAAAAACAAGGCGATAGACAAATTACACGACAATATTTACCTTGGGAAGCGCATGGGCGGCGCTGTATGGCTTTACGCGGCAAGTGGATGGGATGGAGTCTTTCTTCTTGAGAGAAGAAATCCTACGGATAAGTTTATCCAAATCCTTGATTTCCAAATTCGTCGACAGGCGATCTGCGTCTTCATCGCCAGTGTAATTCCAGAAAGGGTTTTTGCGAGCCTGAAGAGGCTGCACCCTAGTTCTAAGGAAGTATGCAGTAATCTGGATGCCTGATAACTCTTTTCCACGAGTATTTTGCAACTCATGGATACGAGTCATCAGGGCCTCTGTCGAAGTCCTTTCTTCCTCAGTAGCTTCTGCGTCCCAAGAACGGCGGCGAAGGATTTTCTCGGCACCGTCAAAAGGAGGAATATTATCCTCGAGGCAGCCATCGTTTTCTTCGCGAATGTACAACCACTTCTTGCGCCATCCTTGAACGGAGTCGGGGAGTTTGACGTCGAAATAGTTGACAGAGGAGCGAACGGAAATAACAACGCCGCCTATATTATAGGCGACATTGGCAGAGCCATTACGGCGACAAAAGAAAATGCGCTTCCATAATGCCCAGTTAGGCTGGACACCAAGGAAGGCCTCGCAAAGAGTGATAAAGATAGAAATATGAAGGATAGAGTTGGGTGTGAGGTGGTGAAGTTGGAGACCATAAACATAAAGAAGTCCCCGAAGAAAAGGGTGAATGGGGGTGGAAAGACCACGGATAAGATGATCAACGAAACTTACTCGATACCCCATTGGAGGGGATGGGTAGCTCTCTTCACTGGGAAAGCACACAGCTTTGGGCTTCTTGGTAATCCCCAGTTTCTTCATCAGGTTGAGGTCTTGGTTGGTGATCTTGGACCTCTCCCACTCCGCCGCTCCCAGATCCGCGGCGGCCATCGAGGAGTCAGGTGTGCTGTGCCTGGTTAGACGACGCGGTGGCATCAACAATGGCAATGAAGAACAGCTGCGAAGAGAAAAGCTTTGGGAGCAGTGGAGCGCAAGGGGAGATTTCGCAGAGGAGAGCAGAGAACGGCGCGAGCGGAAGTGCTCAAGGAAGAAGAAGGGGATCTTATATAGAGGTGCGGTGAACCGACGGAACCGTTGGATGAAGAAAGAATGCAGGAGATGATTACCACGTGGCAACAAGGGCAAATTAGTATTTCAACATTGACGAGGTTACAGAACGTGCGCCAGGAAAAGCGGAGGACGTGTGTCCCCCACTTGCACGACGTGTCAACGTGGTGAGAAAAATGGACCCACGAAGCAGAAAAATTTCGACTATTCATAGAGGTGAAGAGATTTTGACAAGGGAAAGTTTGTCGACAAGAAAAATAAAAAAAAAGAGAATGGCGACAGGACAAATCATTTGAATACTTCTGGAGCCTTTGATCAAACACAAGTTTTTGCCCAAATGCTCGGGGGCTACTTTGGAAAAATAGAAAATTTCGAGTATGACAATATAGAAATGGCGAGAGCCTATGACCAAATCCAAGAATTTGTTCATAGCCTCGGGGGCTACTCCCATCGGGAGCGCTGGTCGCGCACCCGATAAATATAAAAATATCGAGAAGGATCATAAATATAGCGGCAAAGGATGCTAATCTGTGGAGCCTACACCCAAGCACAAGTTCTTGGCTGTAGCCTCGGGGGCTACTCCCATCGGGAACGCTGTTCGCGTGCCCGATGAATTTGATCAGAAATAAAGAAAAAGAAGTGAGTATATTTCGAGTTACACAAATAACTCTACATATACTCCCATCGGGAAGACAAAATAAAGTCATCAAATATGACTCAATAAAATGTGCTATTCCAAAGGCGAAAAGCACTCGACAATATATTCTCAGAACGCCAAAGTTGCGATCAATTTCTGAATGCCGCAAATTTGCGAAGGTAAGACCCCAGATCCGTTCTGCTGGGCGTGGCATCGCCAAAGACTGCGCTCTGCTACTTTTATCCGTATCAACAGATACGAAGAAAAATCCTAACGGACGCGTTAGGTACCCGATAAATTTGACTGGGACTCGACAGAATGGTAAGACCTTAAGCGGCACCTGTCGAAGTTTACACCAGTATCCCGAGATCATGTCCGGGGACGTGATCTTGAAGTAGGTTTTTGCGGATTGCCACTAGAGCAGTTAACTAGTACCTGATCCGTCAGATGAACTAGCCCCAACTACCATTATCCCTGTACAATATAGAATTTTATGTGAAGGAGTATGGATAAAAGCTCTCGAACAAAAATAAACGGGAGAGATTTTCCCTGATTCTACGATTCAAGCAAAATCTCGGGGGCTACTGACATAGGCATCCCAAATGGGCCTGCCATAGATAGTACCCGGGATTTACTGAAGGCCCACTATCCGAAGAATAAGAAGATTCGGGAGCCCAAGATGTATTAAGGAAAGCTAGAGTTGTAATAGGAAGTATTATTTGTAATCTGGCGGGACGAGTTAGAAACCGTCCCGGACTCTGTAACACAATAAACCCCTCGGCTCCACCTATATAAGGGAGTCGAGGAACAAAGAAAGGATCGAATCTACGTCAACATAACCCTAGTTTTCATAATCGCCGAGTACTTTTCGCCTAAACCTTCGAGATCTACTTGCCCTCTACTTCTAGCAAAACCCTAGTCTACAATCTGTAGGCATTGACAAGTTAATCCTTTGTCACTCGCGATACAAGGGCGGCGGTTGGGGGCGTCGATGCGACCAGTTGGAGCTGCGGCGGCGGTTGGAGCTGCGGCGGCGTCTGGTGGAGCCCCGACGCCGGCGTCGGGTGGAGCGGCACCGTCGGCGACACGTGGAAGCTTGAGTTGCTGCCGCTGATGCTGGGCACATGTATCGGCCCCACTTGACCTCCCGCATTCCAAGCAGCTAACCCCTCCATCAACCCAGGGGGATGATCTGCCGGATCTTCTCGTCCAATAACTTCTTCATCATCTCCGTGTTCTCCACAGGCTTTTCGGCCACCAGCTTCTCTAGTGTCTCCACCTTCTTCTTCAGCTCCTGAACCTCGGATTTATCCTTAGCCGATGACCTCCTCTCCAGCTTTCTCGTCTTGGCATCCGATCCGTAGTACTCGGATAGCTTCATACTTGTGCCAAAGCCGGACACACGGCCACCCGACGTCGGTGGCTTGTCTAGCTCCCTCTCCTTGTATTTGTTCATCGCCCTGTTGAAAGGCGTGTCCCACGGTTCCGTCGACCCCTGGGACGACGGGCCAGCCTTCGTCAACTCTTCATCCTTCAGACAAAGGAACTTAAGGTTAGCTCATTTGGCTTCATTGCCTAATAAGATGAGCGAAATAATATAGAACTATCCTTACCAGGTACTTCTCGAAATCCCTCACGTCTTCGTGCTCCGTAATAAATTGCCCCGTCTTCCAGTCTAAGTAGTAGCGGGACCGGACAAAGTTCCTAGCCTGTTCATCCTGGATTTTGTGCCAGGGGTTTTCTTTCCCCAGACGTACCATCTCGGCATCCTCCTTGTCCCAAGTGGGCTGTTTTCCTCGGTAACCGCCGCTTCCGCAATGGTGGGTCCCTAAGTTCAAATCCCGCATTTTCTTCCCCCAGGCGGTCCATTTTTTAACAGCGTCACTCTCTAAGTAAGACTTGAATGCATTAAAGTCTTCTAAGGAGAGCGACGGGTCTTTGCTACTTATCCTCTCCCAGCTTTCACCGGCCTCGATCTTTCTCTTCAGCCGGTTCTTCCAGCTGCTCAAGGCGGTGCTCATCTTCGTGAGAGCTAAAGAGTCCACCTTCTTATTGAACGGCTCCGGGAACGTGTATCGTTGGTGAAGCTTCTGGAGGAGGGATTGGGCGATAGCCTCGTTCTCCTTGCTTCTGAGGTCCTGAGTTAGGATCGGCACGGTTTCACGGACGATGCACCCTAGTTGCATGCCGTACCCTTTGGCAACCCACGAAGGCTCCATCGGTAGGCCACTTTCGGAGACTACCGTGACAGCATCGGTGACGTTGGCGAGCACTTGCGGCCTCCGATCCCTCCTTGGCCTCCTCGCCGTCCTCTTCTTCTTACCCTCCTGAGGGTTGCCGCCGCTATCACCTTCCGTGCGGTTGGCCGCGTTCTCTTCACCGGTCGTCTCTTCACCGGTCTGGGCGGCGTCGTCCCAGGTATCGTCATCGTCGCCGGTGTCGGCGGCAGTGTCCCGGACCTCTTCCTCGGAGGCGGCGTCCCGGCCCTCTTCCTCATCATCGGGCGACTCGGCGGCGGCCTTCCGGGGCTGCTCGTAGCCCTCCCAGAAGTCCTTGTTGGCCTCTCTCGCTTCTTCGTTCTGGCTCCTGGGCTTAGAAGTGTTGCCCGACATGTTTATTTGCACTTCATTAAAAAGAGGCAACAAGTTAGTACAAAAGTCAACCAGAAAATTCGGCATGACTTTTGCTAATTTTTCTACGTAGGAGTGCCCATTTCTCAACCGAAACGGAAGTTAATCAACGCTTCGGGAGAAATGGGCAACTCAATGAAATCCCTGCAAAAATATCCACCATATATCGACCATACAAACTTGCCCATCTACAATACATCAAACAAAAGCCAACATAAACCTGGAGCATCTATTTCAGCATATTTTTTAACCTGAAGCAGTACAACAACAATGACTTTCTTAACCTGGAGCATCTACCACCTGGAGCACTACCACCTGGAGCAGTACACAATCTGGAGCACTACACAACCTGGAGCACTACAAAAACCAGAGTACATTAAAGCTAGCACTTCAAACCAGAGAACTGCACTTCAAGTTTTTAGCTAACATTAATTCATTATATATGGGCAGTACCATTGGTACAGCATATAGAGAACACTGCACAAAAGCATATACAAGATAATGAGCATGAGCATGAGCATGATCATTTCATAAATGAATTCAAATAGTAGCATTTCATGTACTAGTAGCATTATAGAGCATAAACAAGCATACAAGATTATAGAGCAAGCCAACCAGTAGCTACTGCCAACATGTGACTTCAAATGAAAATGCTATTATTCCAGATATAATTAAATAGCAGAAGCTTGAGCATCATATGGAAATGCTAGTGACTTCAAATGAAAATGCTATTACTCATAAATATACATTACAAAAGGCAGTAGCTAGTGACTTAAATTTTTTATAAATTCAAAGAGAATTATACCAATAGCTAATCAAATTTTAGTAGATAATTACTTAAATTTAAAAAGGCAGTATAGAGCAAGCCAACCAGTAGCTACTGCCAACATTTGAGCATGAGCATCATTTAACCTTACATTACATACATTATTTCCTACCATCTGCATAGAAGCATTACATAAACCCTTTTATTCATCATTGCATGGAAGCATTACATCAACCCTTACATTACATAATTATTCAGACAACCTAGGACACACTAAAACTAGATGGCTGAAACTACAACTAACTACAACAAACTAGGATACCAAATCTTTGATTTTTTTAATGCCCTTCCTCAGCCAGCACAAGATAACTCCAGCTTTAACCTTTTCTTCAAGATTTGGTTCTAAATAGTAGGGCAACACCTCTGTGGGTCCTCCTTCCCTCAACTGATGCTTATACTTTTTCAGTTTGATCTTGCCCTTAGGTCTGGATTTTGGAACTGGGAGAACTTCTGTAGTGTATGTGAACACACCTAGCTGGTTCAAGCCATCTGCTGCTTCTTCTTCCCTGAACCTGGCAGCAGAAGCTTCCCTCTCTTGCACACTTCTCCTACGATACACTAGCAACTCCTTGTCTGCCCTACCCATAGAAAAAGTCTTGGAAAGAGTGGCATCCCTAGAGCCAGAGGCACCAAGGGAGCCAGTGCTCCTCCTCTTTGCACTCCAGGACAGGTTGTCCATGTTTGGTGTGGTTTTCAGGTTCACTACACTAGGCATTTATATAGGATGGAGGGCATGCACAGAGGGTATGAGAACACAAGCTGAACAGTTGTGTTACATAGGACAATGCCATCAGTTTCTTTTTTTGAATTGTGATGTCAATCCACAAGAGGGAGAATATTCTCCAAAATGGGTCAGAGACAAGCCATTGGGAATATTCCCCAAAATGGGTCAGGAGAGCCTGTCCATTCTTGCTAGGCAGAGGCATTTTTGGTTCAGAGGAATATTCTTGCTAGGGCAGAGGTGGCCAGAGGTGAATTAACCCAAGCAATTTCATTTTCTAAACCTAGGCAGTAGCATTTCATTTTATTAACAAATCCTAGGCAGTAGCATTTCATTTTATTAACCCAAGCATTTTCTTTTTCTAAACCTAAATTTTCTACTGCCAACAAAATAGCAAGAACTTTATTAGCTCTAGTGCAAGCAATGAATTAAAAAAACAGCAACCAATGAATTAAAAAAATAGCAAGCAATAAATTAAATAGCATTTGACTGCATCATTTGCATTTACATTTAAACCAGTAGCATCATTTGCATGAACAAGAGAACCTAAATCAAACAGCATCCAGCTCACCCAAAAATCAAACAGCAAGCAATGAATAAAGAAAACAAAAGCTGCTATCACAAGCAATTTGAACCAGTAGCAATTTATGGCAAGCATGAGCATGAGCAAGCATTTTTTCATTTCATTATTGTTATGAGCATCAGCATGCCCACAGCAGCACCAATAAGCAGTAGCATTAGGCATTTTCATTTGCATTTGCATTAGGCATTTGATAGATGGATCAATCATGTTGCTTTGTCTTTATTTCAAAATCTTTATTGTTTACTGCAAAACACAAGATACCAATTAATTGTTTACTGCAAAACCAACATACCAAACATATAAACAAATAATTCACATTGCATTAGTATTTCTTCTTGTTTATTCAGCCTTCTTAGATGAAATAATCTTCACTACATTGCATTAGGATTCAATCAGACGATTACATGGACAAATGCTACTCTAGGGATGCTATAAGATGAAATAATCTTCACTACATTGCATCCCAAAAGCACCAGAAAGAAGGACAGGGATTGGGGATGGGCACAGGGCAGTGGGGAGGGGGACAAGGGAGTGGGGACAGGGGAGAGGGGCTCTCACCGAACGGCGGCGGTTCAGGGTTGTGGTGGTGGCGGCGTTGTCCTCCTCCTCCTCCTCTGCGGCGGCGTGGCGGTCCTCCTCCTCCTTAATCTGCGCGGCGGCGGCTCGAGCTTGGGGGTCCTGCTCGGTGGCGGCGTGGCGGTCCCCTTCCTCCTCCTCCGGCGGCAGCGGCGCTTGGTGGCGGCGCTTGGCGGTGGCGGCGCTGGCGGTGGCGCGCGCTAGGGTTGGCTCTTGTCGGGGAAGAAACTGCTAGTGCGTGTGGGGAGTGGGGAAGAAAGCTTCAAGTTATTTCACCAAGTTTCTAAATTCTGTGGCGCACCACCCTAAGTGCGCCACGAAGCTTTTTGGCGCACCAGCTCTCTCATGCGCCACTCCTTAATTCTGTGGCGCACCCAGCATGCGCCACCACCTGGGGCATGCGCCACAGAATTTAGACACTTAGCCAAACAAAACGGGTTACTGCTGTGTCCTGACAGATACATAGTACTAGTCTAGTGGTTAAGGCCAATGTTAGGCCATTAGTAGCCAGGTTCGAACCCTGGCTGCCACACAATTTTTCTTCCTTTTTTTCATATTTTAGTTACATTTCAATAAATAACACAACATTATTTAGTAATTAGTAGAGAGAATTATAAATTACTTGTCTCATACAAACATGTTCTTGTTTCTCTCACACACACATGCATGTACTTGTCTAACACACACACTCACACACATGTGATAGACCAAAAAAAGATCTTCTTCGTCCCGGCTCCGAGCTCTAGCGTCTCTTCGCAATCTTCTTGCCCTTTCGGTTGTTGGCGGTTGAATACTTTATGCCGGCCACCTTGAGATTTCTTCGCGTGAACGGACAACCTTTAGAGGGTAGGGAGGTCTTCCTTCTTACTTTACTAGTAGTAGGCATGTCGAAGTGCCTGTCGAATTCCTCCTCCATCTTCGGGTCACCGTTCTTGTCCAAGTCTTCCTCGTTGGCGTCTCCTTGCATTCCTATGATGCTCCTCTTGCCCCTCCTCACGACAACACGGCTAGGCCTCGACGGATCGGTGATGAAGAAGCATTGGTCAACTTGGCTACCGAGTACCCATGGCTCATTTTTCGCGGATGCGTTCTTCGATTTTGCATCGGGTATAACCATGGTTGTGAAATATCGGCCTTCTTTTTCGACCTTCTTGGCCCATCTCACACGAAACATTGGCACCGTCTCTCCACAGTAATTGAGCTCCCATATCTCCTCGATCCTTCCAAAAAATCTTTCCTTGACATTAGTCTCGTCATCGGCGTATGACAGCATAGTTACTCCTGAGTTTTGATTTTCACTATTTCTGTCCTTTTCCTCGGTGTAGAATCTGTAACCGTTGATGTCGTACCCCTGATAGGTCCTTACGTTCTGCGCGGGTCCCTGTGATAAGGTGTATATGAGTTTTTCATCTTCGGTAGAAGGCGTATTTCTCTGTGCTTCAACCAGTTGAGTTTGCTTGAACCAACGCGTGAAGCTGGAGTTGTGCTTTTTGGTTACGTCTCCCATCTTCCTCGGCCGGCCCATATCGATGTAATTCTGCTCGACCATGCTTTTGTGCTCTTGCACGAAAGGTTCGGTCAGTTTTAAGTGTTGTAGCGCGACCCGGTGAGCCCTGTCAAAGTCGTCGCGTCGATTTTCAATGCCGACATGGACTGAGCGGTAGCCCTCGCGGTGACCGACTCCAGCGAGCCTCCCGAGGTGCGTCCTGGGGGGTAGACCAACATGATCCTCGTCGTCCTCGGTGCTTAGATAATTCTGGCAGAAGGAGATGCACTCGTAGGTTAGAAACCCCTTGGCCATGCTTGCGTCTGGACGGGCCCTATTGCGAACGTATCCTTTCATGACACCGTTCTGCCTTTCGAAAGGCATCATGTTGTGGAGGAACGTTGGGCCGAGCTGCTTGATGTCTTCAACGACATGGAGAAGGAGATGGACGCATATATCACAGAATGCAGGCGGGAAGTAAATCTCGAGCTCACATAGTATCACCACGATCTCATCCTGTAGCATCTTGAGCTGCCTCACGCCGATCGACTTCCTGGTGATAACGTCAAAAAAGTTGCATAGGCCAAACAGCGTATCACGGACGTGCTCGTCCATTATGCCTCGGATCGCAACGGGAAGTATCTGCGTCATTAGCACGTGGCAATCGTGAGACTTCATCCCGGTGAACCTCTTCTTCGCTACGTCCAGATATCTGCTTATATTCCCCGAGTAACCGTGAGGAACTTTCACTCCTAGGAGGCACCTGAAAAACTGCTCGAGCTCCTCCGGACTCGTTGTGAAGCAGGCAGCGGGAAGCTGCACCGCGTTCTTCTTGGCCCTTTTACGGAGACGTTGAGTCCCTTCCGTCTGTTCATCATCATCATCGTCGTCGTCAGTATCGGGGGCTTGAAGATCTTTCCTGATGCCAAAATGTTTAAGATCATATCTTGCTTTCGGTCCATCCTTGGACTTTTCTGAGTTGCAAAGAGTGCCAAGCAGACTCTCGGTAACGTTCTTCGTAATGTGCATGACATCGAGGCTGTGGGGCGTGTGGAGGACCTTCCAGTACTCCAAGTCGTGGAAAACAGACCTCGCTTTCCATACACCGAGCAGCGGCTCTGGCTTCGGTCGCTTCTTTCCCGGCGCTGGGCACTCCTTCCAATTTTTCAGAAGATCATCGATTTCTGCGCCGCTCCTCGGGCGTGGGGGTCCATCGGGCTCATCTTTACCATTGAATAGATCACCGCGTTTTCTCCACGGGTGATCCAAGCGAAGCCACCTTCGAGCACCTGGGTAGACGGTTTTCGAGGACCCGGGATCCCTTGGTAGTTGTAGATGCGGGGTATCGTCCATGCACTTCACACAGCCGTTGAATCCGTGGCCCACCTGGGCAGATACATATGCGTAACCAGGATAGTCCGTGACCGTCGTGATCAACGCGGCTCTCATATCGAAATAAGTTCTAGTGTAGGCGTCCCACGTACGGGGTGGCGTCTTCCACAACGTGTCTAACTCCTCTTTCAGCAGCCCGAGATACAAATGCATGTCGACACCTGGTTGTTTCGGCCCCTGAATGAGAATACTCAGGTGTATGTACCTTTGCTTGGTGCACAGCCACGGGGGTAGGTTGTAAGGCCATACAAACACAGGCCAGGTGCTATGCGTGCTACTCTGGTTGCCGAACGGATTGAGTCCATCGGTGCTCATACCCAGCCTGATGTTCCTTGCGTCGCCCCCGAACCTAGGGAAGGCGATGTCCAATGCTTGCCACTGTCCAGCGTCTGAAGGGTGTGTCAGCATATAGCCCATCTCCGGATCTTCTTCGGGCTTCTGCCTTTCCGCGTGCCATTGCATGAGCTTTGCTTCCTTAGGGTCCACGAAATACCGCTGCAGACGGGGAGTGATAGGAAAGTACCATACCACCTTTCGAGGTACCTTCTTGTTCCCAACCTTGTACCGTCCGTGGCCACACACCGGACATGTGGTTCTGTCCTTGTACTCGCACCTATAAATCACACAATCATTAATGCAGGCGTGGTATTTTTCGTGCGGTAGGTCAAGGGGACACACGACTTTCTTGGCCTCCTCGGTACTACTTGGCAATGTGTTCCCCTCCGGGAGACGATCGTGCCAGAATTTTAAGTTCTTGCTGAAGCTGGAATCGGTCCACTTGTTCTGCGTCTTCATCTGCAGGTAATCAAGCGTTACATGCAAGCGTGTATCCTGCGGACGACACCCAGGAAAGATCGGAGTCATCCCGTCTTTCTCCATTTGCGACAGCTTGGCTCTCTCTCTAGCTGCAACTCTATCGTTGCTCGTCTCCTGGAGGAGAAGATCTTGAACATGAGAGTCCCGCAAGGCCGAAATTAGCGGGGTCGCGCCGGAATCTTCTTCTTCATCATGATGATGTTCTCCGCCGGCATCTTCTTCTTCATGATGATCTTCTCCGCCGACTTCTTCTTCATGATGATAGTCCCCGTCGGCATGATGATAGTCTTCTTCATGATGATAGTCATCTCGCTCTACATGGTCTTCATGCGCACCATTTGATGGGGCCGGCCGCGCCTGGTTGTCTTGCATGAAACCGCGCCTCAGCAGGTGCTCCTCCAGTTGTCCGGAATCAGGGTTGATCCAGCGCTCGAGTTTGCATGATCGACACGGACATCTTATCTGGCGCCTATTGTTCCGAATCATGTCCTCCTTCGCGTCTATCTTGTATCTAGAGATTCGAGCGGAACTCATCGAGAGGACCATGCTTGCCTGCAAATGGTATACATAGAACAGGAAATTAGAACCGCACCAAATGCACACACATGCATGGGCCGTACCTCTCCTCAAGGTATTACATGGAGCGGAAAAATTCGGCATGACCTCTCCTCAAAGTAGGACATATGGGTAGTGCAAAACTTGCCGAAACGGAAATGAATCAACATTTCGGCAAACATCCATGCACCACACCGGCACACACACACAAGCGCTTCACCTGCAACAACCATCCATACACACGACGGCCACACAAGATCTACAAGCATATGCATGTCTCCTCCAAGCATATGTATGTCTCCTCCAACTACTCACCTTCTAGATTCGATACCGAGACGAGACCGCGATCGATGAGTTCGAGAGGAGGAGAGAGTATGGAGAGCCTTCTCCTCAACTCCAATTAAGTATCAACCAAACTAAGTGCAATAAATACCAAAGCAAGTGAAAAGTAGAGTCAAAATGGTATGAGAGAGAAGGGGGGACGAGCTAGATGGAGGAAGAAGAATGGCTTGTGTAGTGTGGTAGGTGGGAGGTTGGCTCACTTTTGTATATCTAGTTCGCTAATTCTGTGGCGCACCTGAACATATGCGCCACAGAATACCTTATTTCTGTGGCGCACGAGCCAAGCTGCGCCACAGAATAGCTTATTTTTGTGGCGCACTGTGGTCGTGCGCCACAGAAAAGCTTATTTTTGTGGCGCACCCTTGTACATGCGCCATAGAAATAGTAAAACCAATGATTGGGGGTGTCAGCTGGTGGGGCCCACCATGTTTTTGTGGCGCACGGTTCCTCGGTGCGCCACAAAAGTAAGCTATTTCTGTGGCGCAGCATGCTGGGTGCGCCACAAAATAATATTCTGTGGCGCATTTTCTGTGGTGCGCCACAGAACTAAGCTCTGCCTATAAGGGTTTTCCTACTAGTGTTTGTCAACATAGAGTAATATAACAGGTGCAATAAGTAAACATGTAAGAATCAATGCACACAGTTAACACAAGTGTTTGCTTCTAAGATAGAAAGAAGTGGGTAAACTGACTCAACATAAAGTAAAAGAATGGCCCTTCGCAGAGGGAAGCATTGATTACTATTTTTGTGCTAGAGCTTTTGTTTTGAAAACATAGAAACAATTTTGTCAACGGTAGTAATAATTCATATGTGCTATGCATAATACTTCCTACAAGTTGCAAGTCTCATGCATAGAGTACTAATAGTGCTCGCACCTTGTCCTACTTAGCTCGGAAGACACGGATTATCATCGCATAACATATGTTTCAACCAAGTGTCACAAAGGGGTACCTCTATGCCGCCTGTACAAGTGTCTAAGGAGAAAGCACGCATTGGATTTCTCGCTTTTGATTATTCTCAACTTATACATCCATACCGGGACAACATAGACAACAGATAATGGACTCCTCTTTTAATGCTTAAGCATTCAACAGTTAATATTCTCATAAGAGATTGAGGTTGTATGTCCAAACTGAAACTTCCACCATGATACATGGCTTTAGTTAGCGGCCCAATGTTCTTCTCTAACATATGCATACTCAAACCATTTGATCATGAAATCGCACTTACTTCAGACAAGACGAACATGCATAGAATCTCACATGATATCCAACAAAAGGTAAAGTTGATGGCGTCCCCAGAAACATGGTTACCGCTCAACAAGCAACTTATAAGAATTAAGACACATAACTACATATTCATCACCACAATAGTTTTTAAGCTATTTGTCCCATGAGCTATATATTGTAAAGGTAAAGGAATGAAATTTTAAAGGTAGCACTCAAGTAATTTACTTTGGAATGGCAGAAAAATACCACATAGTAGGTAGATATGGTGGACACAAATGGCATGGGTTTTGGCTCAAGGTGTTTGGATGCACGAGAAACATTTCCTCTCAGTACAAGGTTTGGGCTAGCAAGGTTGTTTGAAGAAAACACAAGTATGAACAGGTACAGCAAAACTCACACAAGAACATATTGCAAGCATTATAAGGCTCTACACTGTCTTCCTTGTTGTTCAAACATTTTACCCGAAAATATCTAGACTTAGAGAGACCAATCATGCAAACCAAATTAAACAAGCTCTACGGTAGTTCTTCATTAATAGATTAAACTACATGATGCAAGAGCTTAAACATGATCTATGAGAGCTCAAACAATTGCCAAGTTACCAAACCATATGCAGCATTTTCCGATTCCAACCAAATAGCAATTTAACGAAGCAATTTAGCCTTCGCCATGAACATTAAAGCACAATTAAGAACACAAGTGTTCCATATGAAAAAGCGGAGCGTAATATCTCCAATATAAGAATGGTGGGATCCAACTTTATTCAAACATAAACAAAAATAAAAACAAACCGACGCTCCAAGTAAAGAACATAGGATGTGATGGAATAAAAATATAGTTTCACTAGAAGTGACCTGATAATGTTGTCGATGAAGAAGGGGATGCCTTGGGCATCCCCAAGCTTAGATGCTTGAGTCTTCTTAAAATATGCAGGGATGAACCACCGGGGCATCCCCAAGCTTAGACCTTTCACTCTTCTTGATCATAGTATATCATCCTCTTCTCTTGACCCTTGAAAACTTCCTTCACACAAACTTCAAGCAAACTCATTAGAGGGTTAGTGTATAACCAAAAATTCACATATTCAGAGGTGACACAATCATTCTTAACACTTCTGGACATTGCACAAAGCTTCTGAAAGTTAATGGAACAAAGAAACTCATTAAACATAGCAAAAGCGGCAATGCGAAATAAAAGACAGAATCTGTCAAAAACAGAACAGTCCGTAAAGATGAATCTGGCAGGGGCACTTAACTTGCTCAAATGGAAAAACTCAAAACTAATGAAAGTTGCGTACATATCTGAGGATCACGCTCGTAAATTTTCAGATTTTTTAGATTTTTTTACAGAGACTTCTGAGAGAATTCGTGACAGACAGCAATGTTGTTTCTGCGCAGCAATCCCAAATATAGTATCAACTTTAACATAGAAACTTTACTTGGCACAAAAACATGATAAGAAGAGGTTGCTACAGTAGTAAACAACTTCCAAGACTCAACAATACAGTAAATAAAATAAAACATGGGTTATCTCCCAAGAAGTGCTTTTCTTTAACGCCTTTCAGCTAGGCGCAGAAAGTGCAAATCAAGTATTTTCAAGAGATGATGCATCAACATTATTACCTTGGGAGTTGGGAGTTTTCTCAACAATGCATTGTATCTGGTCTATATAAGTAACTCCTCTCTCATTGCTCCTAGGCTTACTATTCTCATCAAACAAATTTTCAGGAACAAGCCAAGCATAGTTATTTTCCAAAGCTTCATGCATCCCTAGGAGCTTACTAGGTATTGGCGCTTTAATTTCCCTACCATCATTAACATTATTAGTATACTTAATTCTATCCATATCCATCTTTTCAAGTATTTGTTTAAAATTAGGAAAGAAACCAAGCCTCTTATGCTTAATAAAAACTTTTCTAGCTTCTTTAACTATATCCTCAAATTCTCTAACAAGGATTTTTAAAACAAAATTTCTCTTTTCTCCCATCTCCATATCCGAAAGTGTAAGAAACATATGTTGTATTATGGGATTGAGATTAACAAATCTAGTTTCCAACATGTGTATTAAACAGGCAGAAGCACTTTCATAAGTAGGAGCAGTTTTTAATAATGGTATATCTTCAAAATCTTCATCCATGCTAACATGGGTGAAAAATTCTTCTATATTATCTCTTCCAATGATACACCCTCGTCCTACCGGTATCTTTTCCAGAGTAAACTTAGGATGAAGCATGATGAAATAAGCAAAAAGTAAACTAAACAAGTAAAGTAAAGACAAGTAACTAATTTTTTTGTATTTTGATATAGAACTAGTAAACAAGACAGTAAGTAAAGTAACTATTTTTTTTGTGTTTTTAGTATGAAGCAAACAAGACAGTAAATAAAATAAAGTAAAGAAAGACAAAAACAAAGTAAAGAGATTGGAAGTGGAGACTCCTTGCAGCGTGTCTTGATCTCCCGGCAACGGCGCAGAAAAAGTGCTTGACGCGTAGATGTACACGTCCGTTGGGAACTCCAAGAGGAAGGTATGATGCGCACAGCAGCAAGTTTTCCCTCAGAAAGAAACCAAGGTTATCGAACCAGTAGGAGCCAAGAAGCACGTGAAGGTTGTTGGTGGAGGAGTGTAGTGCGGCGCAACACAGTGAAACCGGCGCCAACGTGGAACCTACACAACACAATCAAAGTACTTTGCCCCAACGTAACAGTGAGGTTGTCAATCTCACCGGCTTGCTGAAAACAAAGGATTAAGCGTATCGAGTGGAAAATGGTGTTTGTTTGCAAAGAACAGTAAAAACAGTAGAATGTATTCAGATGTAAAAGAATGGACCGGGGTCCACAGTTCACTAGAGGTGTCTCTCCAATAAGATAACTAACATGCTGGGTGAACAAATTACAGTGGGCAATTGACAAATAAAGATTCAATACATATCAATGATGATTACTATGTGATTTAATCAGGGCATTATGACAAAGTACATAGACCGCTATCCAGCATGCATCTATGCCTAAATAATCCACCTTCAGGTTATCATCCGAACCCCTTCCGGTATTAAGTTGTAAACAACAGATAATTGCATTAAGTATGGTGCGTAATGTAATCAACACAAATATCCTTAGACAAAGCATCGATGTTTTATCCCTAGTAGCAACAACACATCCACAACCTTAGAACTTTCTGTCACTGTCCCAGATTCAATGGAGGCATGAACCCACTATCGAGCATAAATACTCCCTCTTGGAGTTACAAGTATCAACTTGGCCAGAGCCTCTACTAGCAACGGAGAGCATGCAAGAAAATAAACAACACATATATGATAGATTGATAATCAACTTAACATAATATTCTATATTCATCGGATCCCGCCAAACAAAACATGTAGCATTACAAATAGATGATCTTGATCATGTTAGGCAGCTCACAAGATCTAAACAATGATAGCACAAGCGGAGAAGACAACCATCTAGCTACTGCTATGGACCCATAGTCCTAGGATGAACTACTCATGCATCAATCCGGAGGCGGGCATGATGATGTAGAGCCCCTCCGGTGATGATTCCCCTCTCCGGCAGGGTGCCGGAGGCGATCTCCTGAATCCCCGAGATGGGATTCGCGACGGCGGCGTCTATGGAAGGTTTTCCGTATCGTGGCTCTCGGTCCAGGGGGTTTCGCGACGAAGGCTATTTGTAGGCGGAAGGGTAGGTCAAGTGGCGGCACGAGGGCCCCACACACCAGGCCGGCGCGGCCAGGGCTTTGGCCGCGCCGCCCTGGTGTGTCGCCACCTCGTGGCCCCACTTCGTCTCCCTTTCGATCTTCTGGAAGCTTCGTGTAAAAATAGGCCCCTGGGCGTTGATTTCGCCCAATTCCGAGAATATTTCCTTACTAGGATTTCTGAAACCAAAAACAGCAGAAACAGAACGGCACTTCGGCATCTTGTTAATAGGTTAGTGCCGGAAAATGTATAATAATGCTGTAAAGTATGTATAAAACATTCAAGTATTGTCATAAAAGTAGCATGGAACATAAGAAATTATAGATACGTTTGAGACGTATGCGCCTCCCAATAAAATAAATATGCTGGGTAAACAAATTACAGATGGGCAATTGACAAACAGAGATTCTACGCTAATGGTTGGTGCAGAATACATGCTATGAAAGTATGCGGGCATTACAACAATATACATAGACCGTAATCCAACTGCATCTATGACTAATAATCCACCTTCAGGATTGCATCCGCGACACCCTCCAGTATTAAGTTGCAAGCAACGGACTATCGCTTTAAGCAATGTGTGTAAAGTAAACGATGAAACTACCCTTGAATAGAACACCGCTGTTTTCTCCCTAGTAGCAACAACACATCTACAACCGTAGAGAACAAGGTCACTTCCCATGGTTAAATAGAGGCATGAACCCACTATCGAGCATAAATACTCCCTCTTGGAGTCGCTAGCATCTACTTGGCCAGAGCATCTACTAGAAACGGAGAGCATGCAAGATCATAATAACATAATACATAATCTCAACCAAAGCAATCTCTCTATAAATCGGATCCACATCAAACCAACATGTAGCAATTACAAATAGATGATCTTGATCATGTTAGGCAGCTCACAAGATCTATACATGAAGCACAACAAGGAGAGGACAACCATCTAGCTACTGCTATGGACCCATGGTCCCGTGGAGGACTACTCACACATCACCTCGGATGAAGACATGGCGATGTAGAGGCCTCCGGCGATGATTTCCCTCTCCGGCAGGGTGCCGGGATGGACTGCAGAACCCTCCCGAACTAGGGTTTCGGTTGACGGCGGCGTCGGAACTTTTCGTGGATGGAGGCTCTCGTCTCTCGGGTTTTCCTGATACGAGGAATAAATAGGCGGAAGGCCGGAGCAAACGAGGCGATGAGGCGCCCACATGGCCGGCACGGCCAAGGGTGGCGCTGCCCTATGTACGCCACGTGGCAGCTCTCCTGCGCGTGTCCTTCGGCTCCGTCTTCATCCCAAAAATAAGACTGGCTTTTGTTTCGTCCAATTCCGTGAAACTTTCATGTACAACTTTTCTGAAACACAAAAACAGCAGAAAGAACTAGCTGATAAGGGGTGGCCCGATCTGCTCAGTAAGCGAGGTGGATGGTGTTGAACACACGATGAACACAGCGGATGAAATCCATGATAGAGGAAGATAACTTGTATGATGCCGACGAAGTCTCTCGATTGATTCATGTCGCCAACGCAACAGCTCTCAACCCTGCAAGATATTCGCAACTCCACACACTTGTGCACGTAGCCGCCGACCACGAAGAGGTAAATTGCAATCTTCTAATCCCCAATGGAACAGCAGATCACACAACTTTCAGTAGCATGAAACTCCAAACCGAAACGAATTGGAGAGTATTGTATCAATAGCTTTGCGTAGCAAACAACTATGAACTAGGGTTTATCTTAAACATGGTCTAAACCTAATTTGGGGGCGTCCTGGGCACTTATATAGGGGTTCAGGACGACCAGGGGTCGAAAAAGTACATATAAAACCGACCCAGGTCGGATCTGGTCGAGACAGACTTGGAGTCGGCCGGTCATACGGCCGGTCGACCGGGCCTGGGACCGGGCCATCCGGTTTCAATCGGGTCTGGCACCGGGTGGCAACCGGGCGAGGCATCCATGCTTACTAGATAGCGCCCCGTTTGCACAAGTGTGGCATCCGGTCAGCGCCGGGCGGACCCGGTGTGGCGTCCGGTTGACCGGGCTGATGACCGGGCACGCCGGCGTGGCGGCCGGTCGGACCGGACCTGGCGCCGGCCTGGTCTTCTGCTTCTTCCTCGCGCATGCCTCCCTCTCCTCTCTCGCGCTTCCATGGGATATCCTCATGTCCAGCTCCTCGTCCAGCTCCATGTCCAGTTTCACGTCCAGCTTCTGGTCCAGCTTCTTGTCAACTGCTCCTCTCCTCCTCGTGCGATGCTTGCTTCCTCTTCATACCTGATCATACATAAGTAATATGACTTAGGCAGTATAAAGTTCTCATCGATCAAAGTATCACATAGGAACAAGTTCACCTGTTGCTTAAGTAGCTTCGCACGAGCTCGTGTCATTGGTCCAATCCTGACTTCACTTGAGACAGCTTCACAGCAGCATCGTCTTCATCTTGTAATGACGGAGGTAGTAGTGTAGTAGGGATGTCCTCATCATCTCCCCCCTTCAAAAGGCGTCGACCTCGACGCTCCAAGGTCTTCTCCGTCATATGGTGTCAAATCAGCCACATTGAAAGAATTGCTGACACCAAACTCATCAATTGGAAGATCTATAGAGTATGCATTATCATTGATCTTGGCAAGCACTTTGTAAGGACCAGCACCACGAGGAAGCAACTTGGACTTCCGTAGCTTTGGGAACCTATCCTTGCGAAAATGTACCCAGCACTATAAGAAAAGTTCTGATAGACAACGTCCCAAAATCGTCAACTAAGGGGCATTTTTCGTCGCCTATGGGCCTAACCCGACGATATGGGTTCTGTTGTCGAAACTGCGTCAGGCAAAGTCCAACGACGATTTTTTCGGTCCGTCGCGCTTGGGCGCCCTTCCGCCACGGAAAATCGGACCGTTGCGGAAGTGTTTTCGGGAGCCCGTTGACTGCTGACGTCATGCAAACTGACACGTGGCAGACGCCGTTAACGCGTTAACGGCGTTAACCGGCTGAAACCCCGTGGTAGATGGTAGGCCCACACGAGGCCTGCCACGTCTTAAGCGGGCCGGGCCAGATGACATAGTTTGACCGGTCAACTATATAGCTGGGCTGGTCCATTAGTTACGTGGGCCGGGCCTAACCTCTAATGTTGATGGTCAAAAGTTAAATGGGCGGCCCATTTGGTGGTCCCTTACAATCGGCCCCAAGAAGCAAGTGGGCCGGGCCAAAAACACGGTGGGTCCCACTATCCTGTTAAAAGGCCGGCCCATTTAGTGTGTGGGGTCCACCATATAGCAAGTGGGCCGGCCCAAGCTAGGGCCGGGCCAAAAACACATGGTGGGTCCCACTATCTGTTAAAGGGCCGCCCATTTAGTATGTGGGGTCCACCATATAGCAAGTGGGCCGGCCCAACAAGATAGTGGGGGCCAAAAACACAGGTGGGTCCCACCTTCCTGTTAAAGGGCGGCCCATTTAGTATGTGGGGTCCACAATATAGCAAGTGGGCTGGCCCACCAAGATAGTGGCCGGGCCAAAAACACATGTGGGTCCCACATTCCTGTTAATGGGCCGGGCCATTTGTTATGTGGGGTCCACCATACAGAAGTGGGCCGGCCCAACAAGATAGTGGGCCAAAAACACAGGTGGGTCCCACCTTCCTATTAAAGGGCCGGCCCATTTACCATGTGGGACCACCATATAGCAAGGGCTGGCCCAACAAGATAGTGGGCCGGGCCAAAAGCACAGGTGGGCCCCACTTTCCTGTTAAAAGGCCGGCCCAATTAGTATGTGGGGTCCACCATATTGCAAGTGGGCCGGCCCAACAAGATAGTGGGCCGGGCCAAAAACACATGTGGGTCCCACTTTCCTCTTGAAGGGCCGGCCCGTTTAGGGGTCCACCACAAAAGCAAATGGGCTGGCCCAACTAATTAGTGGGCCGGCCCAGTAGTGGGTGGGGTCCTTAAAGCAAGTGGCCAGCCCAATTAGAGTGTGGGGTCCACCGTAACTCACATGGGCTGGCCCAAGAAGTAAGTGGGCCAGCCCGTTTAGTTGCTGTTTATATGCCGGCATAATATGCGCTTTAGGATTTTGCGGGCAGGCACATATGTGATTTCGATTAATTGGGCCGTTTAAGGGATGGGAATTCGTGATTTAGATACTGAGAATATTTACGCAACATTGATTTCTGTCGGATAGCCTCACTTACCACAAGCACCAAAGAAAAAATGCGCGAAAGAACTATAAAAACTAACTAAATATTACATCAGCTGCAAGGCATTGAAAAAATATTACAGAACCCAGAGAAATTGAATGGTAATTAAACCTAGCAATACAATGAAGCGATCCGGCAATCTTTTAAGTTGTCCATGCAGCACCTATATCTGAAACAAAGACATTACAAGTTAAGACAGCAACAATGGAAAGGCAAAGACACTACAATATTGTTTGCCAAAGAATTTGGAACTCATCATTTCGTCGTTATAACAAGATCATTGTAATGCGCACAATAAGCAAACAAAGAGTGCATGCCGCATACCAACAACCAATATAACAGAGCATGTTAGAATGAAACAGCAGACTTACTACTGTCGAGTCCCATGCAAACCAACATGTTCAGGGAGTACAAAATTGGCATGAACAACATAGTAGCAGGCTATAAATTTTGTAACAACGACTGAGCAAGATGAAGTTATGATGGCTACATCTACAGAGCAGGGAATGTAAACCAAAAATAGAAGTTACGATGGCAAAAGCTAAAGAGGAGGGAATGTGAACCAACATGTGCCAAGTGCAATTACTTCATTTTGGCCGTGAACTAAATAATACTCCTGAACTTATAGTGAAGGGGATGCAAATCAAGATGTTTCAGGATATAAACTTGTAATGAGCAACACATAGAGGATAGTTAATGCTGGAGCTTAGGATGGACCAGATACAGAATATAGTGGGATCACCTGTGAACTTGTATAAGAGGGAATGCAAACCAATATGTTCAGCTTTCCATATGTGAGCGTCATGCCAAGTCAGAGAAACAAGTCAATAATGCAGCTTTTGAAGAACAAGATGGCACGCAAAATTATTATCTAGTAGTATGACAAGTTTATTTGTACTACAGGCTAGATAGCAGAGTGATAGCATGCCAAACTAAGTCCTTACTTTGTTAGCTTACAATGAACTAGATACAAAACAATGGCATCACCTGTAGTACAGGGAATGCAAGCCAACATGTTCATGGAGTAAAAAATTGGCACAAACAACATAGTAGCAGGCCATAATTTTTATAACAACGACTGAGCAAGATAAAGTTATGATGGCTAGATCTACAGAGCAGGGAATGTAAACCAAATATAGAAGTTACGATGCCAAAAGCTATAGAGCAGGGAATGCGAACCAACATGTGCAATTACTTAAAATTGGCCATGAACTAAATAATAGCAGGATGTTACTATAATACCTATAATTTTTGTAACAACGACTGAGCAAGATAGAAGTTATGATGGCTACATCTACAGAGCAGGGAATGCAAACCAAAATGTTCAATCGCTTAAAGTTAGCAATGAAGTAGAAAATAGCAACGTGTTACGGTCATAGCTAGGAATGAACTAAAAGAGCTTCAGACAAACAAGAAACTGAACCCAGAACATGGCGCTAAAACAAGGGACTTACATTAGGAGAAGCACTCTGTGGGAGTCACAGCAGATCTTCCTGGGGTTGATAGATCCGGTGATGAAGTACGCTACATGTGCTACTTGGGGTTGGAGAGACGGCCATTACACTTCATGGTTACTCATCTCATCTGCAAAAACGTAACGGCGCGTCGTTAGCACAAATAGGTTCCCCCAAGATTAAACAAGAACTTGCAGGCAAGCAATAGAAAAGCGACAGTAGAAGAGTTTAGATCATGCACTGCGCCGGTGAAGCAGATCCGGTTCATGCACAGCGGTGTCGGTGAGCAAGATCCGATGCGGTGGACGACGGATCCGGCGAAGCGGCTCCGGCGGGGTGGACGATACCGCAGCTGAAGCGACTGCGGTAGACTGCTGGATGAGCATATGGTTTCGAGGTTCGGCGGGGATGATCCGGTCCGGTTGATGACGGCGTCGATGAAGCGGCTCCGGCAGGCAGCCGGATGACGAGGATCGCGAGGCCTCGGGTAGGCCAGGGAAGTCCGGCGGGGATGTTCCGGTGCGGTGGTCGTGGAGGTGGGAGAGAGGGACTTGGGAAGTTCCGGTGGGTGGTCTGAGGGAAATGAATTTTTTTGGGAGGGTTTCCGGGCTAGGGAGGTGGTGATCCAAAAAATGACGGGCAGACCCCCCCACCAACCGACTTTGCTGCCATCTCCACAGGGGTAGAATGGGAATTTGGAAGCGTGTGAAATTTTTGTATTTTGTGGGCGGGAAGTTTTGCCGCTATGAGATTTTGAATTTGGCCACCGTCCAAGTATAATGATAAAAAATTGTGAGACCGTACTAGTACCTCTGTTCAAGGCCGAGTGCAAAATCAAATCATCATCACGTTGAAAATTTGTTACCAACTTACCATGATCATGATCTACCTCTGAAAATGGGCGCATCCACTAAAACTTGCAAAGTATAATGATACAAATTTGTGAGACCGTACTAGTACTTATGTTCAAGGTCGAGTGCAACATCAAATCATCATTATATTGAAAATTGTGTTACCATGATCATGATATTTCTCTGAATTTGGCGCAACCGCTAAATCTCGCAAAGGATAATGATAAAAAAAGGTGAGATTGTACTAGTTCTTATGTTCAAGGCCGAGTACAAGATCAAATCATCATCACGTTGAAATTTGTTACAATGATCATGACATATCTCTAAAATTAGTGCATCCGCTAAATCTTGCACGTGGCGCATCTCGGTGCGGAGCAACAAGTCGGTGCTATCAAGGTTGAGGCGTCGGTAGCGTCATCGGGCTCTCATCTCTTGATAGATCTTCTACATGGCGCGGCGCACCACCCGCCGATAAGCAGTCACATGTGAGACCGAGGTGGAGACGTCCCCGGCATCCTCGAGGCGCGTCCGCCCTTCTACGAGCCAGCGTCGACTCAAGGTATGAATCCATGTGGTGTCTTAGATTTATTGTTCTTCTCTTATGATTATTTTGAGCCGAACATGTGTGCTCTTTCTCTGAATATATTGCTTGAAAAGCTTACCAAGTTACTTAAATTCACTTTGTTCTTAATCTTGCGAGCTAATATTGTTATTTTTAATGAACGGTGGTGTGCGCAAGCAGAGTTATTTGTGGATGTGTTGAGCTGTTAGGCATAAGTCGAAATCCTCATCTAAACGAGGCCTCAGATTAACACATAAAAAAGGTGTTCAATCTCGCCCACAATACCCTCTTCTTTCCTCTCCCTTTATTGGAACTTGTTTTGCAGACAAGGAAAGTGGCACGTGTAATGTGAGTAAAACCCTCTTAGCCAAAATCATCTACGAGCAAGATTTTCTATATTGTAGATGCCCCAATTGACTCTCATCCCCAAAGTAGTTTTTTTATGTCAGTATAGACTTCTTTACTGGATGTATACTATCGTACATGGCATGCATTTGCCTAATGAGCAACATTGTATTGCTATTCTAGCCAACCTGATCGATATGTCAAGCTTCATGCACGAGATGCCATGTTTAATTTACTCCCTCGCTCTGATCCATATTTCTTGATGTGAAATGAATGTGAATCGGAGGGAGTACTTTTCTTAGATAGTACTATATCATTTCAAAAAAAGTACTACTACATCACAAATGCATCAAAAGAGTACTACATCACAAGACCACCACGGTTGTACTAGTAGAGTTTAATGCTGAACTTCCAAAGGGATTAAGATTACACATATGAACTTTAAACATGACCAGGAGCATGAGGGCCAGCAGCAGGGGCGTTGACGTGGAGCAAGCTAGGCAAGACGTAATTCTGGAGGAAGAGGCCATATGATGCGTACTTGGCCTTGGTTGCAGGGCGGTGTTTCCCCCTATGTACTTAGGCCTACACCCATCGCATGTTGGATCAGGCTGTGGATGTCCTTCTAGAGAAATTTGCCACATAATGGGCAAAATAGCTCCCCGCGCGCATGCAGAAACGAATTTCACCACCCTTCAGCCGCTTGAGAACATAGCGGCTTTTCCGGTCCCTGCGCACCTTGTTGTTGTCCATGTCATCAGAATACTCCTATGAATTATTAAGTACTACATAATCAGGTTTTTTATGACAGATCGAATAAATACTCCACTAACATAATCAAACCTTAGAAACCCTAAAATTAAATGTGTAGAACAAGTAAATGGCAGAAGAAATCGTAATAAATCATGAGAAACCCTATGAACAACCATGAACATTAGCCACAACAATTGCAAGTCCACTAAGTATGAACACATAAATTGATTATATGACTACATGGCAGATTAGTCGAAATTAAACTAGAATCTGATCTTACGAATCGTAGAATCAATTACATCTACAAGAACAAGGTAGGATATCAAATCAATCAAGAACCAGGCTCGTGCAAACCATGTGAACAGCAATATGACACAAAGAGGGTTGGGACAGTTTCGGTAAAAGAGAAGTACCTCCTCGTCATCACCCTCAACATCCTCCTGGAACTGAACGTTTGGGCCGAAATCGTCGAAGGGGTCGAGGTTCGCGTCCAGCATCGGGCCTAGGAAGACCTCGCCGTGGTGGCCTGCAACGCCGTGCACATCTTCGGCGGGATAAACAACGTTGGTATCCACCTTCTGCTCGACGGCCAGGACGCCCGTTTCGACCGAGGTCGAAGAACCAGACAAGCAGAGGAGACGAGCGGCATGGGTGCCCGGTGAAGCCTCACCCGTCGTGACGGCCAGGATGCCCATTTCGACCGAGGTCGAAGAATCCGACAAGCAGAGGAGACGAGCGGCTTGGGTGCCCGGTGAAGCCTCACCCACCACGACGGCCACTACCGTAGAGGCATCCTCTGCGTGGGCGGTCGCCTATTGCTCCGCCTCGTATGCAATACCTATCTTCATGCTGTTGTGGTTGGAAACGGGAAAGTCGATGCCTCAGAGGTGCGGTGAGTGGATGGGGGTTTTCACAGTGTGGGGGAGGCAAGTTGGGGGAGTGGAGAGGACGAGCTCGCGAGAGATGATGAGGCCGATTATGTTATAGCCTCCGACTCCCTGTATCCAGTAGTGGACGCGTGAAGTCATGCATGTACTCGACTTTCCACTTTCTGGGAGACGTGTACGAAACTTTTTTTTGGACCATTTAACTTCATGTGGGACTCATGTATACCAATACTTCCAAACGTCATAAGTAATTCAAAATCATTCAGAATAATATGAGACCTTAACATTTTATTTTTTGTGTCAGATATTGTCTATGAAAAATAACATCCTTCAAAAAATAAATCGCCTATGCCAATCCGATCATGCCCGTCTACTCCAACTAGCTTCCTCGAGTAATTTGTCACCTTACATTCTTAAAATGAACCAAAATTTGGCACAGGGGTGCATCATCACATGGAAAATGATGTTACCATTCTGTCTTCCCATTTTTTTTTGAATTTTTCAAAATTGTCATGCCCTAACGGAAAAAATGTACTCCTTCTAAGAAGCATGTATCAGAATGGCATTACCAAAACCTAGGGGTGGGGTGGGGGGAGGGGGGCACATGGTGGTGTGATGATACATCACATTTGGACCACACAACACCATTTGGACCAACCAAAAAAAACACCCTACACAAACCCTGGTCAAAACTAGTTTGACCAATATTACAAAAGTTGTACGGAGTACATAATTCAGAAACCGTCAGAAATATACGAAGCATTCACGAGTCCCCAAAGTCAGTGACTTTGAGTCACTTACAACTGTGGTCCACATATCAGTCACCCAAAGTCATGGCAAAGTCAGCTTGGCAAAGTCACCGACAGACAAAGCAAGCAGTGAACAGACAACTCCGTAGCACTGAAAAGACATCTCACAGAAAAGGCTAGTACTACCTTTTCTTCCCGGATAAGCAAAAATAGCTGATCGGTACTGACGAAATGCACCAGGTCCGCAATGTACTCCAGCTATAAGTGAAGCATGCCTACCACTGAAGAGGAAATTCAAGATTCCACCAGATCCCCATATCACTCTTTTGCATAAAACACGGACATATCTTTTGCACAATTCACCACTTGTTGGTCTAATCTATCGCAGCTTCCATCAGTTGGTCATCCAATTAACGATTTAACGGATTAGAAAAATAAGCGGTGGAATTAGAAGTACTAGTAGCGAAATGTGCAAAATATACCGCCCTTCCCGAGGGGGTTTGTCCAGAAGAGGGCCGGATGACAATGTCCCGGGTGCATCCAGAAACGAGAGGGGTAGTTTCTAATACATGTAAGAAATTATTTTACAAAAAGGTACATATTAAGTAGTACAACTATTAGTACAGTACTACTATTTCGAGGGAAAATGCCATGTCGTGCGACCTCTAATCAATGAGTAGAAGTTGTAGGTGCGCCTAACATGCATTGCTGAAAGCTGGTTCCGCTGGAATTTGAGCTCAGCCGGGGCGGATTCTGCGAAGTTCGCCCGACGTCACTCATGTATCCCACCAAACTGCTCACTTCTTTCAATGTCTCTTCTCTTTCACTGCAGCTCTCCAACATCAGGTGCATCAACTTATCTTGTGCCTTCTGCCTCTCGAGAAGGGCAAGGATGGCGATGTCAGCATATTCAAGGTTCAACTTTTGGAGCTGTACTTTATCCTGAAGAAGGATTTTGTACTCTATATCAGACTTGTCTCTGTCGAGGCACACAGTCTTGAGTATGCTGCTGGCTTTCTCCGCTGATGCTTTCTGCTTAATCAGCTCGTTCTTCAACATATCGCGCTCATTTCGAAGGCTGCAAATGAGCTCCACAAGAGTTTTCGAATTCTTCTTCTTGGCAGCCAAATCGTCTCGGAGGCGATCACACTCTAAGCTGAGCTCCTCGTTTTTTTCCATCAAGATGGCGACAGTGGTGTCGATAGTCGGCGCCGCTTCCTTCAGGGCGAAATCATCGGTAGCAAGTAAGCGCAAAGGAAGAAGAAGAAGAAGAAGAAGAAGAAGAAGATAACTACACAGTGCTTGGTGCTACCTCATTTCGCCGGGGTAGGGCCGGGTTGAAATCATCGGACGACGATGATTCCTTGGTCGTGGAAGTTGGTGCAGTAGGGGCGTCGTTGGAACTTCCAACCCTTTAAGATGTATAACCATAGAGACTCTTAAAGAGCTTGAGCCCGGGCAAGAAGAAACGAAAGTACATGGCGAAGGAAACTAACCCGGTGAGCACAGCACGGACGCGTTTCGGCGGCGGCGGCAGCGGCGGCGACGGCGAGCCCACTTGGTTTCTGGAACCGTCTCTCGAAATTTCGAGCCGGCGTTTTTTATCCGCGTACTTGACCGCCGGCGACCTGAAGTTTGAACACATTAATTGCTGGAGGAGAGAGCGACGAAAGAAACGAAAGTACATGGCGAAGGAAACTAACCCGGTGAGCACAGCACGGACGCGTTTCGGCGGCGGCGGCGGCGACGGCGAGCCCACTTGGTTTCTGGAAGCGTCTCTCGAAATTTCGAGCCGGCGTTTTTTCTCCGCGTACTTGACCGCCGACGACCTGAATTTTGAAGACATTGCTGGAGGAGAGAGCGACGAACAAATGTTTGTTAGGTGGAGAGAGGAAGAAAGTGAATGGAACGAGAGAGTTTAGCGTTTTGCCCTTATAGTCATAGTCGCTAACCGTGACGCGGGAAGGTTGGTCGTCGGCGTTTAATGGTCTCCCGCGTGGAAACCGAGGCGGCCACGAGGCAGCGGCTGGCCACGCGGCGTCCAGTCGCCTACGCCGCCGTAAATGAGGGTAGTTGCCTACCACCACCAGGTGACATGCACCTTTTGCATGTCACCGTGTGACATGCGGCCTAAATTCAAATTTAAAACATTGCGAAAAAAATCATGCATCCGGTGACATGCCCATGGCATGCCACCGATGAAGAGTTCCGTGCCATGCACTCTGGCACTCTGCGCCGTCTTGGATCAGAAAATGAGCGAAGAACGAGGACGAGGCACTAGTTCAAATTTAGGATGAAGTTTAAGATTTATTTTGGTTTAAATTAGATTAGAGGGAGTAGTACTCTTACTTTATTACTCGTACTTGTGTTAATGTAGTAGTATTATTATGGTGGTGTACTTGCGTTCGTGTACTTGTTTCAGCTGTTTTGGTGAAGGAGACATGCATCACCTTTTTTGGTGATATATCTAGTCGTCATGTAGCCCTCTACCATGTACTATTTTTGCTATGAATATATGTGGTATTGATTGTCAAAAAAAAAACCCCAAGATCCTGAAAAACTGTTGGTCTATCCCGAGAAACGAGGAGGTTTAAGGAAACGAGGAGTCCAGCGCGTGCGGAAGGAGCTTTAATCGTGCGAGCATGCAGGGGCAAAATGAGGAAACTAGCGATTACTTTCTCTCCTGCCAGTCTTATACCTTAATAAATGGGCAAACTGAGCACGTTGTAGCTAATCCTTTTATTAATTAAACAGCTATATTAGTCAATAAGATTGCCTTATGTTTTTCCTCAGTTTTCAGTTTAGTTGACCGTTCCGTGCTGACGTGTGGGGCTAGTAGAAAGGGACCGCGTGGGACAGGACGAGACCGCGTTTGGTTGTACGTGAGCAGGAGCTGGGTTCTGTCTCTCTCGGCGCGAATTGGCATTTTTAAGAGCACCTTTTCCCCCTCTGTCTCTTTGTCTTTATTAACCAAATTAGTATCAAATCTAGAGAAGCTTGCATTTCTGTCTTTCTTCAATTATTTGTGCCTTTTGGCCCTCGTTGTTTGCCCAATATGGCAGCAAATCTAGTACTCCCTCTGGTCCATATGTATGTAGTTAAATCTAGAAGCAAATCTCCAGGGTAATGTACTCCGTACGACAAATTCGCAGTAATAGTAAATCGAGAAAACAAAGTAGGGCCAACAAAATATACTCCAGTAGAATAGGGATAGATAATAGGGATCCCTCCCTAGATAATAAGCTGCATACACAGCAGCCAACAGGTTCGAGGTTCTTCACAACACCATCATACTAACAACATAACAACAAGGGATCCCTAGCTAACAACAAAATAGAAGCTGCTTTGCAGCAGCAGCAGCACACGTCCGGGACTCCGCCTACCCCATCTGCCTCCACTTGTTGCTCCCCTTGGGAGCCTTGGGCTTGAGCGGAGGCATGCGCCCGGCGGAGATCTCCACCCGCTGGATGCTGCGGAGGTGCATGCCGAGCGCCATGTGCTTGGCGCGGAAGGAGTGGGGGTTCACCGACGCGCCGACCTTGGGGTTGGTGTTGCCGATGTTCTCGGCATGCGTGAGGAGGCAGTTGAAGTCAGTGCGGCCGAGCCTCCTAGTGCAGAAGGGGCACCTGTAGACACCCTTGGCGAAGTAGGAGACGTACTGGCCGACCTGCAGCCTCCGCAGCACCTGGCGAGTCTTGACGTCATGGTGCTCGTCGTCGCTGCCGACGTCGCTGCCAGACAGCTGATCCATATCAAACGGGAACTATTAGTGAATGAGATGCAACGATGACTAACGTGCATGATAACAAAGTAAGGAAAAACAGAGCCAGCCTCAGTTAGAGTGGACACGATTATATGTCTACAGGGATGGTGTTAGCGAACCATAGCTCATGCACAACAGATTTGTACACAGCAATGGTTCGCTGAACCCACTCTGTAAAAATTTGTGCCCAACGATTCATCATAGGCAAAGAAACAGATTCCAGATCTGATTTTGAACAGATTCCAGAATATTTGCAAAATTAAACGGTTGATATCTTTTGATTCCTGCATAAAATAACTGACTGAGATCCCATAAATTAACTGATTGAGATCCCATTATTACTTGCATAAATTAACCGAACGGCCGAACTCCAAATCTTAAACGAAATCAAGAAGGGATCAAAGCAAAATGGAATAAAATCGGCGCAAATATTAACCCAATACTCAACCATCTACAGATCGGCACTAATAGTTACTAGGGAACCAGCAAAAATAGGGTTCAAAAAGGAATGGGGGAAGAAAAAAGGGAGCAAACCATAGTTACCTCGTTCCATGGGTCGTCCATGAAGGTGTCGTAGGGGTTCGGAGGCGAGATGTACGGCACCGGCTCATAGGGGTCCCATCCCGGCGGGATACGACCGCCACCGGCGGCGGCGACGGCCTTTGAGGGGACGACGTCGAAGAGGGAGGCGTCGCGCTTGGAGCCGACGGCGTCATGGACGATGGGATTCGCATTCTCCATGTCCATCTCGCCTGCAGAGAGGGAGAGGGTTTTTGCTTTGGAGAAGATGATGGGACGTGAGAGGCGGCGTTGCATGAGCGAGTGAGAGTGACAGAGATAGTGCGAGGAGGCGTCTATAAAGGCGAGGGGTGGTTAATGCGACCCGCGTCCTACGCGTCCACCATTTAACGTCTGCACGTCTTGGGCTTCTGCAACGCGACACGCGTCCACAATTGCACGTCTTCGACTTCTGCACCGCGACTCGCGTCAGTACCCGTCAACAATTGCACGTCTTCCACTTCTGCACCGCAACACGCGTACTCGAGTCTAACCCTGGAAATTTAGATATACTCTCGAGTCTTATACTGTAGCATTTTTTGTGTGCTCGGTTTTCCCCTTGAGTACTAATACTGGCTAGTGCAATATACTCAGTTTTACCTCAAGTGCCTGGTCAACAGAGAGTCAACAAATGGGATTAACTAGTTAAATGAGTCAACAAATGGGATTATCAGTTCGTTTTCACGTGTTAAACTTGTCTAAATATTGGTCAAACCAAGGATTTGACCAAGATTCAAATGGGCAGAAAATTAAAAAAATCAGAAAAATGAAAAACCAAAGCACATAGTCTTCTTATGTCATATAGTAAGCATTAAAGGTGATAAACAAGGTCTACACATATTCAAACCATACAAATCATGTATCTACTCCCTAACCCCTAAACTCTGTCTTATGAAGTCAAGCATGAAGAGAAGTGGTTTTGGGTTTCAAACATGGAAATTTCAAAAACCTCCCAAAAACTTCATTTTAGAGTGACTAAGAAGGATACATGCTTCCCTTTTCATTTTCATGTTTTAAACTTGTTTAAATCTTGGTCAAACCTAGGATTTGACCAAGATTCAAATGGGCATTAAAATTTAAAAATCAGAAAAATGAAAAACCAAAGCACATAGTGTTCTTATGTCATATAGTAAGCATTAAAGTTGATAAACAAGGTCTAGACATATTCAAACCATACAAATTATGTATCTACCCCCTAACCCCTAAACTCTGTCTTATGAAGTCAAGCATGAAGAGAACTGGTTTTGGGTTTCAAACATGGAAATTTCAAAAACCTCCCAAAAAATTCATTTTAGAGTGACTAAGAAGGATACATGCTTCCCTGGTCATTTTCATGTTTTAAACTTGTTTAAATCTTGGTCAAACCTAGGATTTGACCAAGATTCGATGGGCATCAAAATTTAAAAAAATCAGAAAAATGAAAAACCAAAGCACATAGTTTTCTTATGCCATATAGTAAGCATTCAAGTTGATAAACAAGGTCTATACATATTTAAACCAGACAAATCATGTATCTATAACCCTAAACCTTAAACTCTGTCTTATGAAGTCTAGCATGAAGAGAAGTCGTTTTGGGTTTCAAACATGGAAATTTCAAGAACATCCCAAAAGCTTCATTTTAGTGTGACTAAGAAGGATCAAGGCTTACCTTTTCATTTTCATGTTTTAAACTTGTTTAAATCCTGGTCAAATATAGGTTTGACCAAGATTCAAATGGGCATAAAATAAAAATATAGAAAAATGAAAAACCAAAGCACATAGTCTTCTTATGTCATATAGTAAGCATTAAAGTTGATAAACAAGGTCTAGTCTTATTCAAACTAGACAAGTCATGTATCTACCCGCTAACCCCTAAACTCTGTCTTATGAAGTCTAGCATGAAGAGAAGTCGTTTTGGGTTCAAACATGGAAATTTCAAGAACATCCCAAAAGCTTCATTTTAGTGTGACTAAGAAGGATCAAGGCTTACCTTTTCATTTTCATGTTTTAAACTTGTTTAAATCCTGGTTAAATCTAGGATTTGACCAAGATTCAAATGGGCATAAAATAAAAAAATAGAAAAATGAAAAACGAAAGCACATAGTCTTCTTATGTCATATAGTAAGCATTAAAGTTGATAAACAAGGTCTAGACTTATTCAAACTAGACAAATCATGTATCTATCCGCAAACCCCTAAACTCTATCTTATGAAGTCAAGCATGAAGAGAAGTGCATGGTTTTGGGTTTCAAACATGGAAATTTCAAAAAACTCCCAAAAAATTCATTTTAGAGTGACTAAGAAGGATACATGCTTCCCTTTTCATTTTCATGTTATATACTTGTTTAAATCTTGGTCAAACCTAGGATTTTACCAAGATTCAAATGTGCATCAAAATTCCAAAAAAATAAAAAAATGAAAAAACAAAGCACATAGTTTTCTTATGTCATATAGTAAGCATTAAAGTTGATAAACAAGGTCTAGACATATTCAAACAAGAAAAATCATGTGTCTACCCCCTAACCCTAAACTCTGTCTTATGTAGTCAAGCATGAAGAGAAGTGCTTTTGGGTTTCAAACATGGAAATTTCAAAAACCACCCAAAAGCTTTATTTTAGAGTGACTAAGAAGGATCCATGCTTATCTTTTCATTTTCATATTTTAAACTTGTTTAAATCATTGTCAAACCTAGGATTTGACCAAGATTCAAATGGGCATAAAATTAAAAAATCAGAAAATTGAAAAACTAAAGCACATAGTCTTCTTATGTCATATATATAGTAAGCATTTAAAAGATGATAAATAAGGTCAAGACAATTCAAATAATACAAATCATGTATCTACCCCTAACCCTAAACTCTATCTTATGAAGTCAAGCATGAAGAGAAGTGGTTTTTGGTTTCAAACACAAAAATTTCAAAAACCTCCCAAAAGCTTCATTTTAATTAGACTAACTTATTAATTATGAAGGATCCAGGATTGATTACCTTTTCATTGTCATGTTTTAAACTTGTTTAAATCTTGGTCAAACCTGGGATTTGACCAAGATTCGAATGGGCATAAAAATTAAGAAAAAAATCGTAAGAATGAAAAACCAAAGCACATAGCCTTCTTATGTCATATAGTAAGCATTCAAATTGATAAACAAGGTCTAGACATGTTCAAACCAGAAAAATCATGTATCTACCCCTAACCCTAAACTATGTCTTATGAAGTCAAGCATGCATGAAGAGAAGTGGTTTTGGGTTTCAAACATGAAAATTTCAAAAACCTCCCAAAAGCTTCATTTTAGAGCGACTAATAAGGATCGATGCTTACCTTTTCATTTTCATGTTTTTACTTATTTGAATCTTGGTCAAATCCTAGGTTTGACCAAGATTTAAACAAGTTTAAAACATGAAAATGAAATGGGAAGTGTGTATCCTTCTTAGTCAGTCTAAAATGAAGCTTTTGGGATGTTCTTGAAATTTCCATGTTTGAAACCCAAAACCACTTAAGACAGAGTTTTTGGTTAGGCGTAGATACATGATTTTTCTTGTTTGAATATGTCTAGACCTTGTTTATCAACTTGAATGTTTATGACATAAGAAGGCTATATATGTGCTTTGGTTTTCCATTTTTTTCATTTTTTCGAAGTTTTTATGCCCATTTAAATATTGGTCAAATCCTAGGTTTGACCAAGGTTTAATCAAGTTTAAAACATGACAATGAAAAGGTAAGCATGAATCCTTTCTCAGTCACTCTAAAATGAAGGTACTTGAAATTTTTATGTTTGAAACACAAAACCCCAGTTCTCTTCATATGTTTGACTTCATAAGACAAAGTTTAGGGTTAGGGGTAGATATGATACATGATATTTCTGGTTTGAATATGTCTAGACCTTGTTTATCAACTTGAATGCTTACTATATGACATAAGAAGGCTATATATGTGCTTTGGTTTTTATTTTTTTTATTTTTTTTGAATTTTACGCCCGTTTGAATCTTGGTCAAATCCTAGGTTTGACCAAGGTTAAAACAAGTTTAAAAAATGGCAATGAAAAGGTAAGCATGGATCCTTCTTAGTCACTCTAAAATGAAGCTTTTGGGAGGTTTGTGAAATTTCCATGTTTGAAACCCAAAATCACTTCTCCTCATACTTAACTTCATAAGACAGAGTTTAGGGTTAGGGGGTAGATACATGTTTTGTGTGTTTTGAATATGTCTAGACCTTGTTTATCAACTTGAATGCTTACTATATGACATAAGAATACTATGTGCTTTGGTTTTTCATTTTTCTGATTTTTTTAATTGTTAAACCCATTTGAATCTTGGTCAAATCCTAGGTTTGAGCAAGATTTAAACAAGTTTAAAACATGAAAATGGAAAGCTAAGCATGAATCATTCTTAGTCACTCTAAAAATCTTTCGGTCTGCAGAAGAGTCGAATCTGCAATCAGTAGTTACAAAAGCGACCCACCTTAGGGATGGATAATAAGACTTGGGCAATATAAACGTTGATACTTACTTTGTGATACTAAAATATATGTATCTAGACATATTTCAGTTGTAGATACATCCATTTTAACATCAAGTAATATGGATCGGAGGACTAGCTAAAGAACAATGAGAGGCAGTGTTTCTCTCCCCCAGCCTACTTGGCGGAGTGGCCCTCCATCAGGACAGGTGGTGATTCCGCTTCTCTCGTTGGAATTCCTTATCCCCCAGCCTACTCGGCGACGTGCGCTCCTCAGTGACCTGCGCGAGGGCGCCTCGGCGACCTACGCAAAGGTGGCTGGACTCGGAGCGCATCGACTTCCTTCTGCGGTGCCTGGATTGGATCGACCATCCCGCGCGTGTCCTCCACCATATTGTTTTTCTTCAAGATGCTGTCATCCATCATCTTCTTCACCGCATCATGTTGGGTGTTGAGGCTCCCGTTGAGAGCTTGAACGCACCTGTTTGATAGCTCGACGTTTTCTTCGCGAAGAAAGCCGCACTCGATCTTAAGCATCAAATTCTCGCCCTTGAGCTTCTTGATGACAGAGTTCGTTTCCTCACTTGATGGAACCCTCACATCATGCAGCTTGCCCCGGCCGGTGACCTCGTCCTTCAAAGTATCGACATCATCGCGAAAGTTGGAGGCGAGTTCCACGAGAGTTTTAAGCTCATCTCTGAAACACGCCGATGCTTCCTGCATGGCAATATCATCAGTACCGAAACAAAGTGACGAGAGGAAGACGAAAATGTCCAATCAGTGGTAACCTCTAAGCGCAGGAGACAGGGGTTGAAGTCGTCATGAGAAGATGTCAGGGTGCGTCGTGGGGCACTGAGATATGTATAAAAAGGATTAATACGGAATAAAGAGTTGGGACCTCCGGGCCAGGAAGAATCAAGAAACATGGCGATGGAAACCAACCAGGAATCTTCGACCGCACGACTGACGCCGTTCCGAGACGAGCGCGAAGCAGGGCCTTCGTTTTCTGGCGGGCCCTTTCTCGCGGCCAGCATCTGGATAGACCGCCGGCGGGAACTCTCCGCGTCCTTGGTCAACACTAGATGGTGCTTCTTCAAGCGAGATGGTGGCCTTGACTTCGGAGGCATCGCTGGAAGTGGAAGGAGACTGGAAGTGAAGCAAGAAGGGGATGGAAGAAGTACTCCCCCCTATTAAAACCAGACAACCGTCTCCTGCCCTCGCTTCGAGCAACCTGGTCCGCCCATCCTAAATCAACGGCCGAGAGGGGGCTCCCTTGCGAACTGAGATCCAGTGACTTTACCCAACAGAAGTTACCATGAACTTTACCTATACGAGCCATCAGGTTAAGATCCAACGAACATGGTCGATCTAAAATTTGAAATTAAAATTTATGTAGCTCAGAAAAAACAGAAAAACTTTACATTAAGACGTATTCTCGGAAAGTTCCAGTCCATTTAAAATATTAGTTTAGTTTAAGTTCGAAATTTGGATCAACCGCGAGCGTTGGATCTTGATCGAATGGCTCACGTGTGTAAAGTCGCATGGTGACTTCTCTTAGTGAAGTCACTGGATCTCAGTCCGCGAAGGGTCAGGACGCGGGAGCAGAAGCAAATGAATCGAGAGCGGTCCGGAGTATCCTGTCCGTCCACCGTAAATCAACGGGACAGAGCGGCTACCTTCTCTTCGAAGGCTCTGGCGCGCAACCCGAGGAATGGACATCTGTCGGCTAGTATAGAATTTTATAGCACGCCATTAATCGAGCTAGCAGTACTGTACTACTGACTACAACTCTGATGGACGTCCAAAGCTCTGAATAGTCAGGGGAAACAATGAATGCGAGCCAGGGTAGTACTACTGTAGTAGTGAAGCAATGGGGATTATCTGGAGCAAGTACGGAGTACCGAGTACAGTACTACAAAAGTGCTGTTCGTTGTTTTCGCAGTTCATTTTAGCGTAACGTCCAGGTTGTTGTCGAACCAGCTGTTAGATTTTGGGTAATTATTGTTAAGTTGCTGCTTCTTAATTAAAATTTATCAAAGTCATGTAGACTAGATCGATTTGTGAGAACATCCCAAAAGCTTCATTCATTTTAGAATGACTAAGAAGGATCCATTCTTACCTTTTCTTTTCATGTTTTAAACTTGTTTAAACCTTGGTCAAACCTAGGATTTGACCAAGATTTAAATGGGCATAAAAATTCGGAAAAAAATCAACAAATGAAAAACCAAAGCACATATATAGCCTTCTTATGTCATATAGTAAGCACTCGAGTTGATAAAAACTCTGTCTTATGAAGTCAAACATATGAAGAGAACTGGTTTTGGGTTTCAAACATGGAAATTTCACAAACCTCCCAAAAGCTTCATTCTACAGTGACTAAGAAGGATCCAGGCTTACCTTTTTCATTTTCAATTTCTTAACTTGTTTAAATCTTGGTCAAACCTAGGATTTGACCAAGATTCAAATGGGTATAACAATTCAAAAAAAACGGAAAAAAACCAAAGAACATAGTCTTTTGATGTCATATAGTAAGCATTCAAGTTGATAAACAAGGTCTAGACATATTCAAACCAAACAAATCATGTATCTACCCCCTAACCCTAAACTCTGCCTTATGAAGTCAAGCATGAAGAGAAGTGATTTTGGGTTTCAAACATGGAAATTTCAAAAACCTCCCAAAAGCTTCATTTTAGAGTGACTAAGAAGGATCCATGCTTACCTTTTCATTGCCATGTTTTAAACTTGTTTTAACCTTGGTCAAACCTAGGAATTGACCAAGATTCAAATGGGAGTAAAAATTCAAAAAAATTCAAAAAAAATGGAAAACCAAAACACATATATAGCCTTCTTATGTAAGCATTCAAGTTGATAAACAAGGTCTAGACATATTCAAAGCAGAAATATCATGTATCATATCTACCCCTAACCCTAAACTCTGTCTTATGAAGTCAAACATATGAAGAGAACTGGGGTTTTGGGTTTCAAACATAAAATTTTCAAGTACCTTCATTTTAGAGTGAGTAAGGAAGGATTCATGCTTACCGTTTCATTTTCATGTTTTAAACTTGTTTAAACCTAGGATTTGACCAAGATTTAAATAGGCATAAAAAATTCGAAAGAAATCAAAAAATGAAAAACCAAAGCACATATATAGCCTTCTTATATCATATAGTAAAAAATTCAAGTTGATAAACAAGGTCTAGACATATTCAAACAAGAAAAATCATGTATCTACACCTAACCATAAACTCTGTCTTAAGTGGTTTTGAGTTTCAAACATGGAAATTTCACAAACCTCCCAAAAGCTTCATTTTACAGTGACTGAGGAGGATCCATGCTTACCTTTTGGCTTAAACGTTTGAAACCAAAAACCACTTCTCTTCATGCATGCTTGACTTCATAAGACAGAGTTTAGCTAGGGTTAGGGGTAGATACATGATTTTCCTGGTTTGAATATGTCTAGACCTTGTTTATCAACTTAATTGATTGCTTACTATATGACATAAGAAGACTACGTGCCTTGGTTTTCATTTTTTGTTTTTTTTTGAATTTTATGCTCATATATTTGAATCTTGGTCAAATCTTAGGTTTGACCAAGATTTAAACAAGTTTAAAACATGAAAATGAAAAGGGAAGCATGTATCCTTCTTAGTCACTCTAAAATGAAGCTTTTGGGATGTTCTTGAAATTTCCATGTTTGAAACCCAAAACGACTTCTCTTCATGCTAGACTTCATAAGATCAACAGGGGGTAGATACATGATTTTTCTGGTTTGGATATACCTAGACCTCGTTTAACTTGAATGCATACGATATGACATAAGAAGACTACGTGCTTTTGTTTTTCATTATTCTGTTTTTTTTGAATTTTGTGCCCACCCATTTGTATCTTGGTCAAATCCTAGGTCTGATAATGATTTAAACAAGATTAAAATATGAAAATGCAAAGGTAAGCATGGATCCTTCTTAGTCACTCTAAAATGAAGCTTTTGGGAGCAAAACCACTTCTCTTCATATGCTTGACTTCATAAGACGGAGTTTAGGGGTTAGGGGGTATAGATACATTATTTGTCTAGTTTGAATATGTCTAGACCTTGTTTATCAACTTAATTGGCTTACTATATGACATAAGAAAACTATTTGCTTTGGTTTTTCTTTTTCCTGATTTTTTTCAATTTTGATGCCCATTTGAATCTTGTCAAATCCTAGGTTTGACCGAGATAATTTAAACAAGCTTAAAACATGAATATGAAAAGGGAAGCATGTATCCTTCTTTGTCACTCTAAAATGAAGTTTTTGGGAGGTTTTTCAAATTTCCACGTTTGAAACCCAAAACCACTTCTCTTCATATGCTTGACTTCATAAGACAGAGGGCAGGGGTTAGGGGGTATAGATACATGATTTGTCTAGTTTGAATATGTCTAGACCTTGTTTATCAACTTTAATGCTTACTATATGACATAAGAAAACTATTTGCTTTGGTTTTCTTTTTTCTGACTTTTTTTCAATTTTGATGCCCATTTGAATCTTGTCAAATCCTAGGTTTGACCAAGATAATTTAAACAAGCTTAAAACATGAATATGAAAAGAGGAGCATGTATCCTTCTTAGTCACTCTAAAATGTAGTTTTTGGGAGTTTTTTGAAATTTCCATGTTTGAAACCCAAAACCACTTCTCTTCACATGCTTGACTTCATAAGACAGAGTTTAGGGGTTAGGGGTATAGATACATGATTTGTCTGGTTTAATATGTCTAGACCTTGTTTATCAACTTTAATGCTTACTATATGACATAAGAAGACTATGTGATTTGGTTTTTCATTTTTCTGTTTTTATTTTTCTGCCCATTTGAATCTTGGTCAAATCCTAGGTTTGACCAAGATATAGACAAGTTTAACACGTAAATGAGTTAACTTGGATTTCCCACCCTTGAATCCATAGGAAACTTTGTTCTAATGCACTATTATAATCAACCGAGTTTTTACACCAACAGGTCTGTCACTTACGTGTGGTGCCCACGCTTGAGGTCCCACACTTCAGTGAGCACAAGTCACGTGCAATAGGTACGCAAACTCCCAGCCATTTTCTTTGTCAAGAGAAGACGCATCAGGATGCGTATTGGAAGTCTGTGGGTCCTTCTGGTTCCTTCGGTCGTCCCTCTCACAAAAAAAACAAATCTCTCTCATTCTCGGCCTCGCTCGACTCGCTCGCTCGCTCGCTCGCTCGCACCTCCTGCTCACTGACAAACCCTGCACAAAAGTCAACATCATCACCCGAAAAAGGGGAGACACCATAATTCTCTCCCTTCTTCTCTCCTTCCGAGTGATCCCTCTTCCTCCGAGTTTCACTCGACGGGCAAACACCCATGTGCTGCATAGTAATAATAAAAAGGTAGTACTCGTAGAAAAATCGATATACGAATCTGTAATTAAATAGGTTAAACTAGGGTTTTGCCCAGTTCTACAGATCAAGGGTTCAAAAAATCCAACTACGGGGTTCGAACAACACGATTCTAATCCAAGAATTTTTTCGACCTAGGTCACCCAAATGGCCTCAAACTATAGGGTTAGCATCTAGTGCAGTATGTGTGAAAATGTATGCACTATGTGTGCTATAACTTGTATGTCTTTCATATTTGAACCAAATTTGAATAAGTTTGAAATATTTGAAAAGGGGCTTTTGGCTTAAACGTTTGAAACCAAAAACCACTTCTCTTCATTCATGCTTGACTTCATAAGACAGAGTTTAGCTAGGGTTAGGGGGTAGATGCATGATTTTCCTGGTTTGAATATGTCTAGACCTTGTTTATCAACTTAATTGAATGCTTACTATATGACATAAGAATACTATGTGCCTTGTTTTTTATTTTTTGATTTTTTTAAAATTTTATGCCCATTTGAATCTTGGTCAAATCCTAGGTTTGAACATGGTTTAAACAAGTTTAAATCATGAATATGAAAAATTAAGCATCTATATATCCTTCTTCGTCACTCCAAAATGTAGCTCTTCGGAGGTTTTTTCGAAATTTCCATGTTTGAAACCAAAACCACTTCTCTTCATGCATGCTTGACTTCACAAGACAGAGTTTAGGGTTAGGGGTAGATATATACATGATTTTCTGGGTTGAATATGTCTAGGCCTTGTTTATCAACTTGAATGCTTACTATATATATATGACATAAGAATGTTATGTCCTTTGTTTTTTCATTCTTTTGGTTTTTTATGAATTTCCATGCCCATTTGAATCTTTTGGTCAAATCCTAGAGGTTTGACCAAGATTGAAACAAGTTTAAAACATGAAAATGAAAAGGGAAGCTTGTATATCCTTCTTAATTAGTCACTCTAAAATGAAAGGTTTTTGAAATTTCCATGTCTGAAACCCAAAACCACTTCTCTTCATGCTAGACTTCATAAGACAATTTAATTAGGGGTTAGGGGTAGATACATGATTTGTCTGGTTTGAATATATATATGTCCAAACCTTGCTTGTTTATCAACTTGAATGCTTACGATATGACATAAGAATGCTTACCATATGTTTGAATTTTAAAAGCATATAGTCTTCTTATGTCATATAGTAAGCATTCAAAAGTTTTTCTTTGAGAGAGTAGCATGCATTCAAAAGTTGATAAATAAGATTTGTACATATTCAAACCAGACAAATCATGTCGTATCTACACCCCCTAACCCTAAACTCTGTCTTATGAAGTCAAGCATGAAGAGAAGTGCTTTTGGGTTTCAAACATGGAAATTTCACAAACCTCCCAAAAGCTTCATTTTACAGTGACTAAGGGCTCCTTTGATTCATAGGATTTGCATAGGAATTGTGTAGGATTTGGTTCCTATGGGAAAATTTCCTATACATGTTGTTTGATTCATAGAAACATATCCTATAGGAAAAATTCCTATAGGAATCTTGTAGCGTAATTCCTATAGGAAAAAACATTGGCTCATACCTCATGAAAAAATTCCTTTGCTACAATCAAACACACTTCATCTTTCTATAGGATTCAAGTAGACATGTGTCATTCCAATCCTATGCCTTTCCTATTCCTATACTTTTCCTATCCTTTAAATCAAAGGAGCCCTAAGAAGGATCCAGGCTTACCTTTTCATTTTCATTTTTAAACTGCTTGTTTAAATCTTGATCAAACCTAGGATTTGACCAAGATTCAAATGGGCATAAAAAATCAGGAAAAAATGAAAAATGAAAAAACAAAACACATATATAGCCTTCTTATATATGTCATATATATAGTAAGCATTCAATTAAGTTGATAATTTTAAACAAGGTCTATACATATTAAAACCAGAAAAAAGCATGTATCTACTGATACGTCTCCAACGTATCGATAATTTCTTATGTTCCATGCTACTTTATTGATGATACCTACATGTTTTATGCACATTATATGTCATATTTATGCATTTTCTGGAACTAACCTATTAACAAGATGCCGAAGAGCCAGTTGCTGTTTTCTGCTGTTTTTGGTTTCAGAAATCCTAGTAAAGAAATATTCTCGGAATTGGACGAAACTTTCGCCCAGGGTCCTATTTTTGCACGAAGCTTCCGAAGACCGAAGACCTAACGAAGTGGGGCCACGAGGAGGCCAGGGGGGTGGCCGGCGCGGCCAAGCCCTGGCCGCGCCGACCTATCCCCTGGGCCCTCGTGTGGCCCCCGCGTTGACCCTCCGCCTACTTAAAGCTTCCGTCGCGAAACCCCCAGTACCGAGAGCCACGATACGGAAAACCACAGACGCCGCCGCCGCGAATCCCATCTCGGGGATTCAGGAGATCGCCTCCGGCACCCTGCCGGAGAGGGGATTCATCTCCCGGAGGACTCTACACCGCCATGGTCGCCTCCGGAGTGATGAGTGAGTAGTCCACCCCTGGACCATGGGTCCATAGCAGTAGCTAGATGGTCGTCTTCTCCTTGTTGTGCTTCATTGTTGGATCTTGTGAGCTGCCTAACATGATCAAGATCATCTATATGTAATACTATATGTTGTGTTTGTCGGGATCCGATGGATAGAGAGTACTATGATTATGGTGATTATCAATCTATTGTTTATGTGTTGTTTATGATCTTGCATGCTCTCCGTTATTAGTAGAGGCTCTGGCCAAGTTTTTGCTCTTAACTCCAAGAGGGGGTATTTATGCTCGATAGTGGGTTCATGCCTTCATTGAATCTGGGATCGTGACAGAAGGTTCTAAGGTTGTGATGTGCTGTTGCCACTAGGGATAAAACATTGATGCTATGTCTAAGGATGTAGTTGTTGATTACATTACGCACCATACTTAATGCAATTGTCTGTTGCTTTGCAACTTAATACTGGAGGGGGTTCGGACGATAACCTGAAGGTGGACTTTTTAGGCATAGATGCAGTTGGATGGCGGTCTATGTTCTTTGTCGTAATGCCCGGATTAAATCTCACTATATTTACCATGTCATGTATATGCATTGTTATGCCTTTCTCTATTTGTCAATTGCCCGACTGTAATTTGTTCACCCAACATGCTTTTATCTTATGGGAGAGACACCTCTAGTGAACTGTGGACCCCGGTCCTATTCTTTACATAGCATACAATCTACTGCAATACTTGTTTTACTGTTTTGTTTGCAAACATCTTCCACTCGATACGTTTAATCCTTTGTTACAGCAAGCCGGTGAGATTGACAACCTCACTGTTTCGTTGGGACAAAGTACTTGGGTTGTGTTGTGCAGGTTCCACGTTGGCGCCGGAATCCCTGGTGTTGCGCCGCATCACATTTCGCGACCATCAACCTTCAACGTGCTTCTTGGCTCCTACTGGTTCGATTAAACCTTGGTTTCTTTCTGAGGGAAAACTTGCTACTGTGCGCATCATACCTTCCTCCTTACATATTCAAACCAGAAAAAAGCATGTATCTACCCATGCATATATATATAACCCTATACTTTTGTCTTATGAAGACGTCAAGGATGAAGAGAAGTGGATTTGGGTTTCAAACATGGAAATTTCAAAAACCTCCCAAAACATGTATATATCTACCCCTAAACCCTAATCTTTGTCTTATGAAGCCAAGCATATGAAGAGAAGTGATTTTGGGTTTCAAACATGGAAACTTCAAAAACCTCCCAAAAGCTTCATTTTAGAGAGACTAAGAATGATCCATATGCTTACCTTTTCATTGCCATGTTTTAAACTTGTTTTAACCTTGGTCAAACCTAGGATTTGACCAAGATTCAAATGGGAGTAAAAATTCAGAAAAATTCAAAAAAAATGAAAAACCAAAGCACACACATATATATATAGCCTTCTTATGTCATATAGTAAGCATTCAAGTTGATAAACAAGGTCTAGACATATTCAAAGCAGAAATATCATGTATCATATCTACCCCTAACCCTAAACTCTGTCTTATGAAGTCAAACATATGAAGAGAACTGGGGTTTTGGGTTTCAAACATAAAATTTTCAAGTACCTTCATTTTAGAGTGAGTAAGGAAGGATTCATGCTTACCGTTTCATTTTCATGTTTTAAACTTGTTTAAACCTAGGATTTGACCAAGATTTAAATAGGCATAAAAATTCAAAAGAAATCAAAAAATGAAAAACCAAAGCACATATATAGCCTTCTTATATCATATAGTAAAAAATTCAAGTTGATAAACAAGGTCTAGACATATTCAAACAAGAAAAATCATGTATCTACACACCTAACCATAAACTCTGTCTTAAGTGGTTTTGGGTTTCAAACATGGAAATTTCACAAACCTCCCAAAAGCTTCATTTTACAGTGACTAAGGAGGATCCATGCTTACCTTTTGGCTTAAACGTTTGAAACCAAAAACCACTTCTCTTCATGCATGCTTGACTTCATAAGACAGAGTTTAGCTAGGGTACGTTAGGGGGTGTAGATACATGATTTCCTGGTTTGAATATGTCTAGAGACCTTGTTTATCAACTTAATTGATTGCTTACTATATGACATAAGAAGACTACGTGCCTTGGTTTTTTTTTTTGAATTTTATGCTCATATATTTGAATCTTGGTCAAATCCTAGGTTTGACCAAGATTTAAACAAGTTTAAACATGAAAATGAAAAGGGAAGCATGTATCCTTCTTAGTCACTCTAAAATGAAGCTTTTGGGATGTTCTTGAAATTTCCATGTTTGAAACCCAAAACGACTTCTCTTCATGCTAGACTTCATAAGATCAACATGGGGTAGATACATGATTTGTCTGGTTTGGATATACCTAGACCTCGTTTAACTTGAATGCATACGATATGACATAAGAAGACTACGTGCTTTTGTTTTTCATTATTCTGATTTTTTTGAATTTTGTGCCCACCCATTTGTATCTTGGTCAAATCCTAGGCTTGATAATGATTTAACAAGATTAAAATATGAAAATGCAAAAGGTAAGCATGGATCCTTCTTAGTCACTCTAAAATGAAGCTTTTGGGAGCAAAACCACTTCTCTTCATATGCTTGACTTCATAAGACGGAGTTTAGGGGTTAGGGGGTATAGATACACGATTTGTCTAGTTTGAATATGTCTAGACCTTGTTTATCAACTTAATTGGCTTACTATATGACATAAGAAAACTATTTGCTTTGGTTTTTCTTTTTTCTGATTTTTTTCAATTTTGATGCCCATTTGAATCTTGTCAAATCCTAGGTTTGACCGAGATAATTTAAACAAGCTTAAAACATGAATATGAAAAGGGAAGCATGTATCCTTCTTTGTCACTCTAAAATGAAGTTTTTGGGAGGTTTTTCAAATTTCCATGTTTGAAACCCAAAACCACTTCTCTTCATATGCTTGACTTCATAAGACAGAGTTCAGGGGTTAGGGGGTATAGATACATGATTTGTCTAGTTTGAATATTTCTAGACCTTGTTTATCAACTTTAATGCTTACTATATGACATAAGAAAACTATTTGCTTTGGTTTTCTTTTTTCTGACTTTTTTTTTCAATTTTGATGCCCATTTGAATCTTGTCAAATCCTAGGTTTGACCAAGATAATTTAAACAAGCTTAAAACATGAATATGAAAAGGGGAGCATGTATCCTTCTTAGTCACTCTAAAATGTAGTTTTTGGGAGTTTTTTGAAATTTCCATGTTTGAAACCCAAAACCACTTCTCTTCACATGCTTGACTTCATAAGACAGAGTTTAGGGGTTAGGGGTATAGATACATGATTTGTCTGGTTTAATATGTCTAGACCTTGTTTATCAACTTTAATGCTTACTATATGACATAAGAAGACTATGTGATTTGGTTTTTCATTTTTCTGTTTTTATTTTTCTGCCCATTTGAATCTTGGTCAAATCCTAGGTTTGACCAAGATATAGACAAGTTTAACACGTAAATGAGTTAACTTGGATTTCCTACCCTTGAATCCATAGGAAACTTTGTTCTAATGCACTATTATAATCAACCGAGTTTTTACACCAACAGGTCTGTCACTTACGTGTGGTGCCCACGCTTGAGGTCCCACACTTCAGTGAGCACAAGTCACGTGCAATAGGTACGCAAACTCCCAGCCATTTTCTTTGTCAAGAGAAGACGCATCAGGATGCGTATTGGAAGTCTGTGGGTCCTTCTGGTTCCTTCGGTCGTCCCTCTCACAAAAAACAAATCTCTCTCATTCTCGGCCTCGCTCGACTCGCGCTCGCTCGCTCGCTCGCACCTCCTGCTCACTGACAAACCCTGCACAAAAGTCAACATCATCACCCGAAAAAGGGGAGACACCATAATTCTCTCCCTTCTTCTCTCCTTCCGAGTGATCCCTCTTCCTCCGAGTTTCACTCGACGGGCAAACACCCATGTGCTGCATAGTAATAATAATAAAAAGGTAGTACTCGTAGAAAAATCGATATACGAATCTGTAATTAAATAGGTTAAACTAGGGTTTTGCCCAGTTCTACAGATCAAGGGTTCAAAAAATCCAACTACGGGGTTCGAACAACACGATTCTAATCCAAGAATTTTTTCGACCTAGGTCACCCAAATGGCCTCAAACTATAGGGTTAGCATCTAGTGCAGTATGTGTGAAAATGTATGCACTATGTGTGCTATAACTTGTATGTCTTTCATATTTGAACCAAATTTGAATAAGTTTGAAATATTTGAAAAGGGGCTTTTGGCTTAAACGTTTGAAACCAAAAACCACTTCTCTTCATGCATGCTTGACTTCATAAGACAGAGTTTAGCTAGGGTTAGGGGATAGATGCATGATTTTCCTGGTTTGAATATGTCTAGACCTACTTTATCAACTTAATTGAATGCTTACTATATGACATAATAATACTATGTGCATTGTTTTTTATTTTTTTGATTTTTTTAAAATTGTATGCCCATTTGAATCTTGGTCAAATCCTAGGTTTGAACATGGTTTAAACAAGTTTAAATCATGAATATGAAAAATTAAGCATCTATATATCCTTCTTAGTCACTCCAAAATGTAGCTCTTGGGAGGTTTTTTCGAAATTTCCATGTTTGAAACCAAAACCACTTCTCTTCATGCATGCTTGACTTCATAAGACATAGTTTAGCTAGGGCGTTAGGGGGTAGATACATGATTTTCCTGGTTTGAATATGTCTAGACCTGGTTTATCAACTTAATTAATTGATTGTTTACTATATGACATAAGAAGACTATGTGCCTTGGTTTTAAATTTTTCTGTTTTTTTTAATTTTACGCCCATATATTTGAATCTTGGACAAATCCTAGGTTTGACCAAGATTTAAACAAGTTTAAACATAAAAATAAAAAGGGAAGCATGTATCCTTCTTAGTCACTCTAAAATGAAGCTTTTTGGATGTTCTTGAAATTTCCATTTTTGAAACCAAAAACGACTTCTCTCTTCATGCTAGACTTCATAAGATCGACAGGGGGCAGATACATGATTTGTCTGGTTTGGATATGTCCAAACCTTGCTTGTTTATCAACTTGAATGCTTACTATATGACATAAGAATGCTTACCATATGTTTGAATTTTAAAAGCATATAGTCTTCTTATGTCATATAGTAAGCATTCAAAAGTTTTTCTTTGAGAGAGTAGCATGCATTCAAAAGTTGATAAATAAGATTTGTACATATTCAAACCAGACAAATCATGTATCTACCCATATGCATATATATATAACCCTATACTTTTGTCTTATGAAGACGTCAAGGATGAAGAGAAGTGGATTTGGGTTTCAAACATGGAAATTTCAAAAACCTCCCAAAACATGTATATATCTACCCCTAAACCCTAATCTTTGTCTTATGAAGCCAAGCATATGAAGAGAAGTGATTTTGGGTTTCAAACATGGAAACTTCAAAAACCTCCCAAAAGCTTCATTTTAGAGAGACTAAGAATGATCCATATGCTTACCTTTTCATTGCCATGTTTTAAACTTGTTTTAACCTTGGTCAAACCTAGGATTTGACCAAGATTCAAATGGGAGTAAAAATTCAGAAAAATTCAAAAAAAATGAAAAACCAAAGCACACACATATATATAGCCTCTTATGTCATATAGTAAGCATTCAAGTTGATAAACAAGGTCTAGACATATTCAAAGCAGAAATATCATGTATCATATCTACCCCTAACCCTAAACTCTGTCTTATGAAGTCAAACATATGAAGAGAACTGGGGTTTTGGGTTTCAAACATAAAATTTTCAAGTACCTTCATTTTAGAGTGAGTAAGGAAGGATTCATGCTTACCGTTTCATTTTCATGTTTTAAACTTGTTTAAACCTAGGATTTGACCAAGATTTAAATAGGCATAAAAATTCAAAAGAAATCAAAAAATGAAAAACCAAAGCACATATATATAGCCTTCTTATATCATATAGTAAAAAATTCAAGTTGATAAACAAGGTCTAGACATATTCAAACAAGAAAAATCATGTATCTACACACCTAACCATAAACTCTGTCTTAAGTGGTTTTGGGTTTCAAACATGGAAATTTCACAAACCTCCCAAAAGCTTCATTTTACAGTGACTAAGGAGGATCCATGCTTACCTTTTGGCTTAAACGTTTGAAACCAAAAACCACTTCTCTTCATGCATGCTTGACTTCATAAGACAGAGTTTAGCTAGGGTACGTTAGGGGGTGTAGATACATGATTTCCTGGTTTGAATATGTCTAGAGACCTTGTTTATCAACTTAATTGATTGCTTACTATATGACATAAGAAGACTACGTGCCTTGGTTTTCATTTTTTGTTTTTTTTGAATTTTATGCTCATATATTTGAATCTTGGTCAAATCCTAGGTTTGACCAAGATTTAAACAAGTTTAAACATGAAAATGAAAAGGGAAGCATGTATCCTTCTTAGTCACTCTAAAATGAAGCTTTTGGGATGTTCTTGAAATTTCCATGTTTGAAACCCAAAACGACTTCTCTTCATGCTAGACTTCATAAGATCAACATGGGGTAGATACATGATTTGTCTGGTTTGGATATACCTAGACCTCGTTTAACTTGAATGCATACGATATGACATAAGAAGACTACGTGCTTTTGTTTTTCATTATTCTGATTTTTTTGAATTTTGTGCCCACCCATTTGTATCTTGGTCAAATCCTAGGCTTGATAATGATTTAACAAGATTAAAATATGAAAATGCAAAAGGTAAGCATGGATCCTTCTTAGTCACTCTAAAATGAAGCTTTTGGGAGCAAAACCACTTCTCTTCATATGCTTGACTTCATAAGACGGAGTTTAGGGGTTAGGGGGTATAGATACACGATTTGTCTAGTTTGAATATGTCTAGACCTTGTTTATCAACTTAATTGGCTTACTATATGACATAAGAAAACTATTTGCTTTGGTTTTTCTTTTTCCTGATTTTTTTCAATTTTGATGCCCATTTGAATCTTGTCAAATCCTAGGTTTGACCGAGATAATTTAAACAAGCTTAAAACATGAATATGAAAAGGGAAGCATGTATCCTTCTTTGTCACTCTAAAATGAAGTTTTTGGGAGGTTTTTCAAATTTCCATGTTTGAAACCCAAAACCACTTCTCTTCATATGCTTGACTTCATAAGACAGAGTTCAGGGGTTAGGGGGTATAGATACATGATTTGTCTAGTTTGAATATTTCTAGACCTTGTTTATCAACTTTAATGCTTACTATATGACATAAGAAAACTATTTGCTTTGGTTTTCTTTTTTCTGACTTTTTTTTTCAATTTCGATGCCCATTTGAATCTTGTCAAATCCTAGGTTTGACCAAGATAATTTAAACAAGCTTAAAACATGAATATGAAAAGGGGAGCATGTATCCTTCTTAGTCACTCTAAAATGTAGTTTTTGGGAGTTTTTTGAAATTTCCATGTTTGAAACCCAAAACCACTTCTCTTCACATGCTTGACTTCATAAGACAGAGTTTAGGGGTTAGGGGTATAGATACATGATTTGTCTGGTTTAATATGTCTAGACCTTGTTTATCAACTTTAATGCTTACTATATGACATAAGAAGACTATGTGATTTGGTTTTTCATTTTTCTGTTTTTATTTTTCTGCCCATTTGAATCTTGGTCAAATCCTAGGTTTGACCAAGATATAGACAAGTTTAACACGTAAATGAGTTAACTTGGATTTCCTACCCTTGAATCCATAGGAAACTTTGTTCTAATGCACTATTATAATCAACCGAGTTTTTACACCAACAGGTCTGTCACTTACGTGTGGTGCCCACGCTTGAGGTCCCACACTTCAGTGAGCACAAGTCACGTGCAATAGGTACGCAAACTCCCAGCCATTTTCTTTGTCAAGAGAAGACGCATCAGGATGCGTATTGGAAGTCTGTGGGTCCTTCTGGTTCCTTCGGTCGTCCCTCTCACAAAAAAAAAACAAATCTCTCTCATTCTCGGCCTCGCTCGACTCGCTCGCTCGCTCGCACCTCCTGCTCACTGACAAACCCTGCACAAAAGTCAACATCATCACCCAAAAAAGGGGAGACACCATAATTCTCTCCCTTCTTCTCTCCTTCCGAGTGATCCCTCTTCCTCCGAGTTTCACTCGACGGGCAAACACCCATGTGCTGCATAGTAATAATAATAATAAAAAGGTAGTACTCGTAGAAAAATCGATATACGAATCTGTAATTAAATAGGTTAAACTAGGGTTTTGCCCAGTTCTACAGATCAAGGGTTCAAAAAAATCCAACTACGGGGTTCGAACAACACGATTCTAATCCAAGAATTTTTTCGACCTAGGTCACCCAAATGGCCTCAAACTATAGGGTTAGCATCTAGTGCAGTATGTGTGAAAATGTATGCACTATGTGTGCTATAACTTGTATGTCTTTCATATTTGAACCAAATTTGAATAAGTTTGAAATATTTGAAAAGGGGCTTTTGGCTTAAACGTTTGAAACCAAAAACCACTTCTCTTCATGCATGCTTGACTTCATAAGACAGAGTTTAGCTAGGGTTAGGGGATAGATGCATGATTTTCCTGGTTTGAATATGTCTAGACCTACTTTATCAACTTAATTGAATGCTTACTATATGACATAATAATACTATGTGCATTGTTTTTTATTTTTTTGATTTTTTTAAAATTGTATGCCCATTTGAATCTTGGTCAAATCCTAGGTTTGAACATGGTTTAAACAAGTTTAAATCATGAATATGAAAAATTAAGCATCTATATATCCTTCTTAGTCACTCCAAAATGTAGCTCTTGGGAGGTTTTTTCGAAATTTCCATGTTTGAAACCAAAACCACTTCTCTTCATGCATGCTTGACTTCATAAGACATAGTTTAGCTAGGGCGTTAGGGGGTAGATACATGATTTTCCTGGTTTGAATATGTCTAGACCTGGTTTATCAACTTAATTAATTGATTGTTTACTATATGACATAAGAAGACTATGTGCCTTGGTTTTAAATTTTTCTGTTTTTTTTTAATTTTACGCCCATATATTTGAATCTTGGACAAATCCTAGGTTTGACCAAGATTTAAACAAGTTTAAACATAAAAATAAAAAGGGAAGCATGTATCCTTCTTAGTCACTCTAAAATGAAGCTTTTTGGATGTTCTTGAAATTTCCATTTTTGAAACCAAAAACGACTTCTCTCTTCATGCTAGACTTCATAAGATCGACAGGGGGCAGATACATGATTTGTCTGGTTTGGATATGTCCAAACCTTGCTTGTTTATCAACTTGAATGCTTACTATATGACATAAGAATGCTTACCATATGTTTGAATTTTAAAAGCATATAGTCTTCTTATGTCATATAGTAAGCATTCAAAAGTTTTTCTTTGAGAGAGTAGCATGCATTCAAAAGTTGATAAATAAGATTTGTACATATTCAAACCAGACAAATCATGTATCTACCCATATGCATATATATATAACCCTATACTTTTGTCTTATGAAGACGTCAAGGATGAAGAGAAGTGGATTTGGGTTTCAAACATGGAAATTTCAAAAACCTCCCAAAACATGTATATATCTACCCCTAAACCCTAATCTTTGTCTTATGAAGCCAAGCATATGAAGAGAAGTGATTTTGGGTTTCAAACATGGAAACTTCAAAAACCTCCCAAAAGCTTCATTTTAGAGAGACTAAGAATGATCCATATGCTTACCTTTTCATTGCCATGTTTTAAACTTGTTTTAACCTTGGTCAAACCTAGGATTTGACCAAGATTCAAATGGGAGTAAAAATTCAGAAAAATTCAAAAAAAATGAAAAACCAAAGCACACATATATATATATAGCCTTCTTATGTCATATATATAGTAAGCATTCAAGTTGATAAACAAGGTCTAGACATATTCAAAGCAGAAATATCATGTATCATATCTACCCCTAACCCTAGCTAAACTCTGTCTTATGAAGTCAAACATATGAAGAGAACTGGGGTTTTGGGTTTCAAACATAAAATTTTCAAGTACCTTCATTTTAGAGTGAGTAAGGAAGGATTCATGCTTACCGTTTCATTTTCATGTTTTAAACTTGTTTAAACCTAGGATTTGACCAAGATTTAAATAGGCATAAAAAATCGAAAGAAATCAAAAATTGAAAAACCAAAGCACATATATATAGCCTTCTTATATCATATAGTAAAAAATTCAAGTTGATAAACAAGGTCTAGACATATTCAAACAAGAAAAATCATGTATCTACACACCTAACCATAAACTCTGTCTTAAGTGGTTTTGGGTTTCAAACATGGAAATTTCACAAACCTCCCAAAAGCTTCATTTTACAGTGACTATATAAGGAGGATCCATGCTTACCTTTTGGCTTAAACGTTTGAAACCAAAAACCACTTCTCTTCATGCATGCTTGACTTCATAAGACAGATCGAGTTTAGCTAGGGTACGTTAGGGGGTGTAGATACATGATTTCCTGGTTTGAATATGTCTAGACCTTGTTTATCAACTTAATTGATTGCTTACTATATGACATAAGACGACTACGTGCCTTGGTTTTCATTTTTGGTTTTTTTTTGAATTTTATGCTCATATATTTGAATCTTGGTCAAATCCTAGGTTTGACCAAGATTTAAACAAGTTTAAAACATGAAAATGAAAAGGGAAGCATGTATCCTTCTTAGTCACTCTAAAATGAAGCTTTTGGGATGTTCTTGAAATTTCCATGTTTGAAACCCAAAACGACTTCTCTTCATGCTAGACTTCATAAGATCAACATGGGGTAGATACATGATTTGTCTGGTTTGGATATACCTAGACCTCGTTTAACTTGAATGCATACGATATGACATAAAAAGACTACATGCTTTTGTTTTTCATTATTCTGATTTTTTTGAATTTTGTGCCCACCCATTTGTATCTTGGTCAAATCCTAGGCTTGATAATGATTTAACAAGATTAAAATATGAAAATGCAAAGGTAAGCATGGATCCTTCTTATTAGTCACTCTAAAATGAAGCTTTTGGGAGCAAAACCACTTCTCTTCATATGCTTGACTTCATAAGACGGAGTTTAGGGGTTAGGGGGTATAGATGCATGCATGATTTGTCTAGTTTGAATATGTCTAGACCTTGTTTATCAACTTAATTGGCTTACTATATGACATAAGAAAACTATTTGCTTTGGTTTTTCTTTTTCCTGATTTTTTTCAATTTTGATGCCCATTTGAATCTTGTCAAATCCTAGGTTTGACTGAGATAATTTAAACAAGCTTAAAACCTGAATATGAAAAGGGAAGCATGTATCCTTCTTTGTCACTCTAAAATGAAGTTTTTGGGAGGTTTTTCAAATTTCCATGTTTGAAACGACCCAAAACCACTTCTCTTCATATGCTTGACTTCATAAGACAGAGTTCAGGGGTTAGGGGGTATAGATACATGATTTGTCTAGTTTGAATATGTCTAGACCTTGTTTATCAACTTAATTAATTGGCTTACTATATGACATAAGAAAACTATTTGCTTTGGTTTTTCTTTTTCCTGATTTTTTCGATGCCCATTTGAATCTTTGTCAAATCCTAGGTTTGACTGAGATAATTTAAACAAGCTTAAAACATGAATATGAAAAGGGAAGCATGCATCCTTCTTAGTCACTCTAAAATGTAGTTTTTGGGAGGTTTTTGAAATTTCCATGTTTGAAACCCAAAACCACATCTCTTCATGCTTGACTTAATTTATAAGACATAGTTTAGGGGTTAGGGGTAGATACATGATTTGTATGGTTTGATATTTCTAGTCCTTGTTTATCAACTTTAATGCTTACTATATGACATAAGATGACTATGTGATTTGGTTTTTCATTTTTCTGTTTTTTATTTTATTTTTCTGCCCATTTGAATCTTGGTCAAATCCTAGGTTTGACCAAGATTTAGACAAGTTTAACACGTGAAAACGAATAAGTAAGCCTGGATCCTTCTTAGTCACTCAAAAATGTACCAATCGATAGATGTGTTAACTTTGCTTCATGGAAATAATAATGTCATGTAAATGAGTTAACTTGGATTTCCTACCCTTGAATCCATAGGAAACTTTGTTCGAACAGCACGATTCTAATCCAAGAATTTTTTCGACCTAGGTCACCCAAATGGCCTCAAACTATAGGGTTAGCATCTAGTGCAGTATGTGTGAAAATGTATGCACTATGTGTGCTATAACTTGTATGTCTTTCAAATTTGAACCAAATTTGAATAAGTTTGAAATATTTGAAAATGGGCTTTTGGCTTAAACGTTGGAAACCAAAAACCACTTCTCTTCGTGCATGCTTGACTTCATAAGACAGAGTTTAGCTAGGGTTAGGGGGTAGATGCATGATTTTCCTGGTTTGATTATGTCTAGACCTTGTTTATCAACTTAATTGAATGCTTACTATATGACATAAGAATACTATGTGCCTTGTTTTTTTATTTTTTTATTTTTTTAAAATTTTATGCCCATTTGAATCTTGGTCAAATCCTAGGTTTGAACATGGTTTAAACAAGTTTAAATCATGAATATGAAAAATTAAGCATCTATATATCCTTCTTAGTCACTCCAAAATGTAGCTCGGTCTTGGGAGGGTTTTCGAAATTTCCATGTTTGAAACCAAAAACCACTTCTCTTCATGCATGCTTGACTTCATAAGACGGAGTTTAGGGTTAGGGGTAGATATATACATTATTTTCTTGTTTGAATATGTCTAGACCTTGTTTATCAACTTGAATGCTTAATTACTATATATATATATGACATAAGAATGTTATGTCCTTTGGTTTTTCATTCTTTTGATTTTTTATGAATTTCTATGCCCATTTGAATCTTTTGGTCAAATCCTAGAGGTTTGACCAAGATTTAAACAAGTTTAAAACATGAAAATGAAAAGGGAAGCTTGTATATCCTTCTTAGTCACTCTAAAATGAAGTTTTTGGGAGGTTTTTGAAATTTCCATGTTTGAAACCCAAAACCACTTCTCTTCATGCTAGACTGCTTCATAAGACAATTTAATTAGGGGTTAGGGGGTAGATACATGATTTGTCTGGTTTGAATATGTCCAAACCTTGCTTGTGTATCAACTTGAATGCTTACTATATGACATAAGAATGCTTACCATATGTTTGAATTTTAAAAGCATATAGTCTTCTTATGTCATATATATAGTAAGCATTCAAAAGTTTTTCTTTGAGAGAGTAGCATGCATTCAAAAGTTGATAAATAAGATTTGGACATATTCAAACCAGACAAATCATGTATCGATCTACACCCCCTAACCCTAAACTCTGTCTTATGAAGTCAAGCATGAAGAGAAGTGCTTTTAGGTTTCAAACATGGAAATTTCACAAACCTCCCAAAAGCTTCATTTTACAGTGACTAATTAAGGAGGATCCATGCTTACCTTTTGGCTTAAACGTTTGAAACCAAAAACCACTTCTCTTCATGCATGCTTGACTTCATATATAATTAAGACAGAGTTTAGCTAGGGCGTTAGGGGGTAGATACATGATTTTCCTGGTTTGAATATGTCTAGAACTGGTTTATCAACTTAATTAATTGATTGTTTACTATATGACATAAGAAGACTATGTGCCTTGGTTTTAAATTTTTCTGTTTTTTTTTTGAATTTTATGCCCATATATTTGAATCTTGGTCAAATCCTAGGTTTGACCAAGATTTAAACAAGTTTAAACATAAAAATGAAAAGGGAAGCATGTATCCTTCTTAGTCACTCTAAAATGAAGCTTTTGGGATGTTCTTGAAATTTCCATTTTTGAAACCAAAAACGACTTCTCTCTTCATGCTAGACTTCATAAGATCGACAGGGGGTATAGATACATGATTTGTCTGGTTTGGATATACCTAGACCTCGTTTATCAACTTGAATTCATACGATATGACATATGAAGACTATGTGCTTTAATTTGTTTTCATTTTTCTGATTTTTTTGAATTTTGTGCCCACCCATTTGTATATTGGTCAAATGCTAGGCTTGATAATGATTTAAACAAGTTTAAAATATGAATATGCAAAGTTAAGCATGGATCCTTCTTAGAAACTCTAAAATGAAGTTTTTCGGAGGTTTTTGAAATTTCCATGTTTGCAACCCAAAACAACTTCCTCTTCACATGCTTGACTTCATAAGACAGAGTTTAGGGGTTAGGGGGTATATATAGATACATGATTTGTCTAGTTTGAATATGTCTAGACCTTGTTTATCAACTTTAATGCTTACTATAAGACATAAGAAAACTATTTCCTTTGTTTTTTCTTTTTTTTTGATTTTTTTCAATATTGATGCCCATTTGAATCTTGTCAAATCCTAGGTTTGACCAAGATAATTTAAACAAGCTTAGAACATGAATATGAAAAGGGAAGCGTGTATCCTTCTTAGTCACACTAAAATGAAGTTTTTGGGAGGTTTTTGATATTTCCATGTTTGAAACCCAAAACCACATCTCTTCATGCTTGACTTAATTTATAAGACATAGTTTAGGGGTTAGGGGGTAGATACATGATTTGTATGGTTTGATATTTCTAGACCTTGTTTATCAACTTTAATGCTTACTATATGACATAAGATGACTATGTGATTTGGTTTTTCATTTTTCTGTTTTTTATTTTATTTTTCTGCCCATTTGAATCTTGGTCAAATCCTAGGTTTGACCAAGATTTAGACAAGTTTAACACGTGAAAACGAATAAGTAAGCATGGATCCTTCTTAGTCACTCAAAAATGTACCAATCGATAGATGTGTTAACTTTGCTTCATGGAAATAATAATGTCACGTAAATGAGTTAACTTGGATTTCCTACCCTTGAATCCATAGGAAACTTTGTTCTAATGCACTATAATAATCAATCGAGTTTTTACACCAACATGTCTGTCACTTACGTGTGGTGCCCACGCGTGAGGTCCCACACTTCAGTGAGCACAAGTCACGTGCAATAGGTACGCAAACTCCCAGCCATCTTCTTTGTCAAGAGAAGACGCATCAGGATGCGTATTGGAAGTCTGTGGGTCCTTCTGGATCCTTCTTAGTCACTCTAAAATGAAGCTTTTGGGAGGTTCTTGAAATTTCCATGTTTGAAACCCAAAACCACTTCTCTTCATGATTTACTTCATAAAACATAGTTTAATTAGAGTTTTAGGGGTAGATATATACATGATTTTTCTGGTTTGAATATATATGTCTCTAGACCTTTGTTTATCAACTTGAATGCTTAATATACATATGACATAAGAATGCTATGTGCTTTGGTTTTTCATTCTTTTGATTTTTTTTCTGAATTTTTAGGGCCATTTGAATCTTGGTCAAATCCTTGGTTTGACCAAGATTTAAACAAGTTTAAAACATAAAAATGAAAAGGGAAGTCTGTATCCTTCTTAGTCACTCTAAAATGAAGCTTTTGGGAGGTTTTTAAATTTCAATGTTTGAAACCCAAAACCACTTCTCTTCACATGCTTGACTTCATAAGACAGAGTTAATTAATTTAAGGTTAATTATGGCTATAGATACAACTTGTCAACACCCGGATTTTTAAGTCCAGATGCCTATTATGCCATTCATCGCAATCCCAGGAATATTGTTTTTGCGAGACATAATAGCTTGATATCACAACACATCATTTATTACAACACGAAATCGTCTTACAACAAAGGATCACATGATCCAGTCTTAATACAACATAGTGGATCTAGAGATCCTATTACAAAACACATAGCGGAAGCGAAGTAACGGTCGTGGTCCATCTGTTCCACAGGCAACTGTTGACGTCAGGAGCGGTCCTAGTTGTCATAGACGTTCTGCTGTCCATCTTCCTCGTACAGCTGTTCACCATCATAGTCTGGCCATTGATACGTCTCCAACGTATCGATAATTTCTTATGTTCCATGCTACTTTATTGATGATACCTACATGTTTTATGCACATTATATGTCATATTTATGCAATTTTGGAACTAACCTATTAACAAGATGCCAAGAGCCATTTGTGTTTTTGGTTTCAGAAATCCTAGTAAAGAAAATTCTCGGAATTGGACGAAACTTTCGCCCAGGGTCCTATTTTTGCACGAAGCTTCCAGAAGACCGAAGACCTAACGAAGTGGGGCCACGAGGTGGCCAGAGGCTAGGCCGGCGCGGCCTGGCCCTGGCCGCGCCGACCTACCCCCTAGGCCCCTCGTGTGGCCCCTCGCGTTGACCTTCCGCCTACTTAAAGCCTCCGTCGAAACCCCCAGTACCGAGAGCCACGATACGGAAAACCTTGGAGACGCCGCCGCCGCGAATCCCATCTCGGGGGATTCGGAGATCGCTCCGGCACCCTGCCGGAGAGGGGATTCATCTCCGGAGGACTCTTCATCGTCATGATCGCCTCCGGAGTGATGAGTGAGTAGTTCACCCCTGGACCATGGGTCCATAGCAGTAGCTAGATGGTCGTCTTCTCCTGTTGTGCTTCATTGTTAGATCTTGTGAGCTGCCTAACATGATCAAGATCATCTATATGTAATTCTATATGTTGTGTTTGTCGGGATCCGATGGATAGAGAGTACTATGATTATGGTGATTATCAATCTATTGTTCATGTGTTGTTTATGATCTTGCATGCTCTCCGTTATTAGTAGAGGCTCTGGCCAAGTTTTTACTCTTAACTCCAAGAGGGAGTAATTATGCTCGATAGTGGGTTCATGCCTTCATTGATACCTGGGACAGTGACAGAAAGTTCTAAGGTTGTGATGTGCTGTTGCCACTAGGGATAAAACATTGATGCTATGTCTAAGGATGTAGTTATTGATTACATTACGCACAATACTTAATGCAATTGTCTGTTGCTTTGCAACTTAATACTGGAGGGGGTTCGGACGATAACCTGAAGGTGGACTTTTTAGGCATAGATGCAGTTGGATGGCGGTCTATGTACTTTGTCGTAATGCCCAATTAAATCTCACTATATTTACCATGTCATGTATATGCATTATTATGCCTTTCTCTATTTGTCAATTGCCCGACTGTAATTTGTTCACCCAACATGCTTTTATCTTATGGGAGAGACACCTCTAGTGAACTGTGGACCCCGGTCCTATTCTTTCCATAGCATACATTCTACTTGTTTTACTGTTTTCTTTGCAAACATCTTCCACTCGATACGTTTAATCCTTTGTTACAGCAAGCCGGTGAGATTGACAACCTCACTGTTTCGTTGGGGCAAAGTATTTTGGTTGTGTTGTGCAGGTTCCTAGTTGGCGCCGGAATCCCTGGTGTTGCGCCGCATCACATTTCGCGACCATCAACCTTCAACGTGCTTCTTGGCTCCTCCTGGTTCGATTAAACCTTGGTTTCTTTCTGAGGGAAAACTTGCTACTGTGCGCATCATACCTTCCTCTTGGGGTTCCCAACGAACGTGTGAGTTACACGCCATCAAGCTCTTTTTCTGGCGCCGTTGCCGGGGAGATCAAGACACGCTGCAAGGGGAGTCTCCACTTCTCAATCTCTTTACTTTGTTTTTGTCTTGCTTTATTTTATTTATTACTTTGTTTGCTGCACTAAATTAAAATACAAAAAAATTAGTTGCTAGTTTTACTTTATTTACTGTCTTGCTCTCCATATCAAAAACACAAAAAATTAGTTACTTGCATTTACTCTATCTAGTTTGTTTTATTTTACTGCTACTAAAATGAGTAATCCTGAAGTTGAAGTTCGTTCTTTTAAGCAACAAGGTGGAGAAAGTTTTAAAGATGCTTGGTATAGAATTAGTAATGCTCATCAAAGGTGCATTAAGAAACACTCCACCACTATCCTTCTTAGGAACTTTTATGTTGGTTTATCTAGTTGGAATAGATATGTTCTTGATACTCTTTCGGGAGGTAATTTCCTAGGTACTCCTGCTTTAGAAGCTAGTTGCATCATTGAGAGTCTAGTTGGAATACCACCTGTTAATGAAGTTAAAATTGAAATCTCTCTTGAAGATGTTATGAAAAAATTGGAAACCATAGAGAAAAATTTTCCAAGTGTTGAAGCTAAATTGGGAATGTTATTTGACAAAACTTATGAACTTGATAAATCCTTAGGAGGAATTGATGAAAGAATTAGTATCCTAGGAACTTGTGTTGTCCATGATAATCAAACCAATAGGATTGATGAACTTGAAAAAGCTATGGGAACCTTGGGTTCAACCTTTTCTTCTCTCAAGTATAATGAGAAAGCTTATGTGGGTAAAGAGCAAAAATTCATGTATGCCTCTAAAGTGCCTAAACAAAAGAATTATTATAGGCCTAAAATTGCCAAAACCCCCAGCACTACCATAGAAAATCTAGATAATGGAACACCTAAAGTACCCCCTGCAACAAGTTGTGTTTGCATGAAGAATAATAATGTTGATGCTTCTACTCTCGATGTTACTTGATTTGCACTTTCTGCGCCTAGCTGAAAGGCGTTAAAGAAAAGCGCTTATGGGAGACAACCCATGTTTTTACCTACAGCAATTTTTTGTTTTATTGAGTCTTGGAAGTTGTTTACTACTGTAGCAACCTCTCCTTATCATGTTTTTGTGCCAAGTAAAGTTTCTATGTCAAAGTTGATGTTATATTTGGGATCGCTGCGCAGAAACAGCATTGCTGTCTGTCACGAATCTGGGCATAATTCTCTGTAGAAAATTCGAAAAAATCTGCCAATTTACGAGCGTGATCCTCAGATATGTACGCAACTTTCATTAGTTTTGAGTTTTTCCATTTGAGCAAGTCTGGTGCCATTTATAAATTCGTCTTTACGGACTGTTCTGTTTTTGACAGATTCTGCCTTTTATTTCGCATTGCCTCTTTTGCTATGTTGGATTTATTTCTTTGATCCATTAATGTCCAGTAGCATTATGCAATGTCCAGAAGTGAAAAGAATGATTGTGTCACCTCTGAATGAGTGAATTATTAATGATGCACTAACCCTCTAATGAGTTTGCTTGAAGTTTGGTGTGAAGGAAGTTTTCAAGGGTCAAGAGAGGAGAATGATATACTAAGATCAAGAGGAGTGAAAGCTCTAAGCTTGGGGATGCCCCCGTGGTTCATCCCTGCATATTTTAAGAAGACTCAAGCGTCTAAGCTTGGGGATGCCCAAGGCATCCCCTTCTTCATCGACAACATCATCAGGTTCCTCCCCTGAAACTATATTTTTATTCAGTCACATCTTGTGTTCTTTACTTGGAGCGTCGGTTTGTTTTCGTTTTTGTTTTTGTTTGAATAAGATGGATCCTAGCATTCACTTTGTGGGAGAGAGACACGCTCCGCTGTTGCATATGGACACATGTGTCCTTAGGCTTTACTCATAATGTTCAAGGCGAAGTTTCTTCTTCGTTAATTTGTTATATGGTTGGAATTGGAAAATGCTACATGTAGTAATTCTAAAATGTCTTGGATAATGTGATACTTGGCAATTGTTGTGCTCATGTTTAAGCTCTTGCATCATATGCTTTGCACCCATTAATGAAGAAATACATAGAGCTTGCTAAAATTTGATTTGCATATTTGGTTTCTCTAAGGTCTAGATAATATCTAGTATTGAGTTTTGAACAACAAGGAAGACAGTGTAGAGTCTTATAATGTTTACAATATGTCTTTTATGTGAGTCTTGCTGCACTTGTTCATCCTTGAGTTTGCTTCAAATAACCTTGCTAGCCTAAACCTTGTATCGAGAGGGAATACTTCTCATGCATCCAAAATCCTTGAGCCAACTACTATGCCATTTGTGTCCACCATACCTACCTACTACATGGTATTTACCCGCCATTCCAAAGTAAATTGCTTGAGTGCTACCTTTAAAATTCCATCATTCGCCTTTGCAATATATAGCTCATGGGACAAAATAGCCTTAAAAACTATCGTAGTATTGAATATGTACTTATGCACTTTATATTTTATTAAGTTGCTTGTTGTGCGATAACCATGTTTCTGGGGAACGCCATCAACCATTGTTGAATATCATGTGAGTTGCTATGCATGTCCGTCTTGTCTGAAGGTCTATCATTTTAGTGGTTGGAGCATGCAAAATTGTTAGAGAAGAACATTGGGCCGCTAACTAAAGCCATGAATCATGGTGGAAGTTTCAGTTTTGGACATATATCCTCAATCTCATATGAGAATAATAACTTTGCTACATGCTTATGCATTTAAGAGGAGTCCATTATCTGTTGTCCATGTTGTCCCGGTATGGATGTCTAAGTTGAGAATAATCAAAAGCGAGAAATCCGAAATGCGAGCATTCTCCTTGGACCTTTGTACAGGCGGCATGGAGGTACCCCTTTGTGACACTTGGTTGAAACATGGCATGCGAAGACCCGGTAGTCCAAGTTAAGTAGGACGAGGTGCGGGCACTATTAGTATACTATGCGTGAGGCTTGCAACTTGTAAGATATAATTTACATAACTCATATGCTTTATTACTACCGTTGACAAAATTGTTTCATGTTTTCAAAATAAAAGCTCTAGCACAAATACAGCAATCGATGCTTTCCTCTGCGAAGGACCATTCTTTTACTTTTATTGTTGAGTCAGTTTACCTATCTCCTTCCACCTTAAGAAGCAAACACTTGTGTGAACTGTGCATTGATTCCTACATACTTGCATATTGCACTTGTTATATTACTTTATGTTGACAATATCCATGAGATATACATGTTATAAGTTGAAAGCAACCGCTGAAACTTAATCTTCTTATGTGTTGCTTCAACACCTTTACTTTGATTTATTGCTTTACGAGTTAACTCTTATGCAAGACTTATTGATGCTTGTCTTGAAGTACTATTCATGAAAAGTCTTTGCTATATGATTCAGTTGTTTACTCATGTCATTACCTTTGCTTTGATCGCTGCATTCATTACATATGTTTACAAATAGTATGATCAAGATTATGATGGCATGTCACTTCAGAAATTATCTTTGTTATCGTTTTACCTGCTCGGGACGAGCAGAACTAAGCTTGGGGATGCTGATACGTCTCCAACGTATCGATAATTTCTTATGTTCCATGCTACTTTATTGATGATACCTACATGTTTTATGCACATTATATGTCATATTTATGCATTTTCTGGAACTAACCTATTAACAAGATGCCGAAGAGCCGTTGTTGTCTGTTTTTGGTTTCAGAAATCCTAGTAAAGAAATATTCTCGGAATTGGACGAAACTTTCGCCCAGGGTCCTATTTTTGCACGAAGCTTCCAAGACCGAAGACCTAACGAAGTGGGGCCACGAGGTGGCCAGAGGCTAGGCCGGCGCGGCCCAGCCCTGGCCGCGCCGACCTACCCCCTAGGCCCCTCGTGTGGCCCCTCGCGTTGACCTTCCGCCTACTTAAAGCCTCCGTCGCGAAACCCCCAGTACCGAGAGCCACGATACGGAAAACCTTACAGAGACGCCGCCGCGAATCCCATCTCGGGGATTCGGAGATCGCCTCCGCCGGAGAGGGGATTCATCTCCCGGAGGACTCTTCATCGTCATGATCGCCTCCGGAGTGATGAGTGAGTAGTTCACCCCTGGACCATGGGTCCATAGCAGTAGCTAGATGGTCGTCTTCTCCTCGTTGTGCTTCATTGTTAGATCTTGTGAGCTGCCTAACATGATCAAGATCATCTATATGTAATTCTATATGTTGTGTTTGTCGGGATCCGATGGATAGAGAGTACTATGATTATGGTGATTATCAATCTATTGTTCATGTGTTGTTTATGATCTTGCATGCTCTCCGTTATTAGTAGAGGCTCTGGCCAAGTTTTTACTCTTAACTCCAAGAGGGAGTAATTATGCTCGATAGTGGGTTCATGCCTTCATTGATACCTGGGACAGTGACAGAAAGTTCTAAGGTTGTGATGTGCTGTTGCCACTAGGGATAAAACATTGATGCTATGTCTAAGGATGTAGTTATTGATTACATTACGCACAATACTTAATGCAATTGTCTGTTGCTTTGCAACTTAATACTGGAGGGGGTTCGGATGATAACCTGAAGGTGGACTTTTTAGGCATAGATGCAGTTGGATGGCGGTCTATGTACTTTGTCGTAATGCCCAATTAAATCTCACTATATTTACCATGTCATGTATATGCATTATTATGCCTTTCTCTATTTGTCAATTGCCCGACTGTAATTTGTTCACCCAACATGCTTTTATCTTATGGGAGAGACACCTCTAGTGAACTGTGGACCCCGGTCCTATTCTTTCCATAGCATACATTCTACTTGTTTTACTGTTTTCTTTGCAAACATCTTCCACTCGATACGTTTAATCCTTTGTTACAGCAAGCCGGTGAGATTGACAACCTCATTTCGTTGGGGCAAAGTATTTTGGTTGTGTTGTGCAGGTTCCTAGTTGGCGCCGGAATCCCTGGTGTTGCGCCGCATCACATTTCGCGACCATCAACCTTCAACGTGCTTCTTGGCTCCTCCTGGTTCGATTAAACCTTGGTTTCTTTCTGAGGGAAAACTTGCTACTGTGCGCATCATACCTTCCTCTTCCTCGTACAACTGTTCACCTTCATAGTCTGGCCATTTGAATAGCCAGGGACAAAGCCATGAGTACTTTTAAAGTACTCGCAAACTAATACTAGTGTAAGCACTATCAATTGTGGTAAGGGGATACTAAGCTCTAGGTTGATTTGCATAAAGCCAAGTTTATTTCATAAACATTTAGTAAAGATGCTTGAATCAAATAGACTATCTCAAGTGGGAACATTAGTGTCATTCCCACAACTCAGTTGTGATTCAATCCCAAATCACCATTCAACTTGCCACAGCAAGTCACCAGTCATATGTCACATTTTTGAAAATGGTCTGATGACGGAACAGTATGGCCTTTCCAATCGTCCGTAACCGTGGACACGGCTATTCGAATAGTTCTACACTCTGCAGAGGTCGTACACTTGTGCCACAATATTTGCAATAATCCGTCAGGGTTAACTGGCCCTGATTTATCATACTCCGTATGCGGACTACCAACCATAACCTTTCACTTATATACTCTAGTACAGGCACCTCTCCCCATGAGCTTGGCCTCCCGGTGAAAACCAACCTGTTAACCCGGGAACTGCACAGGGCTTGGGCCGGACAATTCACCTCATTCACGTCATTTCGCAATATCTCATATTGCTTCGGAGGCAGCCCTTGGCATAACCCCTATGACGCTTGTTTAGAGGGAACCCATACTAAAGCACATAAATTTCTAGTTAAGCCCGTACCCATTTTGGGTATTGTGGGGGTACTTTCAAAATTGGAATGGTATCGCATCCGAACCCAACCATCAGTTTTATATCAAAAATCACCATCTTCTCATGGTCATATTTACCTTCAAAGTCATTCAATGGAATGAACCATCATTCCAAGGTTTCAACTTCATTTCAAAGTCACCTGTTCCCATCTAGAGTAATCCAATTTTTATTGATTAGCAATAGCAACTATATGAGGGGTGCTATCTAGCTTTGAGGAGTGTCAATCTAAATCAAGTATTGTTCTACTCTAGACCAATTGAATCATAAATCCAAAAGTACTTTGAAATAAATAAGCCAAAGTGAAAGTAGTTCAAAACATGGGATAGGCAATACATAGTAGTAAAGTGTGATGGTGCCTTTGCTCTTGTAGAGCTAAGCATTTGTGTTTAGCAAGGGTTAGCTTGCATTAATACTAGCTTGCAAGAGTATTATCTTGCTTGTGGGGGTAAGGCTAATATCAGCTTGCAAGAATGTTAGCTTGCAGTAGTCTAGCTTGCAAAGGTATTAGCTTGCCTTGATTGGTGAAGTGATCAAAGTATTCTTCTTCTTCCTCTTGGTAGAATACTTCCTCCTCTTGATAGTCTCCGGTACTAGCGTCTATAAACGAATACGAGGATACAATCACCAAACAATACTTAAGCACTCTTAATTAGCCTTAGTGGCTCACACAATGATCTAGCATCACTACTTAACATTTATTACAAGATTATGCTAGGGTTTCCTTATTTAATAATAGAAAAATAATTTCCTCTTATTGAATCTTCTTAAGATTTAATTTCTCTTATGAATACTATATGACCTAGGTTGACCAAAGTCAACCTCTTCATACTTATCATTTGAGAAAATGATTTAAATGAGGTTCCATACCTCATGTAATTTAATACTAACATGGTAGTGTTTTAATACCACCAAATAATTTAAGGTGAGGTTACTTGAATTATGTTTACTACCTCATATTGTATTACTTGAGAACAAGATTTAAATGAGAGGAGTATCTCTCATATGATTTAACACATATTTGTAACTAATTTAAAGGACTATTATTGAGTTGATTTAATATTCTTAAAATAATCAGGGATGATCCCATGTTGACCAAAGTCAACACTTCACACTAGTATTTTGAGAAAATGAATTAAATGAGATTCCTCACCTCATGTGATTTAATTAATTTAAAAATTATTTAGATTTAAGATTTATAGATGAGTAGGCATGAGCCTAGGGAATTAAAGGTCAAACATTACTTCCTATATTTGAGAAAGATGATTTAAAAGGAGGTGAGCACCTCATACTATTTTAATAACACCTTTTACTGTTTTAATATCTATTATATAATTAAAACAACAAACAACCAACGGTGTGGATTAGCTAGACATAACTACATACATCATAATAATGGCCAAGATTAGTCCGGCCGGCCGGTGCGCATATACAGTGTCCTTTTGCCGCACGTTTACCTACAATATTGTAACAAACAATCCACGGTTCCACTATATCTCAACAACTCTATCTCTTCCATAAAAAACCGACTCTTATCTCTTGCCCGAACATAAGGCGTGATTTGTTTTGCTACACTCCGATCTATTAAATCGTGGCAGCGGGTAACAGCTAACACGAATTGAGGTTTTGCAAAAGCAAGAGATCCTAGATCTCGAGTCTCTACATTTGATTGATCCCCGCAGCTTTACAACAACGGCGGACGCACGCATCGGGAGGCTACATTGGACGACGAAACTATCGTTTGGATGCGAAAAGGTGCTCTATGAAGATCGTGCATGAAGTCGACAACGAGCCTCAGCCTAGGATGGTTGTCGATCGCGCTGCTAAAGTGCTAAAGAACACAAGGCTCCTGGGTGCAAGGTCTACGAAATTTTTGATATCAATCAGATGAGAAGCAAAGACCTCGGCAGATGAGATTAATCATTATCATCCACATGACGTATTGGATGGCCTGCTCCTTGATCAGTTGGAGTTCCGGGAGAGAGTATACAGGCTGGATTTTACAGTCAAAATATCTCAGTTATTGACGGCCCGATGAATCTCTTTGTGTGATGAGACGCATACAAGCTGGACATGATTCTTTGTCTGATCGATTAATGGAAACTCCGGCCGGGATGATGCGCACATACAAACGGAGGGACACACCAATACGAATATCCATTGTCTGTTTGATTTTCATGGTAGAGGGATATGCACCGGCAGCAGCCAAGCAAGTTAGGAATTCAACATGTACATGTACGCGCATCAATAGCCGAGCCCTATGCCTAGCGACGGCACGACGGCGATACAGTATGAGCCAGAAAAACCCCACTCTCTAGATCCATGAAGCTAATGCGCTCCGAGGATATCAATATACCGAACGGATCTAGAGAGAGGTAATATCGTCACCGGCTTCCATGTGTATTTAGATGTTGTTAAAGCTGGATCAATTTTGAACAAGTTACACACTCATATTACAGATATACCGGGGAAAAAAATCTGGGGTCGAATTGCTTTGATAGGAAATTCAATACCAACTTCTTAGCCACATGGGTAGTTCTAGCTAGAGGAAGTTGCAGTGGTGTGCTATGTCGCGAGCGAGGCAGGAGGCCACCAAGAAATTGTCGATACGGCAAGGAGCGTCGTTGAACCCGCAAGGATTAATTCAAGCAAGCTATGTTGGGTTTAGAAATCCGACGTCGTACAGCACCTACTGATTGCAGAACGCCCTCAGTTCATTGACAAGCGCGCTGGCGAGATGTTACCAGCTCATCATGCAAATGGTTCCATAGTCAAATCTCAATTCTCAGTTACCAGCAAAAAAAAACTCAATTCTCAATACAATATGGAGCAAAACTAGATGCTAAAACCATAGGCCAGTATGTATTCTCTCTTTTCTTGGGCACTATTTTCCATATACAGAATCATCCTCATGGAGTAATAAACTTTGATGTATCACGTATGTTAAGATATTTAATTTGTTACACTTTCTTCATATAAATTTATTTTCAAGAGTATGGCATGGATTTTATTTACAGACGGATCATCTCAATCGATCTTTAGTGATTCGCGGTGGAGCATACTGATATATATAAGCTGTGTAAATATATGAGAGATAAAATAATGTGTATGTCAATTCTACATTACTGCAGCTCTCTATCACTACCCATAATTTGAAATACAACCCAAATACAAATATACAGAGAAATTGAAGATTTATTCTGAATCTAGCAGCAGAGATGATATTACAGATGATAGATTAATTTAGCAGGCAAGTATATGTTGGTTGTGATGGTAAAGTTGTGGTGGTAGAAAAAGTTATGTACGGATGGTAGTGGTAGAAGAAAATATATTTAAAAAATATCTGAACCAACATGGTATCCATTCACTATGTCATCTTATAGATAAAAAAGGTGCAAAGTTTTAGCGTTGCACAAAGCATCTATCCTACCAATTGGATCTTCATCATTGTAGGTAAGTTATTTATGCACTTACAATAATTTTATATTACATACTCACACAACATGTTCATGGTAGCGTTGCCGGTTGAAATACAAGAAAATAATATAGGATTCACACTCGCAATTGAAATAGTGATATTTATAATATATATTTATTTAAAATAGGATGGCACCGAAGTAGTCTTATGCCAACCGAATCTGAAATCATTAAGGTCAAATTGTGCCGTGTGCCATACTTTATCTTATAACGGAGTAAGCTATCCACACATATGATTGTCACTCGCAGCTGAATTATATTTTCAACTCCATGAAACTAAGAACAAAAAGTTAGTTAAGAATGTAGAAGATTGAGTATATACATACTCATATATTACCTTGGATTTTTGTTACTATGAATATTAACATTTTTTAAACAACATTGCAGTTCAGATTTTGTAATAAGTAAAAAATACAAAACTATGCATTTGGTGAAGACAAAATTTAAAAAAATAACATTTATCACTGAAAAAGGGAAACAAGTCTAGCCGTGCAGTATGCACGGGCCACACCGCTAGTTCTTAATTAATTGAAAGGGAATTTTAATTGTCCATGGGATCTACTTCATATTAATATGTTGGGGACCAGATTTAAATGAGACCAAAGTATCTCATATGATTTAAGTAATAGGTTTGAAATATTTAAATACTACTTATGTGCATGATTAAATATTTCAAATAGGAATCTAGGGGTTAATAATTATGTATTATTAATTCTTATGTACCATTTGGATTAATAATTTAATTGAAGAACTATGCTTCATATAAGTTAAACTATCATCTAAATGATTTTGAATCTATAAGTAACTAAGCATGAGATTTTCTTGACCAGGGTCAGTACCTCTATTTGAATTACTTAAGATCACAATTTAAATGAGAGAGAAGCCCTCATACTATTTAAATAATTCTATGTGTATATATTAAATATTCTAGAAATGGTTCCATAGCCATTATTTTAATTCTAGTTCATGATCATGCAAAACAACTATGATATATTTTTGCATAAATAATTAGATTATGTCAAATGTGATTTATTAGAGTTGGAATCAACTTAAAATCATTTATAGATAATTTCTAATATTTATTTGAAGTCAGAAAAGTCCCTGCCTTATTATTTTTATCATTTAAATTTTATTTCGAATTTGGACATGAGGCCAGTGCCATTATTTAGACAATTTCATGAGCTTTCTAAATATATAAAATTTGCTAAATTTGGTTTAGTAGATTTCAAACTATTAAATTTTGAAGTTGGCACCAGTATTGAATTTGAACTAAATGGATTAAATCGAATTTGAATTCTTGGGCCGCGCGGGAAAAATCTAACGGGCTAAACCGAATAAACGAACTGGGCCGGCCCAACTAACGCTGACCACGCCGCGGGCCGCCTGACAAGCTGGGGCCCAGGCGTCAGCGCGTTATAACGCCGAAGCGGTACCTTTCAACTGGAACCGTGCGATTAGAAGGGGATCCGACGGTGGGGCTTCGTCGTCGTCGACGGTGGAGAGGAACGTGCTGCTCCGGCGAGGTAGGGGGTCGGTGGCGTGACGGAGGTTCCCGCGGGGCTGGCGCGGAGGCTAGGCGACGTTGTCGATGACGAGACGTCGACTGGTACCGGCGGCGAGGCTTGAGGTGGTCTAATTGGACGGCGGTGCGGAGCTACTGTGGCGGGGATCGGTGATGAAATTGGAGCTCTCTGTGGGGTAATCCGCGGGGAGAAGAGGTGGAGGAGGTCGAGGAGAGGTAGGGGAGCAAGTTTGTTGTGGAGAGTGAAGGCGGAGATGGCCTCTATTTATAGATGGCGAGGTGACCGGCGGGTGCTGTGAGAGGGTGTCCATGGCGCGGCGTCTCCAGCGATCGAAGGGGCAAGCTAGGGGGCGCGCGAGGTAGGCGGTGACTAGGAGGTGCTAGAGCGCTTGAAGGGACGACAGAGGAAGGACGGGAGCGTGCTGGCCATCGTCGAGGGCTCTCAGTACGGGTGCGGCAGGGAGTTGATCATGGCGAGGGCTAGGGTGTACGTGCGGGCTAGCGAGTTTGTCTAGCGGGTTGCGGGCGCAGAGGGCCGTGCGAGTGCAAAGTGAGAGAGGGATAGGTGGACGAGGGCAACGGGTCGACGGTGTGCTCGGGCGCGTCCAGGGACAGGCCAGGGCGCGCTCACCGCGTGCCTGGCACGTCCTGGGCGTGCATGGGCGCGCCTGGCTCGGCCAGTGTGGTGCGTTTATTTGCATAGGGATGGTACAGGCATGCTCAGGGAGGTTCGATGATGCTCCAGGACAAGGTGGATGTGGCCAGAGATGAGTGGAGGGGTAGGGTGGCATGGTGGTGTCTAGCATGGCCGGCATGGTGGGTTTCTTGATCATGGCTGTACTTTACTCGACCAAACCAGTACAGGTCTTGATGCAGGGGAGGTACAGGAGTGTGATGATCACCAAAAGAAAGTGGTGGAGGCTTTGGACCAGAGGTTTATAGCATGTTTCACATTTCCAGATTTGTGCACACAAGGTGCTCGACACAATGGCCGCATGAAGCTTTTTGTGGAATTTTGCAATTCTTTTTGGTGCACTTCATTCTTATATTTAAAGTGATGGAATGGTGGTGGTGGTGTCCATTTTGGTGAAGATTTACAAGAATTCCAAAATGGGGTCATCTTCACATAGATTCAAAGTCTCCACTTGTCCCTGTCTTTCTGGTCAACCTAGTCAACATTATCCATGATGGTCAACATGAAAGTTGTAGAGCTTGCTATGGTCTTGGATGACATGGTCATAGTTGACCAAGTTTAGTTGAAGAAAAGTCAAAGCCAGAGGGGTAAAGAGGGGAACATTTTATAAAGTGACAAAATGACCATTATCACATGTATGTTGAATTTGAGTTTTGCTTTGATTTAATTCTTGATCCAATGATGCAATTGTGTTAGTTTATCATATTGAAGTATTTTAGAAGCAATGGGGCAAGCAATTTTGGCCTTGGTGAAGGATTTGCATTTTGGCATATGTGTATGTGAGTGAATTTTGGGAATTCTCTCCCTATTTGATTTCTATCCATTTGATTTGACTTTGGTTGACTCTAATGTGGTTCTTATGAGTTTAGAAACATTTTAAGAGCATTGAAACTAAATCAAATGGCCTTGTTCAAAGATTTGCAAAATTGGCTTTAACACATAAGAGATGAGGTGTAAATTTTAATAAACTTGTCAAGGGTTGTATCTTGCTTCACTTGGGCATGGGTTAGGGTCCATTTAGTGTTATAATAGGTTTAGAGAGGGTGTCACACCATTTGGTCAAGGTTTAAAGACTTAGGTCAAGGTTTGATGAAATGGCTATGTGGCACATAGGCTTATATGCATATGGGGTATTTTATTTTTATTTTGACTTGGTTTGATTCAAATGGTGTTGTTGAGTGTTGCAAAGATATATGGAGGTGATCCAATCATTCACACAAGTCCTAGGGTTAGTTTTCTTAAATTCACATATTTACTATTTTACTCTCATATGCCTCTATGGCATTTTTAGTTTTCTTTTTATTCTTTTTGGTTTCAACCTAGAGATGATTTAAGAAGTACTATATAAGGTTTATAAAGCTTTTCCAATCCTTTAAGTAAAGTGAAAAGGTCTAGGGTAAATATTTATAATTGTAGCCATAGGCACATATGCCTTTTTCCTATTTAATTTCCTTTTATTTTATTTTCACTAGAATGATGAGAAGAGGGGTGAGGTTTAGGTTTTAAGGTTATTTCAAATACTAGGAACAAGCAATCATGGCAATAGCACAAGCATTATGCAAGATCATTATGTACCAATCTTAATTTAATAAAAGTTTTTGTTGGTTCCAAAAATTTGGAACTAGGGAACTTCCTTTGTTTTGTTTTGAAATTTTTGGGATGTTACACATGATTTGTGTGGTTTGAATATGTATGGACCTTATTTATCAACAACTTTAATGCTTACTATATGACATAAGAAAACTATTTGCTTTGGTTTTTCTTTTTTCAATTTTTTTTTCAATTTTGATGCCCATTTGAATCTTGTCAAATCCTAGGTTTGACCAAGATAATTTAAACAAGTTTAAAACATGAAAATGAAAAGGGAAGCATGGATCCTTCTTAGTCACTCTAAAATGAAGCTTTTGGGAGGTTTTTGAAATTTCCATGTTTGAAACCCAAAACCACTTCTCTTCACATGCATGCTTGACTTCATAAGACAGAGTTTAGGGGTTAGGGGGTATAGCTACATGATTTGTCTGGTTTGAATATGTCTACACCTTGTTTATCAACTTTAATGCTTACTATATGACATAAGAAAACTATGTGATTTGGTTTTTCATTTTTCTGTTTTTATTTTTCTGCCCATTTGAATCTTGGTCAAATCCTAGGTTTGACCAAGATATAGACAAGTTTAACACGTAAATGAGTTAACTTGGATTTCCTACCCTTGAATCCATAGGAAACTTTGTTCTAATGCACTATTATAATCAACCGAGTTTTTACACCAACAGGTCTGTCACTTACGTGTGGTGCCCACGCTTGAGGTCCCACACTTCAGTGAGCACAAGTCACGTGCAATAGGTACGCAAACTCCCAGCCATTTTCTTTGTCAAGAGAAGACGCATCAGGATGCGTATTGGAAGTCTGTGGGTCCTTCTGGTTCCTTCGGTCGTCCCTCTCACAAAAAAACAAATCTCTCTCATTCTCGGCCTCGCTCGACTCGCTCGCTCGCCTCGCTCGCACCTCCTGCTCACTGACAAACCCTGCACAAAAGTCAACATCATCACCCGAAAAAGGGGAGACACCATAATTCTCTCCCTTCTTCTCTCCTTCCGAGTGATCCCTCTTCCTCCGAGTTTCACTCGACGGGCAAACACCCATGTGCTGCATAGTAATAATAAAAAGGTAGTACTCGTAGAAAAATCGATATACGAATCTGTAATTAAATAGGTTAAACTAGGGTTTTGCCCAGTTCTACAGATCAAGGGTTCAAAAAATCCAACTACGGGGTTCGAACAACACGATTCTAATCCAAGAATTTTTTCGACCTAGGTCACCCAAATGGCCTCAAACTATAGGGTTAGCATCTAGTGCAGTATGTGTGAAAATGTATGCACTATGTGTGCTATAACTTGTATGTCTTTCATATTTGAACCAAATTTGAATAAGTTTGAAATATTTGAAAAGGGGCTTTTGGCTTAAACGTTTGAAACCAAAAACCACTTCTCTTCATGCATGCTTGACTTCATAAGACAGAGTTTAGCTAGGGTTAGGGGATATATGCATGATTTTCCTGGTTTGAATATGTCTAGACCTTGTTTATCAACTTAATTGAATGCTTACTATATGACATAAGAATACTATGTGACTTGTTTTTTATTTTTTTATTTTTTTAAAATTTTATGCCCATTTTAATCTTGGTCAAATCCTAGGTTTGAACATGGTTTAAACAAGTTTAAATCATGAATATGAAAAATTAAGCATCTATATATCCTTCTTACTCACTCCAAAATGTAGCTCTTGGGAGGGTTTTTCGAAATTTCCATGTTTGAAACCAAAACCACTTCTCTTCATGCATGCTTGACTTCATAAGACAGAGTTTAGGGTTAGGGGTAGATATATACATGATTTTCTGGTTTGAATATGTCTAGACCTTGTTTATCAACTTGAATGCTTACTATATATATATGACATAATAATGTTATGTCCTTTGGTTTTTCATTCTTTTGTTTTTTTATGAATTTCCATGCCCATTTGAATCTTTTGGTCAAATCCTAGAGGTTTGACCAAGATTTAAACAAGTTTAAAACATGAAAATGAAAAGGGAAGCTTGTATATCCTTCTTAGTCACTCTAAAATGAAGTTTTTGGGAGGTTTTGAAATTTCCATGTTTGAAACCCAAAACCACTTCTCTTCATGCTAGACTTCATAAGACAATTTAATTAGGGGTTAGGGGTAGATACATGATTTGTCTGGTTTGAATATGTCCAAACCTTGCTTGTTTATCAACTTGAATGCTTACTATATGTCATAAGAATGCTTACCATATGTTTGAATTTTAAAAGCATATAGTCTTCTTATGTCATATAGTAAGCATTCAAAAGGTTTTCTTTGAGAGAGTAGCATGCATTCAGAAGTTGATAAATAAGATTTGGACATATTCAAACCAGACAAATCATGTATCTACACCCCTAACCCTAAACTCTGTCTTATGAAGTCAAGCATGAAGAGAAGTGCTTTTGGGTTTCAAACATGGAAATTTCACAAACCTCCCAAAAGCTTCATTTTACAGTGACTAAGAAGGATCCAGGCTTACCTTTTCATTTTCATGTTTTAAACTTGTTTAACTCTTGGTCAAACCTAGGATTTGACCAAGATTTAAATGGGCATAAAAAATCAGAAAACAGAAAATGAAAAACCAAATAACATAGCCTTCTTATGTCATATAGTAAGCATTCAAGTTGATAAACAAGGTCTAGACATATTCAAACCAGAAAAAGCATGTATCTACCCCTAACCCTAAACTCTGTCTTATGAAGTCAAGCATGAAGAGAAGTGGTTTTGGGTTTCAAACATGGAAATTTCAAAAACCTCGCGAAAGCTTCATTTTAGAGTGACTAAGAAGGATCCATGCTTACCTATTCATTTTCATGTTTTAAACTTGTTTAAACCTTGATAAAACCCAGGATTTTACCTATTTAATCATAGATTCATAGGTCGATTTTTTACTTTTTTATTTTTACTATGCAGCACATGTGTGTTTGCCCGTCCAGTGAAACTCGGAGGAAGAGGGATCACACGGAAGGAGAAGAAGGGATAGCAGTCACGGGGCCCCTCTTATTATTTATGGTGTATATCTTTTTTCTGGTGATGTTGACTGTTGTGCAGCGTTTGTCAGTGCGCAGGAGGTGCGAGGCTGCGAGCGAGCGAGTCGAGCGAGGCCGAGAATGAGAGAGATGTTTTTTTCTTTTTCTTTTCCGTGAGAGGGACAACAGAAGGATCCAGAGACGACTTCCACTACGCATCCTGGTGCGCGTCTTCTCTTGACAAAGAAGATGGATGGGAGTTTGCGTACCTACTAATCTACTATAGTACTACTACTACACAAGAACCATATACATGTCAAACTTTTCAATCATGACCCACATGCATTTTATGTATATATTCACAACTTTTAATGCATGCATGAAAACTCAGCAAAATATGTGCATTTTGGGTTGTCGCACATAAATGTGCTTTTACTTGTCTGCCACCAATCCAATTTTCATGTGAGGGGGAAACATGACACACGATGGACATTTCCAATGTTTCACGAATTAATTATCTCAATTTGCATCCATATATATATGCGCCTGGTTACTGAAAGATCGAACCAAAGGTGAACTTGAAACGTTTTCATTTTCATGTTTTAAACTTGTTTAAATCTTGGTCAACCCTTGGATTTGACCAAGATTCATAAAAAATTCAAAAACATAGTCTTCTTATGTCATACAGTCAACATTCAACTTGATAAAACAAGATCTAAACATATTAAAAGAAGAATCATGTATCTACCCCCTAACCCTAAACTCTGTCTTTTGAAGTCAAACATGAAGATACGTGGTTTTGGGTTTACAAAATGGAAATTTCAAAAACCTCCGAAAAGCTTAATTTTGGAGTGACTAAGAAGGATACATGCTTACTTTTTCATTTTCATGTTTTAAACTTGTTTAAAGCTTGGTCAAACCTAGCTAGCTTGGATTTGACCAAGATTCAAGTGCGCATAAAAAATTCGAAAAAACCCCCAAAAATGAAAAACCATAACACATAGTCTTCTTGCGTCACATATATTGTAAGCATTCAAGTGTTGATAAACAATATCTAGACATATCAAACAAGAAAAATCATGTATCTATACCCCTAACCCTAAATTTGTCTTATGAAGTCAAGCATGAAGAGAAGTGGTTTGGGTTTTCAAACATGGAAATTTCGAAAACCGCCCAAAAGCTTCATTTCGGACTGACTAAGAAGGATCCATGCTTACCTTTTCATTTTCATGTTTTAAACTTGTTTAAATTCTTGTTCAAACCTAGGATTTGGCCAAGATTCAAATGGGCATAAAAACAATCGAAAAAATCAAAAATGAAAAACCAAAGCACATAGTCTTCTTATGTCACATAGTAAGCCATTCAACTTGATAACAAGGTCTAGACCTATTCAAACCAGAAAAATCATGTATCTACCCCTAACCCTAAACTCATCTGTCTTATGAAGTCAAGCATGAAGAGAAGTGGTTTTGGGTTTCAAACATAGACATTTCAAAAGCCTCCCAAAAGCTTCATTTTGGAGTGATTGAGAAGGATCCATGCTTAATTTTTCATTTTAATGTTTTAAACTTGTTTAAATCTTGGTTAAACCTATGATTTGACCAAAATTTGATTCGGCATGAAAATTCAAAACAAATCAAATAAATAAAAAACCAATGCACATAGTACATCTTCTTATGTCATATACTAAGCTTTCAAGTTGATAAGCCAGGTCTAGACATATTCAAACTAGAAAAATCATGTATCTACCCCTAACCCTAAACTCGATTTGTCTTATGAAGTCAATCATGAAGAGGTGTTTTGGGTTTCAGACATGGAAATTTCAAAAACCTTCCAAAAGCTTCATTTTGAAGTTACTAATTAAGAAGGATCACTACAAGAAAAGTTTGGCAACTTTTCTTGTAGTGGATCCAGGCTTAATTTTTCATCTTCATGTTTTAAATTTTGGTCAAACCTAGGATTTGTCCAAGATACAAATGGGCATAAAAATTCAGGGTAGCATCATACCCCCCTCCTTCCCGCGTAGAAAAAGTGTTAGGCGAGTAGTAGAATGGCATGACCAACAAGTTTCAAGTAAAATTTTGAATATGACCAAAATATACCAATTGATAGATGTGTGTGACCCAAGATTGAGCCATGGTACATTTTGCCAACAAAGTAGCAATTGAGTTGGCTTTCTACCTTAGTAGGCGTGCATTGGAAGGATGCATTATGCCGGCAAAGTTTTCAAACGTTCAAACTTTTCCGGTTTCTCATACAGTATTTGGCTCCTTGAGAAGCATTGATGTGATCATATAAGGTTATCCAAAACTTCGCCTTTCCCGTATTTGCCCGAGCACTCGACACCCCTCGTCCCATGGCGACTCCTCCAGCCATAGCCCCGTGCACCCAGGCTCCACGACTCAGCCTCGGAGGGGTGTGCGCTAAAAGCTCGCAAATGTCTGTGTGCCATTGGTGTGCGATGAAGCAGGCGGCTCTGTGTCTTGCTGTGGCTAGACTCCTGGCGCCCTTTGATCTAGGAGAGGGAGAGGAGGGAGGGGGTCCCATGAAGCGGCGGTGGCCCAGGTATCGGCGGCAGCCCAGGCAGCAGCGGCAAAGTGGGCTGGTCGGAGCATAGGCATGCGCCGGGGGCGAACCTCGCCGGGTGAGGATGCTTCCATTGTGAAGAAGCACTTGCCATCCAGGGCTTCGGGTTCGCCAACAAACTCAGCGCCTCGGTCCATGGCGTTGCCGTCGTGGGGACGTCGGGGGCGGCGGCGACGTGCTGCAGCCCCAGCCTTTAGTGGGGACCAAAGTGCGACCGACCACATCACGGCGTCGGCAGCATTGGGGATGCCGATGGGCATCCACTGCCACACACAGATTTGGGAGGTTCTGGCCGGGCCGAGTTCCAAACTTCCATCATCGGAGCCGAGGGCTTGGTACTTCAAATTCCGAATCAGGCAATCCTTCGACCCCAATCAGCTTCTGCCTGTGGTCCAAATCCGAGATATCTTGGCGGCAGCTATGCTGGTTAAGCTTAGCCGGACAGCGGCAATCGACGATCTGCAAAACCTAGATGCCTTCCGAGGATTTGCAGCAGCCGTCAATGCACTCGTGGAGGCATCGCATGCTGGTAGCAGCGGCGAATGCGGGTATGTTGTTTTACTCCCTTTGTATGCTTTTGTCATAAAAATCAATTTGCTAATTCTCATTCGATTGAAAATCAGACCCATTCACCATCAACTCTCAAACAGTGGACACTAGTAATATGTAGAACTAGAAATTACACAAGATTTCTGTACTGCTAGTACTATTACTTCGACGCTACATGTTGTTTACACGAGGAAATTGCACAAACTACCGCTTATTGCTGCCTTCGTTGCTTAAAACACTTTTTAAAACTGTAATTTTTTTCCGCACAAACCACCAACTATCGTGTTCTGTTGCAGGGAATTTCAAATTTAGGATTGAGCTGTTTAAGAGCAAATCAGATGATCGGGGACCACCAACTACTATAGTTTTAATTGCAAATAGAATAGATTTTGCAAAATTATGAAACGCACATAACGTTTGAATTACTACAATTTTTTTGAAGGTTTGATATTTTCATCATTTTTGTGTGAATCTTACACCAAGTAACACAACTTTCAGACGGAATACAAAATATTTTCAAACTTCCTAGATTTGATAGCTCAAATATTTTTAATTACTAGTTTTTCAGTATTTTAAAAAGTCGAAACAATATATTTTGGCTGAATGTTAGAAAATATATTTCATGATTATCCCATATTAGTTAAGAAGTACATAAACTAGTAGTAGTAATAAAGAACAGAGGGAGTTTATGGAGATACATCCATTAAGGGCATGTTAGTGTGTGTTGGTGTATTACTTATGCCTTCTTTGGTTAATACACTTCTCAAGTGATCCCCGCAAACCCTCTATTCTTGCCTAGAATACAAAAACTCCCCATCAAAGTATTAGTGCATTTTTTGGATGAGTATTCGAGAGGATTGGGTGAACACCAAGGATTTGCATAGGGAATTGGTACAATTGAATCCTTGGCTGTTTGATTTGTAGGATTGTTTCCGATAGGAATTTTTCCTAAGGATTTCTTTGCACAGATTCCATAGAAAATTAAACATCTACTCATACCTCTTTTTAAGAATGCTTTACTTTTCCTATGGTGGAATCAAACAAAGTTTGGATTCTATGAATTCCTATAGGATTGGAGTGGACATGACATTGCAATCCTACATTTCCCTATTCCTACATCTTTCGGTAGGCATTTGCCTAGAATAAATAACCATGTGTATTACGGAGTAGCAATAAAATATAGGTTTATTTCTCTAAAGCATCTTGCACTGTACTAGTACATGGCTTAAGAGACAATATTTTTACCATTTTTTTTGCGAGAAGACAATATTATTACCATAGTTACTAAGTACATTTTATTGGATGATGAAGTGATAGCCCTCATCAATGCATTGTGAATTATTAGGGCATGGGTCACACGTGATTTACGAGTACACCGCACGATCGAGAGCCGCCGTCCCTCTTTGCTTTTTACCGATGCGGCGGAGCTCCTCCCCACACCCACGAATAACTGAAAGCCACAACTGCTGGGGAAAAGTCTTGCGCCGAGAAAATCTACAACCGTGGTTGAGTACATGTGTTTCTTAAGATACGAGTGCTCCAATGCATTTTTTTCTTTCCTTTTACTAATTTACCTTGAAAATCCTGCACGTCCACTTATTTGTGGACGGAGGGAGTATCACGCCAAGAGGAAGTAGGACAATAGTGGGCGCTTATAGCCCGCCTACGTGGTACTTTTGCCAGCTGTTGGCTCTTCTATTGTTCTTGCTCTAAAGAAACCCCGATTGTGAAAGGCCAAGGCGTACTTCTTTTGGTCACGCAAAATTCAAAATACTGCCATGGACATTGAATTGACATGACAACACATAGCTTGGGATGTCCAAATTTGCACGTTAGACCAGTGACTTGTTCTTCACCTTTTCAGAGGGAACAGTGACTTTTTATTATGGGTCTATACACTTTCCAAGAAACAGGAGGAGATGCTGTAGAGTGTAGAGGAGCGAAGTCAAGCGCCCCGCCCCCACCTGCCCTATTTCTGTTCACCTCCATCGTCTACCTCCGCCCCCGCCCGCACCAATCGACCACCTTCCATAGCACGCGCCAGTGCCGCCGCCATGCAGCTTTAGAATCAATTCCACCGCCCAGTTTGAGAGCCTCCGTTCTTCATCTTCCCCGCCACCTGCCGCCATCGAACCCAAATTAAACTCCAATCAGTTGAACCCAAACCTCATAGACCCACCCCCTGCCCTGCGATGGCGGCATCGAACAAGGAAAATGATGACTCTGAACTGTTTCAGAAGGTCTTTTCCGAAGGTCCCCTTGAAGAACTCGTAACAAGATGCGACGTCATCACCGCCGCGAGCCTCGTCGGTTCGTCCAAACTATTTTTCGACTCTGCAAATGATAGTGCAACTCTATCTTTTTCTCTCCCGTTTGGCCTCCCATGTGTTCTTCATTCTCACCCGACGAAGGTAGCACGGGATTGCAAGCTGACGCCGCTGGACAGGTTCTCCTCCGACGCTGTGATGCCAGACGGTACGGGTAAGCAGTGGGTAGGTGCCAATGGAGATTGGGTTGCCATGGTTGACACTGGCTTTCCTGCTTGCAAATGGAAACTTGTCAACGTCTACACTCGCCGTGAAATTCCTCTCCCTGTGCCGTTTGAAACCACCCACATTCCAAATATATACCACCACAACCTTCGTGCTATTATATTTCACAAGATATATATTTGCCAAGTTCCCACAGCTGCTGGGGGGTACAAAAATTTCTCTCTTGTTGCTGTTTTTGACATCAGAGTTGCCCTCCTTTGCGGCGAAGATTCTGGATGGACAGTTCTTACAGAGCCCAAGTCCCACATCTTTTACAATTACAGCGATGCAATTCTCCACAATGGGCTTGTGTTTGCCACAACTCATACTGGCACTGTTCACGCATGGAATCCTCAGCAAGCTGGTAATTTTCCTCCGGACGTAAGTAGTGTATGATGAGCTTCATTATTCATGGCTGTAAAGATAATTTTAATGCACAAACTTATTAATTTTCGAACCTGACTGATCTGACTTGGAGGCTTGGGGCATATTTGCTTCGGATGAAATTTCATTGGTATTTAGACTTTTTATTCGAGATGATTACCATAGAAAAATTTGAGGATTGTATAATTAGGAGTTTTATTCTCAGATTGAATTATGTTGGATTTTGACCTCTACTTGAACTTCTTGAAATGAATCCTTTGGTTTCCCATGTGATGTACTGAAATACACCAATATGCTGTATTATTGAATGGAAATGCCATTATATCATCCCATCTGAATCCTAATGCGTTTTCCCAATTCTTACGTTTTCAGATTTGTGCAAACCAAACATACCCTTCTTAACAGTAATTTCGTTTTCAAGCAGGTCCTCCGCTGATCGTAGAGCCACCGCCCATTGTGTTTGAATGGCGGTGTGCACTTGATGATGCTCTTGGCCATGATCACGAGGTCGATTATGGCATGTGGTGGTTAGCAAGATCTATAGATGGTTCTAGACTTCTTCTGATCCATACACTGGGCATTGCTGATGAAAGGGAATATTCCTGTAAAGTTTGCCATACTGCTTCTGATCGTCGTGTTCATCATGGTCGCACTGTTGGCAACTATGCTTCTGGGTTTGGTTGCCTGGTGTTCACGAAGGACACTAGTAAGTTAAATGAAGGTATTCCATGGGAAAAGATTGATGACCTTGGAGAATATTCTCTTTTCCTTGGAGTGAACTATCCGATTATGCTGCCATTAGGCGGTGCAGATGTTGTCCCAGGATGTCTGACGAGAAGAAATTGTGTGTACACCTTGCCGAATGAAGCATGGCTTCGCAATTCGCAGCTGCCTGAAATATGCCGATTCAGTCTGAATCGTGAAGATTGCGCCGTTGGTTTCCAAACCAACGCCTTGGAGAAAACATGCAAAACAAAAAAAGATAGGTACCTGGTAAAGACACCGCTTTGGTTCATCCCAAACTTCGCCAACGCCCCGGATTGGAACAAGTGTGATGTTTAATTCTGAAACAGGGCCTGCAGCCATTGTAGCTACTGATAGTATGTAATTTCATAGCTAATGAACGAGGCAATTGTGGTCTACTAGTTACAACTGTTTTGTAAAGAGGTGGTCTATAAGTATACCCCTCTCTTCATTGATGCATTTGTGGTCTACATGATGGTACTCTTAAATATATGGGTGTGGCTCCTCAACACATAATGTGGGGGTATTATTGTGTTAAAGTTGAAGGCTTGATCAACTATAGGTTCACTTCTCTAGTTACATTACTAGGTACTCCGGTTGGCTATGTTGTGATGAAATTGTGTTCTGTTGTTCGGTGAAGACAAAAGTAGAACTATGGTATGCTTATGTTTAAGAGCAAGCGAGGGTTTAGCTTGAGATGTTAAAATTCAGATTTGAACTATTTTTTGATATGGAAATTTGAAATATATATGGTACTGTATATGATTATGTGTAACAACAAGCGACGAAAGGGCTGATGCTCCTATTCCTTGTCGGCGGGAGGACTATGTGTGCGGCGACTTGAGCCAAATTAGAAGGCCATAGCTATGTTGATTGGTCCTTGAAGTTGGAGGGGCTAGGATTTCGGATGAGCGGAGTGGGGGAAGTTGTTGCTCATGGAACATAAGTCCTTAAAATAGTAATGTTAGTATATAGGAGTACAAGGTATATACTTGTACTATTTTAGTACTATAATAAGTATATCGGGTTCATCAAAAAGAATTATCTCGGGTTCACAACCACGTGGGGTCAAGGTGAGGGAAAGTTGGTCAATACCTCTTACCGCTATATCCCCGCCCCAAGTTCTAATGCGCAAGTGCTGTTATTTTTTTTAAGGGAAATAGTGGTTCCTCTCCCCCGGAAACATGCCCCGCATCTCCACCTCCTAGTATCGTAGTACTACTACTGCATCTTCTCCAAAAAAAACCCTCTTCTGTCTCTTTCTCCCGTTCACCCCTCTCTCCCTTGCATTGGATTACCGACTCCAATGAAGCAGAAGCGTAAGATTGAGGAGATTCCTGATTGCTACCACCAGTCCATGGGGTGGGGCAACCTCCACTACCCACTGGTGGAGAACATAGCCGAGCGGGCGGATATCCTCAGCACTGGTCGCCTCGCTCGAGGCATGATCGGCATGCGGCATGCCATCCGCGGAGCGCATAAGGTTCCGTTCGGTTTACCGAGCCTGCTCCACTGCGACCCCGAGACATGGCCAGACGACCGCGACAATACTGTAAGAGTATTTATTTATTTACTCATCTCGTTTCAGCTTGTGTTTTTTCAATCAACTTTTCTTATTGCCAAACATCATGCATGAATTTAGACTCAACATAATCACCTGATTTGGGAGTACTGTAAGGTTTGCTGCCTTCACTATGCACATGTACTCTTCGGAATTGCTTTATTTATCCATTACATCTGTGCTTCAGTTCTGCACAATCCGCTCTTCATTCTGTCGAATACCTTGCATGCATAGACAATTTTGAAACAAATCCTATTTGCAGGGCATTCACGCGTTGCTGATGCCATTAGACAAGCCGACAGTTCCAGCATTTATCCATACCAAGGAGGAACTGGATGGACATGGACCCATGCACTGGGTGGGTTGTAACGGCGACTGGGTGGCATTTGTCCAGCAGGACGGGCACTTGACGATCCGCAACATATACATATCAGATACTATTATACCTCTTCCATCTCTGCAAGATGCAGGAATTTCTTTGGGCCCTACTAGTGAATGGTGGCATGGCAGCCCACCATTCCTGTTCAAATACAAAATAGATAAAAGTTTGGAACTGCTCAAAGTACGGATCGTCAAGAGGCCGTACAAAGATGATCTAGCAGGGCCATGGCATTACGAGGTAATCGTTGTATTTGACGAATTGATCGCTATCCTACAAGCGCCCCTAGAAAAGGAGTGGAATATCCTGAGAAACCCTGAATTCTTTGATAGAAACAGCTATGTCGATGCCATGGGCATTCCTGGATATGGTACAAGTTCACACCTACATCGTGTATACGCAGTTACATATCCGTATGGAGATGTTCTGGTTTGGGAACCATATACCTGTGGTGAGTCTTTGTTTTATGTCTTAACTAGTAAATGGCATGCTGCACATGTTGGACCAATTACGATTCGCAATACTGATGTATAAAAGTTGCGTTCTAAATGTTGTTCAAACTTTCAATACAACTAATAATTTGGTTATACCATCAAAATAAGTGTGAGCATACAGTTTATAAATATGAACAAAAATTTGGAACCTTTCTTAATCACTATCAAGTGGGACGTGTGATATCGGTGTGAGACTGCTCTGATTTTTCTTCATAATGGAAACATGACGGTTCTAGAAACACGTGGACACTGGTGTGGTATTTTTTTCACGCGAATACCTCTAATCCCAACCGTTAGATTTTGGACACCAACAGTTGGAATTGCTGCTACATGTCTTGTTAAAAACTGGTGCCTTATAGTAGTAGAAAATAGAAGATAGAAGAGAAGAGATAATTTTCAGTGTAGTTCCTACTTGCTGCATTGTGGTTGATCTTTGTGCATTGCAGGGACACATGCAGCCCCGCGTCTCATTGACGCCCCTGTCATTGAAGATGAAGAAGCAGAAGTGGCTGCAATTTTCGCTCAAATCGAGGGAGATGCTGTCATGGAAGATGATGAAGCAAATGTGGCTCAAGGCGATGGAGGTGCCGATGAAGATAATGATGCTGATGAAGAAGAATTAGAAGAAGAAGAATTAGAAGAAGACGAATTTGATGATGAAGAATTAGATGATGAAGAATTAGATGATGATGGTGATAATCATAATTATGAAGATGAAGATGTATTTCTTGGATTTTCTGACCAGCGCACTTGGTTCCTGGCACCAATGAGAGCAGAGTCCATTACTGGTGAATCTGATCTCGCGTGGATTCAGGTTAAAGGTTATCGGCCCATCCTCGGTCCTCCAATATTACATATGGGTAACAAGCTGAGGTCTTATCCTTTGGTACGGTGCTACGTTTTCTTGAGATCTGCCCATACCTTGGACCCTGTAGAAGAGGCAAGGTGGGAAAGATTGAACAATTTGAAGGGGCGTTCTTTATTTCTTGGACTCAATCACCCAATTTTCATGCTACCCCCGCCAGTCGACGCAGAGGCTGCAGAACCAGATTTCCAATTGTTCAAACCTGACTGTGTCTTTGCTACCCACAATCGCGCCCGTGATACATGGATACGTCCAAGGCCAAATTGGTGCAGAATGCACGTCAATGGAGGTCCTGCCATAGGCTCAAGATTGCAGTACAAAAAAGAGAAGACTGAACATAGAGCCGAAGCACCCATGTGGTTCGTCCCAACACTTCCACCTGTTTTTCCTTGAGAAATAAGAGACAGATGGTGACCTTATTTTATAGAGAAAACATAGTGTTCGTGAACTTAACCTCATGAACATTCGCTGTTCGGTTTTTGCTGAAATCAAAATTTTGCAGAGATGAAGATCTTTGTTTGAATCCCGTGCTGAACATATTTTTCACAAATTAGCTACCCGTATTGTGATGAATACATGCTGGTTTGTTGTTTGGTGCAGTAGCAGACATGAAGATCTTTGTCCTGAATACCACAATGGACATCTTTTTTTTCTTCAAAAATTAGCTAAGCTCACGCTATTAGGCGCAAATGCCTATTAAGAGATTTGGTGCTCTTGGGCACCATTGCTCCTGCTATTTTAGAAAAAAATAAAAAATATATTTATTTGTTCAAAAAATTAGAAAACAAATCATGGAGTAGCTAATGAATTGTCCCATAAACGTGCAAAATTTCAGTTTCAAATACAAAAAATTCTGGGCTACACAAAAGTAACAAACGTGTGGATCTGGGTATGCATATTTCAAATCTCCAAATTTCAACAGATTTTGTCTTTTTTGTGTAGTCTACAATATAAAGAATATCATATTAAAATTTTACACGCTTGTAGGTTACTTTATTTATTATGTCTACATTCATTTTCAGATTTTTTTGAAACAAATATGTATGCTATTTGATTTTTTTTAAACAGCAGAGCACTGGTGCCCATTAGCCAAAGACACTTTTCGCAAATGCCTACAATAAAGGAACGGATGGTGACCTTATTTTATAGAGAAACCATAGTGTTTGTGAAGTTAAAGTCATGAACACACGCTGTTCGGTTTTTGGTGAAATCAAAATTTAGCAGAGATGAAGATCTTTGTTTGAATCCCGTGATGAACACATTTTTCCTAAATTAGCTACCAGTATTGTGATGAATACATGCCGGTCTGTTTTTCGGTGGAGTAGCAGACATGCAGGGGATCGAAAGAAACGGCAAAGTAGCCAGAAATCAGGGGTCAAATATAAATTCGAGAAAGGAAACGTTTATTCAACAGTCAGGCTGACATGTGGGACGTATCTTGCAGCCGCGGCCCCAACATTTATCATTCAGAGAGGATGACATGTGGGACCCACGAACCAGTATCGTTCTCGGCGTTTCTCAAAGGGGGCAGGAGATCGAAAGAAAAAGGCAAGTAGCTCGAAATCAGGTGTCCAAAAAATCCAAGAAAGGAAAGGTTTATCGCACAAAGAGGCTGACATATTGTACCCAGTTTGCAGCAGCGTCATCAACGTTTCAAAGGCGGTGGAGTTCGAAAGAAAAAGGCAAATAGCCAGAAATTAGGGGTCAAAAATAAATCCAGCAAAGGAAACTTTTATCGTACAAAGAGGCTGACATGTGGGACCCAGCCAGCAGCGTCCTCAACGTTTCTAAGGTGGCAGGCAATGGAAAAAAGGCAAATAGCCAGAAATTAGGGGTCAAAAATAAATGCAACAATAGAAACTCTTATTGTTCATAGAGGCTGACATGTTGGACCCATGAGCCAGCAGGGCCCTCAACGTTTCAAAGGCGTCACGGGATCAAAAGAAAAGAACCAAGTAGTCATTAATTAGGTGTCAAAAATAAATCCAAGAAAGTAAATGTTTTACTTTTCATAGAGGCTGTCATATGGGACCCATGAGCCAGCAGCGTCCTCAACGTTTCTAAGGCGGCTGGGGATCGAAAAAAAAGCGAAGTAGCCATTAATTAGGGGTCAACTATAAATCCAAGAAAAGAAATGTTTATTGTTCTTAGAGGCTGACATGTGGGAGCTATGCGCCAGCAGCGTCCTCATCGTTTCAAAGGCGGTCGGGGATCCAAAGAAAAAGGCAAATAGCCAGAAATCAGGGGTAAAAAAAATCCAAGAAAAGAAATATTATTGTTCATAGAGGCTGGCATGTGGGACCCATGAGCCAGCAGCGTCCACAATTTCAAAGGCGGCACAGGATCGAAAGAAAAAGGCAAGTGACCAAAAATCAGGGGGTAAAAAATCCAAGAAAAAAACTTTATTGTACATAGAGGATGACATGCGGGTCCCATGAGCCAACAACTTACTCGTCGTTTCAGAGGGCCGAGGCGGCATGAGATCGAAAGAAAAAGGAAAGTGACCAAATATCAGGAGCAAAAAATAATCCATGAAAAGAAACTTTCATTGTACATAGAGGATGACATAGGGTCCCATGTTGTAGCAGCGGTCTGAACGTTTCAAGGACGGCATGAGATCGAAAGAAAAAGGCAAGTGACCAAATATCAGGAGCCAAAAATAATCCAAGAAAAGAAACTTTTATTGTACCTTTGAGAGTCGGCATGAGATTGAAAGAAAAAGGCAAGTGACCAAATATCAGGAGCCAAAAACCTAGAAAAGAAACTTTTATTGTACATAGAGTATGACATGCGGGTCCCATGACGCTGCAGCATCCTCAACGTTTCCAAGGCGGCAGGGGATCAAATGAAAAGGAAATAGCCAAAAAGCAGAGGGTGAAAAAAATCGAAGAAAAGAAACTTTTATTGTTCATAGTGGATGACATGTGGGACCCATGAGGCAGCAGCATCCTCAACGTTTCCAAGCAGCAGGGGATCGAAAGAAAAAGGAAATAGCCAAAAATCAGAGCGTGAAAAATAATCCAAGAAAAGAAACTTTTATTTTACATAGAGGATGACATGTGGGTCCCATTTTGCAGCAGCGGTCTCAATGTTTCATATGCGGCTTGAGATCAAAAGAAAACGAAAGTAGCCCGAAATTAGGGGGAATAAAACTCCAAGAAAAGAAAGTTTTTTGTACATAGAGGATGACATACGGGTCCCAAGGCGGCAGGGGAACAAAAGAAAAAGGAAATAGCCAAAAATCAGAGGGTGAAAAAATCCAAGAAAAAAGAAACTTTTAGAGTTCATAGTTCATAGAGGATGACATGCGGGTCCCATGAGGCAGCAGCGTCCACAACGTTTCCAAGGCGGCACACAGGACCAAAAGAAAAAGGATGTACCCCTGCTGGGCCTTTTGATCAAAAAATAATCCAAGATAAGGAAGATATAAATTGGGGCTGCCTGATGCGCGTAGATGTACACGTCCGTTGGGAACCCCAAGAGGAAGGTATGATGCGCACAGTGGCAAGTTTTCCCTCAGTATGAAACCAAGGTTTAATCGAACCCAGGAGCCAAGAAGCACGTTGAAGGTTGATGGTCGCGAAATGTGATGCGGCGCAACACAGGGATTCCGGCGCCAACTAGGAACCTGCACAACACAACCAAAGTACTTTGCCCCAACGAAGCAGTGAGGTTGTCAATCTCACCGCTTGCTGTAACAAAGGATTAAACGTATCGAGTGGAAGATGTTTGCAAAGAAAATTAAAACAAGTAGATTGTATGCTATGTAAAGAATAGGACCGGGGTCCACAGTTCACTAGAGGTGTCTCTCCCATAAGATAAAAGCATGTTGGGTGAACAAATTACAGTCGGGCAATTGACAAATAGAGAAAGGCATAATAATGCATATACATGACATGGTAAATATAGTGAGATTTAATTGGGCATTACGACAAAGTACATAGACCGCCATCCAACTGCATCTATGCCTAAAAAGTCCACCTTCAGGTTATCGTCCGAACCCCCTCCAGTATTAAGTTGCAAAGCAACAGACAATTGCATTAAGTATGGTGCGTAATGTAATCAATAACTACATCCTTAGACATAGCATCAATGTTTTATCCCTAGTGGCAACAGCACATCACAACCTTAGAACTTTCTGTCACTGTCCCAGGTATCAATGAAGGCATGAACCCACTATCGAGCATAATTACTCCCTCTTGGAGTTAAGAGTAAAAACTTGGCCAGAGCCTCTACTAATAACGGAGAGCATGCAAGATCATAAACAACACATGAACAATAGATTGATAATCACCATAATCATAGTACTCTCTATCCATCGGATCCCGACAAACACAACATATAGAATTACATATAGATGATCTTGATCATGTTAGGCAGCTCACAAGATCTAACAATGAAGCACAACAAGGAGAAGACGACCATCTAGCTACTGCTATGGACCCATGGTCCAGGGGTGAACTACTCACTCATCACTCCGGAGGCGATCATGGCGATGAAGAGTCCTCCGGGAGATGAATCCCCTCTGGTGCCGGAGGCGATCTCCGAATCCCCCGAGATGGGATTCGCGGCGGCGTCTCTGTAAGGTTTTCCGTATCGTGGCTCTCGGTACTGGGGGTTTCGCGACGGAGGCTTTAAGTAGGCGGAAGGTCAACGCGAGGGGCCACACGAGGGGCCCAGGGGGCAGGGCGCGGCCAAGACCTAGGCCGCGCCGGCCACCCCCTGGCTGCCTCGTGGCCACTTCGTTAGGTCTTCGGTCTTCTGGAAGCTTCGTGCAAAAATAGGACCCTGGGCGAAAGTTTCGTCCAATTCCGAGAATATTTCTTTACTAGGATTTCTGAAACCAAAAACAGCAGAAACAAAGGCTCTTCGGCATCTTGTTAATAGGTTAGTTCAGAAAATGCATAAATATGACATATAATGTGCATAAAACATGTAGGTATCATCAATAAAGTAGCATGGAACATAAGAAATTATCGATACGTTGGAGACGTATCAGCATCCCCAAGCTTAGTTCTGCTCGTCCCGAGCAGGTAAAACGATAACAAAGATAATTTCTGAAGTGACATGCCATCATAATCTTGATCATACTATTTGTAAACATATGTAATGAATGCAGCGATCAAAGCAAAGGTAATGACATGAGTAAACAACTGAATCATATAGCAAAGACTTTTCATGAATAGTACTTCAAGACAAGCATCAATAAGTCTTGCATAAGAGTTAACTCGTAAAGCAATAAATCAAAGTAAAGGTGTTGAAGCAACACATAGGAAGATTAAGTTTCAGCGGTTGCTTTCAACTTGTAACATGTATATCTCATGGATATTGTCAACATAAAGTAATATAACAAGTGCAATATGCAAGTATGTAGGAATCAATGCACAGTTCACACAAGTGTTTGCTTCTTAAGGTGGAAGGAGATAGGTAAACTGACTCAACAATAAAAGTAAAAGAATGGTCCTTCGCAGAGGAAAGCATCGATTGCTGTATTTGTGCTAGAGCTTTTATTTTGAAAACATGAAACAATTTTGTCAACGGTAGTAATAAAGCATATGAGTTATGAAAATTATATCTTACAAGTTGCAAGCCTCACGCATAGTATACTAATAGTGCCCGCACCTCGTCCTACTTAACTTGGACTACCGGGTCTTCGCATGCCATGTTTCAACCAAGTGTCACAAAGGGGTACCTCCATGCCGCCTGTACAAAGGTCCAAGGAGAATGCTCGCATTTCGGATTTCTCGCTTTTGATTATTCTCAACTTAGACATCCATACCGGGACAACATGGACAACAGATAATGGACTCCTCTTTAATGCATAAGCATGTAGCAAAGTTATTATTCTCATATGAGATTGAGGATATATGTCCAAACTGAAACTTCCACCATGATTCATGGCTTTAGTTAGCGGCCCAATGTTCTTCTCTAACAATTTTGCATGCTCCAACCACTAAAATGATAGACCTTCAGACAAGACGGACATGCATAGCAACTCACATGATATTCAACAATAGTTGATGGCGTTCCCCAGAAGCATGGTTATCGCACAACAGCAACTTAATAAAATATAAAGTGCATAAGTACATATTCAATACTACGATAGTTTTTAAGGCTATTTTGTCCCATGAGCTATATATTGCAAAGGCGAATGATGGAATTTTAAAGGTAGCACTCAAGCAATTTACTTTGGAATGGCGGGTAAATACCATGTAGTAGGTAGGTATGGTGGACACAAATGGCATAGTAGTTGGCTCAAGGATTTTGGATGCATGAGAAGTATTCCCTCTCGATACAAGGTTTAGGCTAGCAAGGTTATTTGAAGCAAACTCAAGGATGAACAAGTGCAGCAAGACTCACATAAAAGACATATTGTAAACATTATAAGACTCTACACTGTCTTCCTTGTTGTTCAAAACTCAATACTAGATATTATCTAGACCTTAGAGAAACCAAATATGCAAATCAAATTTTAGCAAGCTCTATGTATTTCTTCATTAATGGGTGCAAAGCATATGATGCAAGAGCTTAAACATGAGCACAACAATTGCCAAGTATCACATTATCCAAGACATTTTAGAATTACTACATGTAGCATTTTCCAATTCCAACCATATAACAAATTAACGAAGAAGAAACTTCGCCTTGAACATTATGAGTAAAGCCTAAGGACACATGTGTCCATATGCAACAGCGGAGCGTGTCTCTCTCCCACAAAGTGAATGCTAGGATCCATCTTATTCAAACAAAAACAAAAACGAAAACAAACCGACGCTCCAAGTAAAGAACACCAGATGTGACCGAATAAAAATATAGTTTCAGGGGAGGAACCTGATGATGTTGTCGATGAAGAAGGGGATGCCTTGGGCATCCCCAAGCTTAGACGCTTGAGTCTTCTTAAAATATGCAGGGATGAACCACGGGGGCATCCCCAAGCTTAGAGCTTTCACTCCTCTTGATCTTAGTATATCATTCTCCTCTCTTGACCCTTGAAAACTTCCTTCACACCAAACTTCAAGCAAACTCATTAGAGGGTTAGTGCATCATTAATAATTCACTCATTCAGAGGTGACACAATCATTCTTTTCACTTCTGGACATTGCATAATGCTACTGGACATTAATGGATCAAAGAAATAAATCCAACATAGCAAAAGAGGCAATGCGAAATAAAAGGCAGAATCTGTCAAAAACAGAACAGTCCGTAAAGACGAATTTATAAATGGCACCAGACTTGCTCAAATGGAAAAACTCATAACTAATGAAAGTTGCGTACATATCTGAGGATCACGCTCGTAAATTGGCAGATTTTTTCGAATTTTCTACAGAGAATTATGCCCAGATTCGTGACAGACAGCAATGCTGTTTCTGCGCAGCGATCCCAAATATAACATCAACTTTGACATAGAAACTTTACTTGGCACAAAAACTTGATAAGGAGAGGTTGCTACAGTAGTAAACAACTTCCAAGACTCAATAAAACAAAAAATTGCTGTAGGTAAAAACATGGGTTGTCTCCCATAAGCGCTTTTCTTTAACGCCTTTCAGCTAGGCGCAGAAAGTGCAAATCAAGTAACATCGAGAGTAGAAGCATCAACATCATAGCTTGTTCTAATAATAGAATCAAAAGGCAACTTCATTCTCTTTCTAGGGAAGTGTTCCATACCTTTCTTGAGAGGAAATTGATATTTAATATTACCTTCCCTCATATCAATAACAGCACCAACAGTTCGAAGAAAAGGTCTTCCCAACACAATTGGACAAGATGCATTGCATTCGATATCCAAGACAACAAAATCAACGGGGACAAGGTTATTGTTAACCGTAATATGCACATTATCAATCCTCCCCAAAGGTTTCTTTTTAACATTATCGGCGAGATTAACATCCAAATAACAATTCTTTAATGGTGGCAAGTCAAGCATATCATAAATCTTTTTAGGCATAACAGAAATACTTGCACCAAGATCACATAAGGCATTACATTCAAAGTCATTGAATTTCATTTTAATGATGGGCTCCCAACCATCTTCTAACTTTCTAGGAATAGAAGTTTCAAGTTTTAGTTTCTCTTCTCTAGCTTTTATGAGAGCATTTGTAATATGTTTTGTAAAGGCTAAATTTATAGCACTAGCATTAGGACTTTTAGCAAGTTTTTGCAAGAACTTTATAACTTCAGAGATGTGGCAATCATCAAAATCCAAATCATTATGAGCTACAGCAATGGGATCATTATTCCCAAGGTTGGAAAAAATTTCAGCAGTTTTATCACAAGCAGTTTCAGCAGTTTTAGCAATTTCAGGCAGTTTTGTACGCTTTGCACTAGGAGTAGAAACATTGCCAACACCAATTATATTACCATTGATAGTAGGAGGTGTAGCAACATGTGAGGAATTAACATTACTAGTGGTGGTAATAGTCCAAACTTTAGCTACATTATTCTCTTTAGCTAGTTTTTCATTTTCTTCTCTATCCCACCTAGCACGCAACTCAGCCATTAATCTTATATTCTCATTAATTCTAACTTGGATGGCATTTGCTGTAGTAGTAATCTTATTATCAAGATCATTATTAGGCATAACTTTCAACTTTAAAAGATTAACATCAGAGGCAAGCCTATCAACTCTAGAAGCAATAGTATCAATTTTATCAAGCTTTTCCTCAACAGATTTGTTAAAAGCAGTTTGTGTACTAATAAATTCTTTAAGCATGGCTTCAAGACCAGAGGGTACATTTCTATTATTGTTGTAAGAATTCCCATAAGAATTACCATAACCATTACCATTAGCAGAAGGATATGGCCTATAGTTATTACCAGAGTTGTTCCTATAAGCATTGTTGTTGAAATTATTATTTTTAATGAAATTCACATCAACATTTTCTTCTTGAGCAACCAATGAAGCTAAAGGAACATTATTTGGATCAACATTAGATCTACCATTCACAAGCATAGACATAATCACATCAATCTTATCATTCAAGGAAGAGGTTTCCTCAACAGAATTTACCTTCTTACCTTGTGGAGCTCTTTCCGTGTGCCATTCAGAGTAATTTATCATCATATCATCAAGAAGTTTTGTAGCCGCCCCCAATGTGATGGACATAAAAGTACCTCCAGCAGCTGAATCCAATAAATTCCGTGAAGAAAAATTTAGTCCTGCATAGAAGGTTTGGATGATCATCCAAGTAGTCAGTCCATGGGTTGGGCAATTCTTTACCAAAGTTTTCATTCTCTCCCAAGCTTGAGCAACATGTTCAGTATCTAATTGTTTAAAATTCATTATGCTACTTCTCAAAGAAATAATTTTAGCGGGAGGATAATATCTACCAATAAAAGCATCCTTGCATTTAGTCCATGAATCAATACTATTCTTAGGCAAAGATAGCAACCAATCTTTAGCTCTTCCTCTTAATGAGAAAGGAAACACTTTCAATTTAATAATATCACCATCTACATCTTTATACTTTTGCATTTCACAAAGTTCAACAAAATTATTGAGATGGGCAGCAGCATCATCAGAACTAGCACCAGAAAATTGTTCTCTCATGACTAGATTTAGTAAAGCAGGTTTAATTTCAAAGAATTCTGCTGTAGTAGCAGGTGGAGCAATAGGTGTGCATAGGAAATCATTATTATTTGCATTTGTGAAGTCACACAACTTAGTATTTTCAGGGTTGGCCATTTTAGCAACAGTAAATAAAGCAAACTAGATAAAGTAAATGCGAGTAACTAATTTTTTTGTGTTTTTGATATAGAGAGCAAGACAGTAAATAAAGTAAAACTAGCAACTAATTTTTTTGTATTTTAATTTAGTGCAGCAAACAAAGTAGTAAATAAAATAAAGCAAGACAAAAACAAAGTAAAGAGATTGAGAAGTGGAGACTCCCTTGCAGCGTGTCTTGATCTCCCGGCAACGGCGCGCAGAAAAAGTGCTTGATGCGCGTAGATGTACACGTCCGTTGGGAACCCCAAGAGGAAGGTATGATGCGCACGGTGGCAAGTTTTCCTCAGTATGAAACCAAGGTTTAATCGAACCAGTAGGAGCCAAGAAGCACGTTGAAGGTTGATGGTCGAAATGTGATGCGGCGCAACACCGGGATTCCGGCGCCAACTAGGAACCTGCACAACACAACCAAAGTACTTTGCCCCAACGAAACATGAGGTTGTCAATCTCACCGGCTTGCTGTAACAAAGGATTAAACGTATCGAGTGGAAGATGTTTGCAAAGAAAACAAAACAAGTAGATTGTATGCTATGTAAAGAATAGGACCGGGGTCCACAGTTCACTAGAGGTGTCTCTCCCATAAGATAAAAGCATGTTGGGTGAACAAATTACAGTCGGGCAATTGACAAATAGAGAAAGGCATAATAATGCATATACATGACATGGTAAATATAGTGAGATTTAATTGGGCATTACGACAAAGTACATAGACCGCCATCCAACTGCATCTATGCCTAAAAAGTCCACCTTCAGGTTATCGTCCGAACCCCCTCCGTATTAAGTTGCAAAGCAACAGACAATTGCATTAAGTATGGTGCGTAATGTAATCAATAACTACATCCTTAGACATAGCATCAATGTTTTATCCCTAGTGGCAACAAGCACATCACAACCTTAGAACTTTCTGTCACTGTCCCAGGTATCAATGAAGGCATGAACCCACTATCGAGCATAATTACTCCCTCTTGGAGTTAAGAGTAAAAACTTGGCCAGAGCCTCTACTAATAACGGAGAGCATGCAAGATCATAAACAACACATGAACAATAGATTGATAATCACCATAATCATAGTACTCTATCCATCGGATCCCGACAAACACAACATATAGAATTACATATAGATGATCTTGATCATGTTAGGCAGCTCACAAGATCTAACAATGAAGCACAACAAGGAGAAGACGACCATCTAGCTACTGCTATGGACCCATGGTCCAGGGGTGAACTACTCACTCATCACTCCGGAGGCGATCATGGCGATGAAGAGTCCTCCGGAGATGAATCTCCGGCAGGTGCCGAGGCGATCCCCGAATCCCCGAGATGGGACGCGGCGGCGGCGTCTCTGTAAGGTTTTCCGTATCGTGGCTCTCTGGGGTTTCGCGACGGAGGCTTTAAGTAGGCGGAAGGTCAACGCGAGGGGCCACACGAGGGGCCCAGGGGGCAGGCCGCGCCAAGACCTAGGCCGCGCCGGCCACCCCTGGCTGCCTCGTGGCCCCACTTCGTTAGGTCTTCGGTCTTCCGGAAGCTTGCAAAATAGGACCCTGGGCGAAAGTTTCGTCCAATTCCGAGAATATTTCTTTACTAGGATTTTGAAACCAAAAACAGAAAACAGCAACTGGCTCTTCGGCATCTTGTTAATAGGTTAGTTCCAAAATGCATAAATATGACATATAATGTGCATAAAACATGTAGGTATCATCAATAAAGTAGCATGGAACATAAGAAATTATCGATACGTTGGAGACGTATCAGCTGTCTGGCCATCTGGGCCTTCTAACCTGCTGGACGTCTTTTGACTCGTACAATTTCAGCCCACTCCAAAACAAGAAAGTCCTATGCTTCACAAAAACAAAACAAAAACAAGGAGATTCATATTAGTTCATTTATGTAAAAATAAAGATTTAATTTATCCGTTTGCAATAGCTCAGAGCGAAATACACTTTTTATTGTCTGTAAAATAATCAAGATATCACATGTTTCTTGTACGGGGAGGCTGACATCGGGACCCATGAGCCAGCAGCGTCGTCAAAGTTTTAAAGGCGGCAGGGGATCGAAAGAAAAAATAAATCAAAAATCAGTTGGTAAAAAAATCGAAGAAAAGAAACATTTATCGTTCTGAGAGGATGACATGCGGGACCCATGTGGCAGCAGCATCCTCAACGTTTCCAAGGCAGCACGGGATCCAAAAAAAGGCAAAATAGCCGAAATTAGGGGTCAAAATAACTCCAAGAAAAGAAAGGTTTATCGTCCATAGAGTCGACATGTGGGACCCATTAGCGAGCAGATTCTTCAACGTTCAAAGGCGGCAGGGGATCAAAAGAAAAAGGAAGTAGCCAGAAATTAGGGGTAAAAAATAACTCCAACAATGGAAACTTTTATTGTTCATAGAGGATGACATGCGGGACCCATGAGCAGCTTCCTCAACGTTTCAAAGGCGGCATGGGATCGAAAGAAAAAGGCAAGTGACCAAATATCAGGAGCCAAAAATAATCCAAGAAAAGAAACTTTATTGTACATAGAGGATGACATGGGGTCCCATTTAGCGAGCGGTATCACCGTTTGAGATGCGGCAGAGGTCTCGAAAGAAAAAGGCAAGTGACCAAATATCAGAGCCAAAAAAATCCAAGAAAAGAAAGTTTTATAGTACATAGAGGATGACATGCGGGTCCCATTTAGCATCAGCGGTATCACCGTTTGGGAGGCGGCAGGATCGAAAGAAAAAGGCAAGTGACCAAATATGAGGTGCCAAAATAATCAAAGAAAAGAAAGTTTTCAACGTTTCAAAGGCGGCGGGGATCAAAAGAAAAAGGAAGTAGCCAGAAATTAGGGGCAAAAATAACTCCAAGAAAGGAAACTTTTATTGTTCGTAGAGGATGACATGGGGACCCATGAGCCAGCAGCTTACTCAACGTTTCAAAGGTGGCATGAGATCGAAAGAAAAAAATGTAAGTGACCAAATATGAGGTGCCAAAAATAATCAAAGATTTATTGTACATAGAGGATGACATGCGGGTCCCATTTTGCAGCAGCGGTCTCAATGTTTGAAATGCGGCTTGAGATCAAAAGAAAAAGAAAGTAGCTAGAAAGTAGGGGGTCAAAAAATCCAAGAAAAGAAAGTTGATGGACATAGAGGTTGACATGCGGGTCCCATGTGCCAGCAGCTTACTCAACGTTTCAAAGGGGCCAGGGGATCAAAAGTAAAAGGCAAGTGACGAAATATCAGGAGCCAAAAATCAGAGGGTGAAAAAAAATCCAAGAAAACAAACTTTTATAGCACATAGAGGATGACATGCGGGTCCCATGAGCCAGTAGGTTCCTCAACGTTTCAAACGTGGCATGAGATCGAAAGAAAAAGGCAAGTGACGAAATATCAGAGCCAAAAATAATTCAAGAAAAGAAACTTGATTGTACATAGAGGATGACATGCGGGTCCCATGTGTAAGCAGCTTACTCAACGTTTCCAAGGCGGCAGGGCATCAAAAGAAAAAGGAAATAGACAAAAATCAGAGAGTGAAAAAAAACCATAGAAAATAAACTTTTATAGCACATAGAGGATGACATGCGGGTCCCACGAGCCAGCAGGTTCCTCAAAGTTTCAAACGTGGCATGAGATCGAAAGAAAAAAGGCAAGTGACCAAATATCGAGCCAAAAATAATCCAAGAAAAGAAAGTTTATTGTACGTAGAGGATGACATGCGGGTCCCATTTTGCAGCGGTATCACCGTTTGAGAGGCTGCACGGGATCGAAAGAAAAGGCAAGTGACCAAATATCGAGCAAAAATAATCCAAGAAAAGAAATTTTATTGTACGTAGAGGATGACATGCGGGTCCCATGTTGCAGCAGCGTCCTCAACGTTTCCAAGGCGGCACAGACCAAAAGAAAAATGAAGTAGAAATCGGGGGTGAAAAAAATCCAAGAAGAAAGATTTCAATTGGGCTGCATCTGGACATCTGGGCTATCCCGCTTGGCCTTTTGACTCGTACAATTTCAGCCCACTCCAAAACAGGAAAGTTCGAATTTTCTAAAAAAACAGGAAAGTCCTATGCTTCGCAAAGACAAAAAAACAAGGAGATTCAACATATAAGTTTGTTTATGTAAAAATAAAGATTTAATTATCCGTTTGAAATAGCTCAGAGCGCAATACATTGTTTATTGTCTGCAAAATAATCAAGATATCATATGTTTCTTGTACGGGAGGCTGACATCGGGGACCCATGAGCCAACAGCGTCAACGTTTTAAAGGCGGCAGGGGATGGAAAGAAAAAATAAACCAAAAATCTGTTGGTAAAAAATCCAAGAAAAGAAACATTTTCGTTCGAGAGGATGACATGCGGGACCCATGAGGCGCAGCATCCTCAGCGTTTATTGTTCATAGAGGTTGACATGTGGGACCCGTGAGCAGCGTCCTCAACGTTTTAAAGGCTAGGTGATCGAAAGAAAAAATAAGCCAAAAATCGTTTGGTCAACAAAATCCAAGAAAATAAACATTTACCGTTCGAGAGGATGACATGCGGGACCCATGAGGCAGGCATCCTCAACGATTCCCGGCAGGGGAAATATCCAGAAATTAATGAGGGGTTCAAAATAAATCCATCAAAGGAAACTTTTATTGTTCATAGAGGATGACATGTGGGACCGACCTGCCAACAGTCCTCATCGTTTCGAGGGGGCAGGAGATCAAAAGAAAAAGGCAAATAGCCAAATTAGGGTAAAAAATAACTCCAAGAAAGGAAACTTTTATTGTTCGTAGAGGATGACATGCGGGACCCATGAGCCAGCCTTACTCAACGTTTCAAAGGCGGCATGAGATCGAAAGAAAAAGGCAAGTGACAAAATATCGGGAGCCAAAGATAATCCAAGAAAAGAAACTTTATTGTACGTAGAGGATGACATGCGGGTCCCATTTAGCAGCAGCGGTCTCAGCGTTTCAAATGCGGCTTGAGATCAAAAGAAAAAGAAAGTTGATTGTACATAGAGGATGACATGCGGGTCCCATGAGTCAGCTTACCAACGTTTCCAAGGCGGCAGGGATCAAAGAAAAGGAAATAGCCAAAAATCAGAGGGTGAAAAAAAAAAGAAAATAAACTTTTATAGTACATAGAGGATGACATGCGGGTCCCATGAGCCCAGGTTCCTCAACGTTTCAAACTTGGCATGAGATCGAAAGAAAAAGGCAAGTGACCAAATATGAGGAGCCAAAAATAATTCAAGAAAAGAAAGTTTTATAGTACATAGAGGATGACATCCGGGTCCCATTTAGCAGCAGCGGTATCAGCGTTTGAGAGGTGGCAGGGGATCAAAAGAAAAAAGAAATTGCCAAAAATCAGATGGTGAAAAAAAACCAAGAAAATGAACTTTTATAGTACATAGAGGATGACATGCGGGTCCCATGAGCAGCAGGTTCCTCAACGTTTCAAACGTGGCATGAGATCGAAAGAAAAAGGCAAGTGAAAAAATATCAGGAGCCAAAAATAATTCAAGAAAAGAAAGTTTTATAGTACATAGAGGATGACATGCGGGTCCCATTTAGCAGCAGCGGTATCACCGTTTGAGAGGCGGCAGGGGATCGAAAGAAAAAGGCAAGTGAAAAAATATGAGGAGCCAAAAATAATTCAAGAAAAGAAAGTTTTATAGTACATAGAGGATGACATGCGGGTCCCATTTAGCAGCAGCGGTATCACTGTTTGAGAGGCAGCAGGGCTCGAAAGAAAAAGTCAAGTGACCAAATATGAGGTGCCAAAAAAATCCAAGAAAAGAAAGTTTTATAGTACATAGAGGATGACATGCGGGTCCCATTTAGCAGCAGCGGTATCACTGTTTGAGAGGCAGGGGATCGAAAGAAAAAGTCAAGTGACCAAATATGAGGTGCCAAAAAAATCCAAAAAAAGTTTTATAGTACATAGAGGATGACATGCGGGTCCCATTTAGCAGCAGCGGTATCACTGTTTGAGAGGCAGCAGGTGATCGAAAGAAAAAGTCAAGTGACCAAATATGAGGTGCCAAAAAAATCCAAGAAAAGAAAGTTTTATAGTACATAGAGGATGACATGCGGGTCCCATTTAGCAGCAGCGGTATCACCGTTTGAGAGGCAGCAGGTGATCGAAAGAAAAAGTCAAGTGACCAAATATGAGGTGCCAAAAAAATCCAAGAAAAGAAAGTTTTATAGTACATAGAGGATGACATGCGGGTCCCATTTAGCAGCGGTATCACCGTTTGAGAGGCAGCAGGTGATCGAAAGAAAAGTCAAGTGACCAAATATGAGGTGCCAAAAAAATCCAAGAAAAGAAAGTTTTATAGTACATAGAGGATGACATGCGGGTCCCATTTAGCAGCAGCGGTATCACCGTTTGAGAGGCGGCAGGGGATCAAAAGAAAAAGTAAGTGACCAAATATGAGGTGCCAAAAATAATTCAAGAAAAGAAAGTTTTATAGTACATAGAGGATGACATGCGGGTCCCAGTAGCAGCAGCGGTATCACCGTTTGAGAGGCGGCAGGGGATCGAAAGAAAAAGGCAAGTGACCAAATTTGAGGTGCCAAAAAAACTCCAAGAAAAGAAAGTTGATTGCACATAGAGGATGACATGCGGGTCCCATTTAGCAGCAGCGGTCTCAACGTTTCCAAGGCGGCAAGGGATCAAAAGAAAAAGGAAGTAGCCAGAAATCAGGGGGTCAAAAAAATCCAAGAATAGAAAGAATTTTGGTTCATAGAGGATGACATGCGGGACCCATGATCCCGCATCGTAAACGGCTCGATCGGAGAACGTTGAACGAGATGGCGCGATCTAGAAAAAAACAATGCAGAGAGGCTGCCATCTGGGCCCTACATCCCTCGGCGGTGCTGCGTTGACTCGGCCGGCGAACCCGAGATTTCGAGATGCACCACGTCCCGGCCACCATACGCGACGTTTTGGCCGCTTGCTAGGTGGCCTCAAAACGAGAAAAAAAAGTTTTGACATGCACCACGGAGGGACCAAAATCGTCGGCCATGGTACACCAGCAACCACGGCGCGACTTCAACTTCGTCGGCCATGGCAACTTTTCTTGTAGTGCAGACCATATCACCAGGCTTGAACAACATCTCCTTGCGCTTCTTGTTCATCCTTGCAGCATTGCTCTTGCCTTTCTTTTCTATCAACTCTTTAGTCTTCACATGTATCTTCTGTACAAAATCTGCCCTCTTTGATGCCTCCATATTGACTCTCTCATGTATGGGCAAAGGCAACAAATCAAGTGGAGTAATGGGTTTGAAACCATACACCACCTCAAAAAGACATAGCTCTGTGGTAGAATGTACCACCCTGTTGTAAGCAAATTCCACACGCGGCAAACAATCTTCCCACTCCTTCGGGTTTTTCTTGATCATGGATCTCAACAGTTGTGACAATGTCCGGTTCACCACCTCAGTTTGACCATCAGTTTGGGGATGATAAGTAGTACTAAATAGTAGCTTTGTCCCCAGCTTTCCCCAAAGATTCTTCCAGAAGTAGCTCATGAACTTCATGTCACTATCAGAAACAATAGTCTTCGGGACTCCATGTAGACGTACAATCTCCCTGAAAAACAGGTTAGCAATATGCGACGCATCGTCGCTCTTGTGGTAGGCAATAAAGTGTGACATCTTAGAAAATCTATCCACTACCACAAATATAGAATCATGGCCTCTCTTAGTACGCGGCAAACCCAACACAAAATCCATACTAATGTCCTCCCATGGTGTAGTAGGTGCCGGTAAAGGAGTATACAAACTATGAGGCTTCAGATTGGACTTGGACTTGTTGCAAGTAATGCATGTCTTGACATATCTGTCCACATCCCGCCTCATCTTTGGCCAATAAAAGTGGTCAGCTAGCATGAGTAGCGTCTTCTCACGCCCAAAGTGACCCATCAAACCTCCAGCATGAGATTCCTGCAATAAGAGCAAACGCACAGACGATTCTGGAACACATAGTTTGTTAGCTCTAAACAAGAATCCATAATGTATGTGATATTTTTCCCATGCTTTACCAATAGCACACAAGCGATATGGTTCAGCAAAATCATGATCAGTAGCATAAAAATCACATAGTTTCTCTAATACAGGAATTTTAACATCAAGTTGAGTTAATAGCATATTCTTCCTAGATAGAGCATCAACAACAACATTATCTTTTCCCTTCTTATGCTTAATAATGTATGAAAAAGACTCAATGAACTCAACCCACTTAGCAAGACGCCTATGCAAGTTAGATTGAGCTTTCAGATATTTTAAAGCTTCATGATCAGAATGTATGATAAATTCTTTTGGCCACAAGTACTGTTGCCAAACCTCAAGAATTTTAATTAAAGCATACAATTCTTTATCATATATAGGATAGTTCAACTTAGCACCAAAAAGTTTCTCAGAAAAATATGCAATTGGGCGACCCTCTTGCATCAACACACCATCAATTCCAATACCACTAGCATCACATTCAATCTCAAATTGCTTATTGAAATCAGGAGGTGCAAGCAACGGTGCAGAAGTTAACAATCTCTTCAGTTCATCAAAAGCATGATCTTGGGATGTGCCCCACTCAAAGACAACACCCTTTTTAGTTAATTCATTCAAAGGTGCAGCAATAGTACTAAAATTGGGCACAAATCTTCTATAAAACCCAGCTAGACCATGAAAATTTCTTACTTGACTCACATTCATGGTAGTAGGCCAATTTTGAATATATAGCTTCAATTTTAGACACATCTACTTCTACTCCATGCTTAGAGACAATGTAACCCAGAAATATGACCTTATCTTTGCAAAATGTGCACTTCTCAAGATCATAGAGTTTATTATCACGCAACACTTGCAAAATATGTCTAATATGTATAGTATGGTCAGATTCATTGCGGATGTAGATTAATATGTCATCAAATTACACAACCACAAAATTGCCAATAAAATCATGCAAAACATGATTCATCAGTCTCATGAAAGTGCTAGGTGCATTAGTTAACCCAAAAGGCATTACTAACCACTCATATAAACCAAATTTTATTTTAAAGGTTGTTTTCCATTCATCCCCCTCTTTCATCCTAATTTGATGATAACCACTACGCAAATCAATTTTAGAGATAACAGTAGCACCACTCAATTTATCTAGCATATCCTCTAAACGGGGAGTAGGATGGCGGTATCAAATAGTAATGTTATTTATCGCTCTACAATCTACACACATGCGCCATGTACCATCTTTCTTAGGAACTAGAATAACAGGAACAACACAAGGACTAAGTCTTATGCGGATATAACCTTTGTCGAGTAGCGCTTGTACTTGCTTATGTATCTCCTTCGTCTCTTCGGGGTTCGTCCTGTATGGCTATTGGGCAGCGAAGCTCCGGGAATCAAGTCAATTTGATGCTCAATACCACGCAATGGTGGCAATCCTGCGGGCACCTCCTGTTGGGATTCGAAGCATAGAAAACAAAAAATGTTCATGTGTGCATCATTTAAGAGTGTTAATGTTCATGTACACTATTGAAGAACTTTCTGATCATCACATATGTTCATGGTCATGTCAGGATTGTGTTGGTGCCATTGATGGTACTCATATCACATCGAGAGTGCCAAGAAGCGAGTCTCATGCTTACATAGGGAGAAAACACTGCACTAGCCAGAATTTTCTTGCCGCTGTTGAATTGATATGAGGTTCACATATGTGTTTGCTAGGTGGGAAGGATCAGCCCATGATGCTACTATTCTAGCTTACATCTTGGAGAGAGCAGATGGCCTAAAGGTCCCTCAGGGTAAGTTCTACCTAGCTGATGCTGGCTATGCTTGTCGCCCTGGTTTTCTCCCGCCCTTCAGGTCCACAAGGTACCACCTCAATGAGTTCTTTGCAAGGTTCTGCCCCAAGAATGACAACGAACTCTTCAATCTCAGGCACTCAAGCCTCAAGGTCACCGTCGAGAGGGCATTTGCAGTTTGAAGAACAGATTTAAGATCCTTGACCAGAAGTCTTTCCACACCTTCTCCACCCATGTAAAGCTAGTGTTGGCTTGTTGCATTTTGCATAACTGGATCTTAGACTGCGGTGTTGATTCGTTCTTCCCGAAGGAGAATGGGGTCTAGCTTGATGAGGTCGATGTTGGCCATGCTGTTGCTTCCACCGATAACACGACCTGGAAGAACAAGAGGCAGGAGTGGGCGGACACTATGTGGGCAGACAGAGGCCAGACCAGGATCTGAAGAAGAAGAGAAGAATTCCCGTAATGTGTGATGTGTCATGAACTACCTCCTGTTGTGTGTCATGAACTACTTGTGCGCTATGCACTACCATTCGTGATTATGTAGGGCCTAACATGTTTTGTTAAACTGCTATTTGGAAGTAGCCAGGACTGAATGACGGTTTATTAGTCCACCATGTTAGTTTCATACGTTGTTATGCTACCTCTTTGCTCTTTGCTGATGAGGGGTAATGTCACCACTTGGAGAAATGGTAACTAGAACTATGTCCCGTAGATAACCAAACAGCCAAAATCTGTGCTTGAGACGTAAATTGTAGTTTACTTGCGAAACAAACAAGGCGTAAATATGGGCTGAAAAAACTTTGTTGGCCACCAAACAAAGTGTCATTCACGTATATGAACTTGGCCATGTGGAGAAGATCTCACCTGATGCAGCAAAGGGATGAGACCAACCAATCACACCCCTAGTTCATTAGTATTCATGTCAAGACAGTGGAAATATAGACATTTGCATGCAACTAAACAAGCTAGGCCAGGTACCTAGCATTAGGATTAGGATATGCAAGGAAGATGACACCAGAACACAGATGAACAGGGACATAGAGAAGTGACACATGTGAGGGCGAGGACCAGGCCGGAAAGAATGATAAATGGTGTGAGGTGAATCAGCCGGAGTATGTCGGTCAAACCCTAGGGTGACGCCGCAACCATCAGGAAGATCGAGATGGGAAGATGATCACATGAAGGATGAGATGATCAAACGAGTTGGTTGGTAGGCCGATTACATCGTGCGGTCGCTCCTTGATTGGCTTCACCTTAGATCGGCCACGAGCATAGCATATGGATGTAACAATTATACTAGCCTAACACTTTGTTACTGATCTTAGTGAGTAGCTCAAGATCAACGTTGGCTCAATTGTTTAGCCCATTAAGGCTAACGAGCAAATTGTTGCTCAACTATGTTTATCAAGAAAACGAGCCAAACATAAATAAATCAAGTAAACTAGCATTCATTAAACTCGTCGAACTTTGAACTTTATATCTGCCCTAACTGAGACGCCAATTAAGTTTGCGTGAAAGTTGGCACGTTGTCAGCATTATTGTGATTTTTCGTGCACGAAATGTACAGCTGCACATGCTATACAGTGCCGAGCAGCCCAACAAGGGCAAAGATGGCCATGTCTGACCGAAAAGTGCTTTTGGCTCCGAGTTCGAGTGCTCTCGCCATTTTAAAAAAATAAAAGACATTATTATAAGTTATAAAAAATCTGAAAATAATTCCAGATATTTTAAGTGATACATCCCACAATCATGAAAAATCTCAACAGGAAATTCTTTTTATTTTAGGCAAGAAAAAAGGACAAAATTTGATATGTTTTAGAGATTTGCAAATGTACTAGTCAGATGTACACGTTTGTCATTTTTGTGTAGCTTAGAATATAAAATATTTGAAATTGATTTTTTTGTATGTTTATAGGATACATTATTAACTAATCTTTTTAGAATTTTTTGAATCTCAAAAATATGATTTTTTTTAAAGACGAGATCACTTGTGCCTATGTGCACTCCTAACCAGACCAGACCATGGGCAGCCCAGCCCGAGGCCCGGCCCGAAGCCCGGCCTAAAAAACTTGGGCCTGGGCCAAAAAATGTTGGCCCGACTGCCGGGCTGGGCTTGGTGGGTATTTGGTCGGGCCGGGCCGAGCCAGGCTTAGGCCGGATTTTTTTACGTCGGGCTTACCTCGGGCCGGCCCGACACATGCCCAGGCATAAGTCCTGACCGACTAGCTTGGTTCTGATCGAACCATCTGGAAGCTTCGTTTCCAACCGGAGCCCAAAGCCCAAAGCAGGGCCACCTCCACGCTCCACCGGAGAGAGTCTGTTCTGTTGGGCGGGCCCTACATATCTTCCGCTCCGCTAGAAAACAAACCCATCCCACACATCCTCTCGCCTGCCAAGCCAAACCACCCTTCCGATTTCTCAGACCCAAAAGAGATCCGCAATGGAGGATCGCAGCCGCGGCTGGAGTGGGATGGCGTCTCCGCCGCCGCCGCCGTCGCCGTCCCGCAGCTCCTGCACCCCGCTGGACATGTGCCGCATGGGCCCGCGGCCAACCGTCTTCGCCTGCAACCGCCCTCCGTGGATCTCCCAGCTCGCCGAGGCCAACTTCTACACCCCGTGCTTCGAGGACCGCGTCTGCGCCACCTGCGCCGGCGCCGCCTTCTGCGACCACTGCTGCGCGGACCACCACCGCGGCCACGACACCGCCCCCGCCGAGAACGGCCACACCGCCGCCGACGAGTACCGCAGGGACGCGTTCTGCACCGCCTGCCGCGTCGCCTTCTCCTCCGACCTGTGCCCGCACCACAAGTTCCAGTGCGGCGTCGGCGAGGACCACGTCATCATCCCCATCGTCGAGCACCTCAGCTGGTACTGCGCGCGGTGCACCGGGGGCGAGCGCTGGCTCCACGTCCTCCTCGACGGCGTCCAGGTTTGGTGCCTGCTCGATCTATCGACTCCGCCGTCCCCGCCTGAATCCATTCCTGGTCGATCTGGCACGGTACTACTAGTTTCACCGTTGATTGGGTTGCAGGTCTTCAAGGACGACGATCACAACTTCCTGGTGCCCTTGCTCTGGAAGGGGCCGCCTATCCCGGAGACCCCTTCGTGGTTCTCCTACCTCCTCCGCCATGACTTCTCCTATACGTGCGCCACGGACCGCGTCTGCAACACCTGCGACGGCGCCAGTTTCTGCGAGCACTGCTGCGGGAAGCACCACGAGGGCCACGACACCGCCGCCGCTGCCGACGCCAAGGACAAGGATCCCTCGGCGGCGGCTCACAGGAGGGACTCGTTCTGCATCCCCTGCCGCGTCGCCTTCTGCTCCGATCTGTGCGCGCACCACCACGCCGTGGGCCACCAGATCATCCCCATCGACCTGCACGAAGGCTACTGGTACTGCGCGCGATGCACCGGAACTGAGCCGTGGTTCCTCGGCGCCGCCTGTGGCGCCAAGGTCGGGAACTCGATCTATCTCGACCAACTACGTTCTGTTTGTCTACCCTTGACGAGTTGAGTTGATTGATCGTGTGGAGGTCTGAATTTCGCTGCAGACTTACAAGGACGAGCACGGCAATGTGCTGCTGCCCCTGCACCTGAAGAGGCCGCCCATCCCGCTGCCGGCCTACATGCTGCAGGACGACGAAGAAAACTGCCCTCCGTGGATGCGACAGCTCGTCACCGCCAACTTCGACAAGACGTGCGCCCGGGACCGCGTCTGCAAGACCTGCGGCGGCGCCCCCTTCTGCGACCACTGCTGCGGGGAGCACCACCGAGACCACCACACCGCGTCCGCCAGGCCCGCCAGGGGGGTGAACCGCTTGGCGGTGCCAAAGGAGGCGCACCGGAGGGACTCGTTCTGCATCGCCTGCGGCGTCGGCTTCTGCTCCGACCTCTGCGCGCACCACGAGGGCCACGAGATCATCCCCATCGACGCGTACGGCGACCGTCACTTCGTGCGGAGCACCGGGTCCGAGACCTGGTTCATCCCCTCCACCTTCGACGGCATCGAGGTGCGTAACGCCATCATCGACCCACCCACAGTGTATTGTTGCTCTTGATGATCTTGCAGCTCTAGTTACGTCGTTCTTCTCGGCTGATTGGGTTGCGTTGCGTTGGTGCAGACTTTCGAGGACAAGAACGGCAACCTGATGGTGCCCCTGGAGCGGAAGCGGTCCATCTTACCGGAGCCAGGCCTGAGGTACCGCTACGACACCACACCACCCATCGCCCCGCACCAGATGGATGAAGCCATGGAGGTGAGCGTCGGTAACTAGTGATTGCCTGGCTATTCCATCTACGACGTTGGTTTCAAGTCTGAACCACCGTGTGATCAATTCGGAAGTGTCATCAATTCTTCTATCCAGTTCGTGTCTATTTTGGAACCCATGAAATTTGAGATCGTTAGACATTTTACATGTGTAGTGGTTAAGCATGTGAAAGAACACTGATCAGCTATGGGCTTGTTGAACTGTATGGTGTTCTCAGTTTTCTCTTCGTTTCGAGATTTTGGCTAGAGTTTTGGTTAAACTGATCGGTGCAAGTATAATGATAACTTGAGCTATGGACTTCCATGTTGAACTGTATGATGCTTTCATTTTTCTCTTCAGCTTTTGTTTGTTTGTTTGTTTGTTGGTTTGTGTGTGCTCATCAAGCATCCCGGTCGATCGTTTTTCTCTTCAGCTGTTGCGGTGGTTCTGGCATCCCAGGACCTCACTAGATATATAGCGTTCTGCTCATTATGGGATTTTCTGCCTTGTTTTGGTTATTTCGGTGCTTTTGTTAGCTCGCTGGAACGTTAGGCATTGCGTTCAAGATGCGGCTAATTCATTGCCTACCTTCTGAATTAGCGAAAATTGAATTTTGTTTACTGCTTACAATTTCATGGGGTGCGATCAATTCGATAAATATATGTGTAATGCAACGCTGTAAGCATATGCCGTTTTGGACCCAAACACGGAGTATGATTGTTGTGATCAAAAGAAGCGGGAAGCAAAGTTTGAAAATACACAAAGAGGTTTTCCAATGTCACACCGCAAAACACTTTTAAGATATGACACTCCGAGCGATCTGCTAGAGTTGCTCAAAAAATAGTTGTTGCCCATTTGAGGGGAGTTCCTATTCACTGCTTTAAGCGGCAGAGCTCACCCTGCCGCCTGAAGCACCGAGTTTATGGCCCAGCCCATTTAGGTCTTGTTTGGTTCTAGAGTTTTAGTGGGGATTAGCAGGGATAATCCCCACCAAATTTTAAATTCCCACTTGTTCTAAATACATGTTTGGTGCTAGAGTATTTGTGAGTTTAATCCCCGCTTATCTCCATTTTTCCTCAAATCTTAGTGTATTTTTCAGTCCCCAATACTCTACCCTACCTGGTGGATTGGGGATGGGGTTTTGTGGGGATTGGGTATCACTAGGGGTTCACCCAATACTCTAGACAGGCCCGGCCCTGAACCGGTGCAGCCGGTGCGGCCGCACGGGGCCTCCAAGCGCCAGGGGCCCTCATCTACCTATGTTACAGTATACATATACAGTACAAGGCAGACACGATAGCTAGCTCGTTTGGAAAGAGGCATTGATTGATCGCCAAAAAAAAGAGGCATTGATGTATCGATAGGAAAATAACCGGCCGCATTGATCCAGCCTAGCGCCAGCCGCATCGTCTTCTCCTCTGCCTCCTCGTTTTTCTGTTCCGCTGTTCCCCAATCCCAAATCGGCAAATCCCCAATCAGAGGGGCGGAAGTGGTGATGATGGGGCTCTCTCGCCTTGAGATTTCTAGCCGTTTTGGAGGGATTAATGGATGAGACCATGATTCATTAATTTCCAAGAAATTCGTCTCGAATTTGCAACGGTTAGTTCATCCTCTCCTATATATTCTTCAAGATTGATCTATTCTTGTTCATCCGATTCGGTTATGTTTCTCCACTTCCTCATTCCTCATTCCTCATTCCTCAATCAGGGTTCAGGGACAAAACACTGAAGAAAGGGGCAAGAGGAGTAGAGGAATCAGCACTCAGCAGCCGCACGCAGCGGGTACCGATGGGCGGCGCGACGGCAGCGGCGCCCGGCGGTCAGCAGCAAGCCGACAACAACAAGTCATGCAGCATCCTAGCTCCAGGTTTATTTGTTTCAACTTTTACTTTGCATGCCTAATTCATCTTGTGTGCCAAGATGTCATCTAGAAAGGCCTCTGGTCATGAAAAGCGACAGAAGAGAAACGAGTAGATGAGTTCATACAATCCCAAAAAGGTGCCTTAGATATTATCAATGACTTTGCATCAACAAATTTTAGAAGAAAGCGCTTCACATGGTTGGTGCATTTGTCTATTTTGCATGTCAGTACAAGATCCAAGTACAAGCTAGAGAGCGGGCTAGAGACCTGAAATGCAAGATGTGGAGAGAAAGCACAAGTTTGAGCTGAAATGTTATAAGATCATGAGTAGATGTTTTGTGAGTTGAACACTGTCACCCATAAGATCATGAAGTATTTCCTTGAGAAGATAGGAAGAATTATGTTAAATGATTAAGTTTGTATTAAATTAAATATCAAAAATCATCTCTATTGCTTATGTACGGGGGCCCTTTTTTTTGTCTTGCACCCGGGCCCTAGAATGCCAGGGCTGGCCCTAATTCTAGAGTATTATCCCACTAATCCCCACAAACACTCTAGTGCCAAACTAGGCCTTATGGTTTCCTTGATTCGTGGTTGTTCCTTTTGGTTTTGTTCGAATCCGTCAGTTATCTTTTAATCGTAGTGTTTAGTTTCTCATAATAAATAATTAAATGTCTTCTGGTAGTACTAGTTAAGAAAAAACTGGAGTAATAGTGATCTGCTGTGCAATGTTTTGCCGTTATGGGTTCGAAAACATGCGGCAAAGTGAAAATGAGCGTGAATCAAATTACTAATAAGAAAATGAAAATGGAAAATTATACTCCCTTCTATCCAAAAATAAGTGTCGGAGCTTTAGTTCAAATTTGGACTAAATTAAATTAAAACCCTGATAATTATTATGGATCGCAACGAGTAATAAACTGATTCAGTTCGGTTAATAAACTTGGAAATTTTGAAATAGTAGCTTTTTTTTACCAGAAACTGTAGTCTATAGAGCAAAACCCCCACAACAATTTATTAAAACTTTTCAAACTGTACAGAAAAAAGGCTATTTACAATAAAAGAGAATTTTTCTACAAGAGATTTAAAATGTCAGCATGTTTATCCTTGACTCTATGCACATGCAAAGAGGCCTCATGCACAAACTGTCTTTTCCAGGAGGTAAATGAAGGTCTGATATTTTCAAAAACTGTCACATTTCTATGTTTCCATATATGCCAGCAAACCAGAATAACCGCCTCAGTAAAAAATGGTTTAGAGAAAGATTTCCTTGCTTTGATAAACATATCTTCCACTTGCAAATAAGCCCAAATTCTTTTGCTAAAATTATAGTAAAAGAAAAGAGGTATCCAATCCTCAGTCATATGAGCTGGGCATAGCACACATGTGAAATCATTAGTGACATTCCAACTTCTCCTATGCAACATATCTCTTGTATCCAATCGGTCACTTACTAGTAACCATGCAAAAACTCTGATCCTCAAAACAACCTTACTTTTCCAAATCCAGGAATGGAGCCTGTTATTTGGAAGATGGGAGAAATAGTGATTATAATAAAGTTGCGCTCTGGAATGTTGCATATGAATATATTCCTCATAGGCTTGTTGTGAAAGTGGTAAATAAAATAGTGTAGACCTTTCTTCACACTGAATCACCTCCTTGAAGAGCAGAGTATCCAAAGCAAAAGAGTGCGATCTTGGGTATTGTTTTGAAAACAACATACCATTCCAAGTGTCATTCCAGAAAATAATAGTATCACCAGAACCAGCATTTGCAGTGCAGACTGCTCTATATTTGTCCACTAATTTCATGATGTCTCTCCACCAAAATGATCCACATAAGTTTGTTGCTTGTGGTACTCCATTAGGATAATAACTCCATACCAGCTTCACCCATGGTAGGTCCTCTTTATTATAGAATTTATGCAAATGTTTCATAAGTAGAGCTTCATTTTGTTTCTTGAAATCCAGAATTCCCAAACCACCTTTCTCTTTAGGTTTACAAATCACATCCCATGCAGCAACAGACTTCCCCTTCAAATCTGATTTCCTATCACTCCATAGACAAGGAGCACATGAAGAAAATTGGCATGGAGCTCAGACAAGATCTTATTAACTGCAACCTTCCTCCATAAGTCAAAAATGGCCGCCAACCTTCTTTCCAATCTATCAACCGGTGGCATTAAATCCTGAATTCTTGGCCTAGTAGTTCCTAGAGGAAGTCCCAGATAAGTGAAAGGCATTCCTTGTACATTACACCCAAAAGCTAGTGCCAAATCCTTTGCTTGTTCATCAGATATATTAATTGGCAGGAGACATGACTTGTGATAGTTGACATAAAGGCCAGTGGATTTACTGAAATTATTCAAATCCTCCTTGAGTATGGTATCAGCTTGCGGGATTAAAAGTGTGTCATCAGCATATTGCAAAATTGGAAAATCAGGATCACCAGTTATAATGGGCAACTGCAATAAATCATTTTGGATTAAATCATTAACCACTGATTGTAGAACATCCCCTCATAGCACATACAACATAGGGGAAAGTGCCCCCTGCCTAACACCTCTTTTACATTTGAACTGTTTGCTAGGAACTCCATTTAGTAAAACATAGGAAGAACCAGAGCTCAAGAATTCCCTAACCCAAAATATCCACTGCTCATTGAAACCTTTATACTTCAGTACTTGTAATAAAGCTTCATGTTCAATAGTATCAAAGGCTTTCTCAAAATCCAACTTCAAAATAATGCAAGGTGCACCGGAAGATTTGCATTGATAAATGTATTCAAATGCCCATGCTACACAATCATGAATGGTTATGTCTTTGATAAATCCATGCTGGTTCTTTTGAATGCACTGAATAATAACATCTTGTAACCTATCTGCTGCCAATTTTGTGAGAAATTTCAAGCAACAATTTGCTAATGAGATTGGCCTGTAATCATTAATCTTCTCAGGGCTATGAAATTTAGGCACCAATGTGATGTAAGAAGTATTTATACTCTCCAAATATGTCAGTTTAGCATGGAAATCTTCTACCAATTTATAGAAACTTTCCTTAATAATAGGCCATCATTTTTTCAGAAATAATCCATTGAAACCATCAGGCCCTAGAGCTTTATCGGGGGCATTTTTGATATTATCTTATCCATTTCTTCATGAGTGAAAGGAACTGTAAGAGCATCCAAACCTTCTACTATGTGTAACAAATTCTGCAGATCCAGACGCATATCAATGCCTCTTTGCGTTCCCATTCTTTTCCTATAACAGTTCCATGCAATAGCAGCCATCTCATCATGTTCTCTTCTTCCATCTTCAATTATAACACTTACAATTGAATTACTTCTATATCTGATTGTTGCCATAGAATGGAAATATTTGGTATTTTCTTCTCCCAGTTTGATCTATCTTGCATGCAGTACAACTTTTTTCCAATAAATATATTGAGCATGTAATAATTTCTCATACTGATTCTTGACCACTTTCCTAAAATTACTCTCAGTGATATATAATGGCCTTTCTTCCTCCAAGTTATCCAGAAAGGCAATGACTATATTACATCTGACATTTTGTTGTTTCAATTTAGACATGCTAGTCTTCCATTACTTTAATGCTCCCCTGAGTAATTTTAATCTCTTTGACAACATTGCAGCAGCATTTCTTCCCCAACAATCCATATTCCAAGTAGCTGAAACAAAATCCATAAAACCCTTATGTTCCACCCAGTAATTCTCAAAATGTAAGATATTTGCATGAGGTCTGACCGTATCAATATTTACTACACATGGCACATGATCCGAGGTGGGCTTAGCAAGAGGAAGCACCAAAGTGTTAGGATATACATAAGTCCAATTTGGAGTAGTAAAAAGCCAGTCTAGTTGTACAAGCAAAGATTTCTGCTGCATATTTGACCATGTATACGACCTTCCTTTCAGAGGCAATTCCAAGAGGCCCAAGTGACCGATTAATTCATTAAAGATGAAAATATCGTTCACGTCACCACCAGGTAAATTTTTGTTTTCTTGCAAGCGAATAAAATTGAAATCTCCCATGACTAGCCATAATTCATCATCAGGTATTATTAAATTAAAGAGCCATTGAATAAATTCATCCCTCAAGTCTCCCTGACAGGGTCCATACACAGAAACCGGAGTCCTTTTTTGGTCTGGGTGAGTTGATTCAAATTCAATTACAACAGCAAATCTTTTAACTTGAATTAAAGTTCCTTTGAACACTGAAGAGTTCCACACAACTAAGATACCACCAGACGCACCAACCAAAGGGGAGAAAGCAAAATTATGAAAGCGCTTTGGGCAAAAAGATCTAATGAATTTGTTATCAAAAGATTCTTTCTTGGTTTCCTGTAGGCACATCACAGAACAACCACTTTCTTCCATTTTTTCACGAATAGCTAACTGCTTAGCCTCTGAATTTATCCCACGAATATTCCAATCTAGAACCTTCCAAGTTTTCAACTTACGAATATAATCCATAGAAATACAAATAAAGTTTGATCATGACAATGTAGACACAGCCTACATTCAAAGATAACTGACAACATAGACCAAGACAAAAGCACCTAAGATAAAGGAAATGAGAGGGGGCATTTCCACCCCGTAGCAATATCTTAGTGCACAACATTTAGCCACTAGTAGATGCTTCATCTATTGACACAGCTGCAATCTTGTTAGTTGTCAGCAGTTCTAGCTCAATTTCAAGAAGTTCACTAATGTGCTGCAAGCATTTTGATTGGGATCTGTGGATTGACAGCTGAACCAGCATTATCATTCTTCTCTTGGCTTTGATCACCTCTTGTAGCAGGGATAGCTTTTCTTGCTCTCTTCCTTGGCTTTGGTGCAATATCAGTTATAGGTGGAACTATGTACCCTTCCTTAGATGTTGAACCTCTAGTGCACCTTCTTAGCTCAGCATCCACCGGGGGAGACTATTTAACCTTCTTTTACTTCATCTTCTTCACAGCTACACGCCTAGGCTTCACATGCTCCTCCTAGGGTGGCATGGCAGAGAACACCAAGTCTTTGCCAACATCAGAGAATTGAACCACAAAGACAGTGGGTGGCTTCAAATTATCGATAACTTTGATGGAACTGATGGGAACAATTTTCCTATCAAGCTGCAAGATAAACAGGTGGCTCATCAGCAGATTTCTTGTCATTGAAGGCCGAGTACCAGGATCTCTTCCTAGATGGCATCTGAACATCCAGATCAGCAACAATTCCAGCACTTGCATTAGCTTGAATGGCATCACGAGCTGTGTTTATTTCCTTTAATTGCTGAGAGACAAGTGTAATATCACAGGATTTGGGGTTACGAAAATAGAGAAAACAGATGTGTGCATTGCATTCATGCATAGAAAATCCGGGGAATTTTCGCGCTTTTGTTTAAAACTGTCAAAGTGATCAAGATTTCTCTTGCATCGGTGGAATTGAGTTAGTCATCGAAGTGAGTGCGACAAATTTTGACATGACCTTTGTGAATTCATGTGTTTTGGGGAGAACAAATTTGAATTCAAATTAAATATGGATACTATGCATTCAAATAAGAATTTGAATTCTAAACAAATATATAACATACAAAGTTACAACAAATATAAATAAGAATCAAATATTACTAATAAGAATTCACATAAGTATTAGTACAACCCTTATTGAAATATTACAAGTTACATAAGAAATGTGAGATTACAAAATGGAACTAAAAGAAATTCTAAATCTAATCTAAATCTTCTCAACATTTCTTATTCTTCTTTTCCTGCAACAAGAAAAATAAACAATAGACAAAGAATTGTTGTGTTAATGTTAAAATGTTTGTCTCCGCATTTTGGGAGACATTTTAGTTTTGGAAACTAGCTAATGGGAGTCAAGAACTAGTCTTGATCGCCAAATGGTGATTAGAGGGAATTCTTTCTTAGGCAACATCATGAATAAATGGATCATGTAAAGGGACAGATGGGTCATTCGGATCATGAGGGAATAAATCAAGTAGGCAACCAGGGACAAAGAGCAACACTGAAATGACCCATTACTATAGGCAACAAGGCAGCAATGTTTTTCCCTCTAATCTAGCTAGAGTCCATTAAATCCCACAAATTAATTCAAATGAATCATCTTTGACATGGAATGGTCAATATGATTCTAGCTAATTGTTTGGAGCCACTTGTTAATTAAGCAAAGGCTTAATTAATAAAGCCAGTCTAGATTGGAGATAAAGGCTCACAGGAATAATGCAAAGCTTACATGCCAATAGATCAGTAGGCACAATACAGTTGGCAGCCACAAATTAAAGCCAATCCAGGATAACTACAAGCTAGCCGTGCCTTGTAGGCAAAGGAGGCCAATTTGACCACATACACTGAATAGTACCACACAGGCAGCACAGTCACAACATGCAGCCTGTGTGCTGTCACCACCACAACATCAGTTCAGCAATATAAAAACAGGACAGCAGCCAACCGCATCACACTTTGCTCACATTCACATTAGACACAAGCAGCCCGGCTAGCCATCATTTGCACTAGCAAAATCCACCCAAATATCAAGAACATCATCAATAGATCCTCTTGCTAGCCTTGTGCATGATCTACCAGCAAGATCACATCCATCCCCATAAACAAAAACCCAGATCCATTGGAGGAATAACAAGAATAGCCAAACCAGCCACAAAAATATATTGGTAGATCTTTGGAAATATACAAGCAGCGAGGAGGAGCAGGCTAACCACAAGTTACAGCTGATTAAGATTCACCACTGGAACAACATCACCACAAGCTAGTCCACTCTGCTACAGCAGGTTGATCTTTAGATCATCTAGCATATTATTATTCTCAGTTTAGTTCAAGGCATTTTGGTAGGGGGAAACTCTCAGATTTGCATACAAATGGTATGCTAGTCTCATCACAGAGTTTATGGGCATAAATAGTATCTGTTCTTATCCAAGGTTGTGCCTCAGCCTTTGCATCATCGGCAAGGCTACAAGATCAAGCATATAATCTGTTCTTATCAGTTTATATTTAGAACCAGAGAAACCATCTATGAGGGCAGCTAGATCCATAAATACAAGCCAGCCATCAAGTAAATCATCAAGCACCAATATCTCTACCTTGTTGCTTAAACTCAACCCATACATGCAACATCAAATTATTATACCAAGATAATTATGCTTGGATGAATAAACCATCCAAACAGGGGCACCACACCTACACATCCACAACAGAGTGTCCATATAGATAAATTTCAGAGAATTACTTGGGGTCCAGGAACGATCCCAGGCCAACCAAGTTATCTCCAAGCAGAGCCATAATTAAAGCAATCATCTAATTGCCACCCAGTCAACAAGCATCATGTATTGCCCAAGCAGCACAAGTACTAACCATGAATTGCTTTTCTAGCATGTTTGAGCTCAACTAAGATTAAACAGCAGTACCACTGAACTTCTTCAGTTAACACAACAGTCCATATTGTAGTGTATATACAGTTCCGTCAGTAAAAGTAACACAGACAGACACACATGCCCTGGATGAAAAGAATCACCCAAACAGAGGCATCCTTGCACCAACTACACCAGGATCAATCAAGCTATAAATTAAGCTCATGGAAGAGATCACCACGAGCTAAGCATTACTGGCCCAAACCACATTTCTCAATCCCCACTATAAGCACACCAATCAATGGGCACATTAAATCAACTAGCAGTAGATGCACAGGTACTGGAAATCACCACTCTTAAGCAACAGTTAACAGCAATGCTACAATCACCACAAGTAGATAGCTTAGGCGGTACATCAAACATAAATAGAAGAGAAGAGAGAATAACAGCTCACAGTGAGGTAGAGGGTTCATGCAAGAAGCGGACGCCGGGGTTGCAGTCGCGGACACCGTCCAGCCGGCGTCGAGGAGGAAGTAGTCACAACAGCACAGCACAGCACCGCAGCACCACACCACCAGATCGTCATCACACCGCCACCAATTCACCACCAAAACGACCGACCAGTAGATGGAGGACGCCGGGGTTGCAGGGGATGCCGTCCCGCCAGCGTCGAGTAGCAGTAGTCGAGGCGGCGGATGAGGGCGAAGCCTCACCGGACAGCAACGGCGATCAGCGGTGGCCCTGGAGTTAGCCGGCGACGGCGAAACCGACCAGCGACCGCTAGGGTTCCAGGTTGGGGGCGGACAAGAGAGGCCACGAGAATCAAATCGAGCAGGGGGGTACCGTAGATCATGTCAAGGCGGAGCCAATCCATACCTCGCAGGCGCCGGAGACGGCCGGGCGCGGCCGGGAGAGAGGGGCGACACGGCGGAGCCTTGGGGGCGAGCATGGTGACTGCAGGAGAAAGAGGAGAGGACGGCGAGGCCCCGTTGCTGAGCGCTGGCACCGTAGCTGGCCGGCGGCTGGCAGGAGCGACACCGGAGGAGCATCGAGCGAACCAGGAGAGGGTCGCGTGCAGGCGTGAGATGGGGATCGAGGATAGGGAGAGGCGTGTGAGCGTGAGGGGCTGGGTCGCATGTGTGGTGTCGTGTTCGTGAATACACTCTTGGTCTGGGCCAAACCGATCAGTGTGTTGAAAATACGTGTGTGCTCTTGACCCATTAGCTATACTCAAACTAACTAGCCCATTAATATCTTGACGTGTGTATAAAAATAGTGCATACACGATCTAGTTTTATTTGGAATACACTTGTGTAACACTTTTGTAGAGTTAATATTCACACTTTATATAAAATTATCCACTAATCTAATTTTGCATAAATAAAGTGTACAATTATTTGATTATGATTTAGAGAAAATTATATATATATTTCTATTATGGTTTAAACATGGGTTAATAAATAAAACTTACTATTTGATTTTAAATTAATTTAAAAAAACATAAAAAATATAGTTTTAACATAAATGCATTATAATTTATTTATAATACCTGGTTATATGTTTTTGAATATTTTAGAGTAGTTAGAACATTAAAAATAAATTCCTTAAAACCAAATATGATATGAAGTGATGTACCCTTATTTTCTAAAATCAATAATGTTAGGAGATTAAAATCACATCTAAAGTCATGAAAACCCTAATTCCTTGTTGATTGATCTTACAACCTTATCATTTCATGTGGATACTAAAACCCTAATTCCATTAAGAAACCTAGCTCCATTAATTCTAAATTGCTTATAAACCTAAACCTCGGTTATAACATGTGATCCTGGTACTTTATTTTCATTCACAGATCCATAATTATCAACTAAATGCTTGTTCCTATTCACATAGAATATAGGAACCCTATCACTAATACTTTAGCATCCTAAGTATGCCTACCCATCAAAACAAGTTGAGCAAATAGGATCACTCAAGTCTAAACCCTAGCTCCTATTACCAAAGCCATCATCCTTTATTAACCCTATTTAGCATCACACCCTTGTGATGAACTCCAATAACAACTGTGCCAAATATTGTGCATTACCTAACCATATTCCACTCAACCCTACTAATGTGAGATACTTATGAACCATCCCATTTAAGAGCCAACCATTCTTTACTTAATAGAACTAATAGTAAAACCTAGACAACCTCAACCTTAATTGTAATACCTCTTATTACTTAAGAAGTATGTTCTTCAAAAGTTATTCTTTTGAAGAAAATAAGCAATCATCATCAATCCTGCCTAATAGGACCCATAGCCAATAGTCAGCTATCACCAGCAGGGTATACCAACCTTGATAGCAACTATATATAATAACTTGCTCAAGATGTTTAGGCTTAATTCAACCATACAAACTCTTGTAGCTGATGAATTCAACATTGTTGGGATCCACCTCATTCTTACTCCAGAAACCAATTGGAACCATAGGAAACCATAGAACTCCACAACCCTAATTATCATACTTGTTCTTTACTAAAGAACCTGTTCTTCAAAAGTTATTCTTTTGAAGTATATAATAATCAATCATTAACCATGTCATATAGTGCTAAAACCAACCACTATTCATTACATGTTAGGATTACATCAAATCTTATTGTTGTGTGCTATTAATGTTATTGTTATGATTTATTGCAGCACATGTTCATGATACCAAGTAAATCACACCTGAATAAGAACCTGGTTTGTGAATCACTCTAAAAGTGCAACACACCCTGAATTAATCATTGCAACTCACTAATCCTAAATCATCGGGGTTAGGTCACGCTTAGAGCGATTGCATCTCATACTTATGCATTATTGCATCCTTGCCAAGTTTTTAAACATCGTCCTTAAGGACGATGATGCTTTCAAATTTGGAGTTATTGCAGAAGACCTTTGCATAATCTTGAGTCAAGAAAGGCAAGTTCATCGCTTGCTCATGTCATTTGAGTATTTTTACCAAATTACTTGCAAAGTACTATGTTTATCACTATTGCATAAAAAGACAAAACCACTATTTTCATAACTATGAATATGACTATGTAACTATGAATATGACTATGTGGTGGGCAATGGAACCATGGATTGTGTTGATATGGTGGAGGTTCCATTGCAAGGGTTTATATCCATCTAGGATTAAACAACAAATGTCGTCCAGTGATTCTTGTGCCGTAATACCCGTGTTAATAAGAAGATGGAAGGACGGAGTAGTCAAAAGTGTTTCCACCTCTCGTTCATCAACGGATGCGCTTACCGTAGACGGTTGTATCTTGCGGAGCAAGGTGGGGATCCCCTTCTAATTCCCCACGGTATAGTTGTTGCTTACCGTAGACTTGCTGCTTGCGGAACAATTGGTGGGTGGGGATCCCCTTCTAATTCCCCACGGTAATGTGGTCTATGATGGGTTGCAGCTACCGGCGAAGGAGTTTGGTTAACGAGTCCCAAACTGTTGTCGTGGTCGGGGTCCACCCAAATTACGGGAATAATGGGACCGGCGAGGACCAGGGTCGGGGCATGCAACAAAGGGTGGGTGTTCGAGGTAGCGGAGGAACATGATTGACTAGGACCTTATACCGGGCCTCACACCAAAGGAAGTGTGGACGAGAACTATAGCTCGGTTGGCACCAAGGTTAAGATCTCTTATGGGTAAAGCAACACACCTCTGCAGAGTGTAACGAATCGTGACCACTCCCTGTTCCGGGATATGGAACTGCGAACGCGGCCGGAAAGGAACTCCATGAAGTTCTAGTCAACCGGTGAAGGCTGACGGACATAGCTCTTCGAATAAAAGCAACCTTTTGAAGAAATGTTTACAAAAACTTGCATTGCCTATGACTTTCTGGTCTATGGTGTAGCTAGTGCATTAAACACCTCTTTCCTAAAATGAACTTGTTGAGTACGCTCGTACTCATCCCACTCTTAAACTGCTTAGATATGGAGGCATCGAAGGAGGATCTTCAGTGCAACTCGAAGGCCGAGGAGTCAACAATTACTTCAAGGGACAGGAACCTGTTCAGAGGAGTCAAATACCTCATCCAACAAGGAGAAAAACTAGATTAGCAATAGGAGGGAACAAGCTTCCTAAACCTAGATCCTATTTAGCTAGAATCTATTCATCACCTCTATAGCTAGTTAAATACTATACAAATAGAGTTCGTGATAGGATTAGACCACGAGTCGTTCTTCTGAAGTTTATTTGCAGTTTTACCTCATTGTAAAGTAGGAGGTGTGTGGATCTTTTGTAAAGAGTCTGTGTTGTAATTCTATAGACATGCCTTGGACCCGCATATGTTTCTGTTGTACCACTCGAGCGATATAATACTAGTGGAACAGTGTTTCATTGGTGTTATATCGACTTGCATACTACACCATGTAGTGGTATGGGTCACCACAGTTGGTATCAGAGCAAATGCTTTGACCTTAGGATTAAAACCCTTTAAAGGAGACCTATAGGATTGGTAGTGTCTATAGGAAGTTGTATTAGCTAAGTCAATTATGCTAAACCAAATTCTTTTATGACCTGAGATGGATATTCACTTGAGAATAATCCTGACACACTTGAGTCAGACCTTCTTACCTACCTTTCTTAAGTGAAATTAGTTAGCTAATCCTTAACATGTAGCACACTATTGAAGTCTTAAAACAATAGATGAGTAGACCACAGTTGGTATACAATATCTGGTAGTTCAAAGAGAGGATACAACCATAAGGAAGATATCCTATTGGAAGATGTGTACCAACACATGTTATAGTTAAGTAAGAGTTATCCAGACCTATAATAGGAGTAATATCAAGTGATGAAGATAAGTAAGATATCTTACTAGAAGATGTATGCCAAGACAAGTAATGGGTAAGTGAAATCTATCCAAACTTGTGAAACAACTGATACTAAGTGATAAAAATGAACTACATGAGGTAGTAGAGACTATGATGAGTCAATCATGGGAGGTAAGGAAGAGAGATAGGAATAATATGTGTCTATTTCCATGGTAGGGATAGTAATCATATAAGATTCACCTGAGAATCATTATGTGATGGAATAGAGTATCATAAATAATTAAGAGGATTACAATCAGAAGTCAGTCAGGTCCTTAACAACAGTGCAAGATTTGTGTTCCAAAACCATGGGAACTATGTCAAGCACATCAGAAACCTAGCTACATGGTAGAAACACTAGGAAGTATAGGAGCTATATCCTAATAAATAGGTATTCAGAGTAGACATGTTAGAACTAATTGTATCATAGGAAGTAGTCCTCAATAGCACGTATATATGGTATACTATTTTGTTAGTACTTCCAAAGAAAACTAGGTTAACTCTAACTATCCCAGACCACTTTGTTTCAAGTTTATCTCATTGCAATTGTGCAATTAAGGTAAATGTTGAGACAAATTGTAGAAACCCACATATTCGTGCTAAGTATCACGATATAAACCTATATTATGTGGTGTTATGTACTACACATCAGAGCCTGATGTTTAAAGATGTCTTACTCAACTATTATATTCAGGCTTATGATGATGTGTATTATATGCACAAAGCTGAATCTTCTTGGATCTTATTGGATTTTCATTGATTGACTAGATCCATACATGAAGTTTGACTTTGATATGCAAGCGCATGTTGCAATATCAAGTTCTTACTTGATGTTATAGATCTAGAGGGTAATGGTATTCGCGTGAGGAAGTGACGAATTCTGAAGATTCTGAAGACAAGATGAAGGTTCATCAGAAGAAGGAAGCAAAGTTGTGGGAAGTAACCACAATACTCTGAAGAAAGTATCAATCAAAACTCATACTTAGTCTCAACAGAGGAGTACTTTAGTACACGAGAAGCATGAAGGTAAGAAATATGGTGATTAAGGTGAAGCTGAAGCAGATCCATAGTCAACATAGAAGAGGGAATGCATGGGAAATCACTTAGGATACTATATTCATAGTGTCAGCTAGTGGTTTTCTTACAACAATAAACCCTCGAAGAAAGGAAGATGACCTATGAAACCATAGCAGTTATAAGAAGACCATAGTTGATATCAGAAGACCCTAGTTGATATAGGATCAATACTACGAGGTAAAGTAGAAGATGTCTCGTCCAGATAATTAGAACCTATAATAGAATCCATTTTTAGATATCAAATAGCCACAATTGATATCAACTAGTCCATAATTGGATTCTTCATACCAAGAAGTTGTGAACAAATAAAATTTTGTCAACCAAATAGTAATGACCTATAATCATTTAGTCGAAGAATTAACATTGGATGTCCACAATTGAGTGGATGCACCACAGATATTCTTCACAAGACCTAGAAGAGTACAAACCATAAGCTATACTTAGACCAATATTCTAACCATCAATCCAATGGTTGGAAGAAAAGGAGTTGAAGACCATAAGAAAACTCAAAGGGGTAGAGTAAAGATTGAGATGGATGTACAATAACTCAATATTTAAGTAAAATAGAAGAAGAAGGTCTGAACTGAGAGGAAGTTCGATCTTATTTTCATAAGATTATCGAACACTACTTTCAGAAGGATGTCAGACCAGAAGCCGAGGTTCATACCTCGAGGAAGTAATAAGTTGACTAAAACTTAAGAAAGTGAGTAGTATTTACTCAGAAGTACGAAAGCTCAAGTAAGCTAAGCTTAATGAAGTTGGATGAAGGAATATTGGAGACTCAATAAAGCTTAAGAAGGACAAAGATCAAAGGAGTTTGGCCATACCAAAACTAAATTCTAATTGGAAGATTCCTTTCATGGAACCTAAAGAAACCAAAATAGTTATAGGTATCAATCATAATCCATGATTGGGTAGACTAAATGAGTCTAATCCATTCTTAGGGAAACAAACTATCAGTACTAGAAGAAGTCTCAATCATTGCATCCTCAATGAGAAAGGAAACAAGATTATAGTATTGAAAGAAATCATGGAATTGAAGTAAGAAGACATGGTTCAGAGATAGACACTCATGGAATTCCAGGAAGAATCTGGACAAGGGATATATGCAATTATATCAAGAGAGATCAACACGGAGTTCGAGAAAAGATGAAGTCTGCACAAGTCTGATCCACACTCCGGAAACGTGAGAGAGTTCAAACTTCGAGGACGAAGTTTAGTTTAAGGGGTAGAGACTGTAATATCCCAGGATTTGGGGTTACGAAAATAGAGAAAACAGATGTGTGCATTGCATTCATGCATAGAAAATCCGGGGAATTTTCGCGCTTTTGTTTAAAACTGTCAAAGTGATCAAGATTTCTCTTGCATCGGTGGAATTGAGTTAGTCATCGAAGTGAGTGCGACAAATTTTGACATGACCTTTGTGAATTCATGTGTTTTGGGGAGAACAAATTTGAATTCAAATTAAATATGGATACTATGCATTCAAATAAGAATTTGAATTCTAAACAAATATATAACATACAAAGTTACAACAAATATAAATAAGAATCAAATATTACTAATAAGAATTCACATAAGTATTAGTACAACCCTTATTGAAATATTACAAGTTACATAAGAAATGTGAGATTACAAAATGGAACTAAAAGAAATTCTAAATCTAATCTAAATCTTCTCAACATTTCTTATTCTTCTTTTCCTGCAACAAGAAAAATAAACAATAGACAAAGAATTGTTGTGTTAATGTTAAAATGTTTGTCTCCGCATTTTGGGAGACATTTTAGTTTTGGAAACTAGCTAATGGGAGTCAAGAACTAGTCTTGATCGCCAAATGGTGATTAGAGGGAATTCTTTCTTAGGCAACATCATGAATAAATGGATCATGTAAAGGGACAGATGGGTCATTCGGATCATGAGGGAATAAATCAAGTAGGCAACCAGGGACAAAGAGCAACACTGAAATGACCCATTACTATAGGCAACAAGGCAGCAATGTTTTTCCCTCTAATCTAGCTAGAGTCCATTAAATCCCACAAATTAATTCAAATGAATCATCTTTGACATGGAATGGTCAATATGATTCTAGCTAATTGTTTGGAGCCACTTGTTAATTAAGCAAAGGCTTAATTAATAAAGCCAGTCTAGATTGGAGATAAAGGCTCACAGGAATAATGCAAAGCTTACATGCCAATAGATCAGTAGGCACAATACAGTTGGCAGCCACAAATTAAAGCCAATCCAGGATAACTACAAGCTAGCCGTGCCTTGTAGGCAAAGGAGGCCAATTTGACCACATACACTGAATAGTACCACACAGGCAGCACAGTCACAACATGCAGCCTGTGTGCTGTCACCACCACAACATCAGTTCAGCAATATAAAAACAGGACAGCAGCCAACCGCATCACACTTTGCTCACATTCACATTAGACACAAGCAGCCTGGCTAGCCATCATTTGCACTAGCAAAATCCACCCAAATATCAAGAACATCATCAATAGATCCTCTTGCTAGCCTTGTGCATGATCTACCAGCAAGATCACATCCATCCCCATAAACAAAAACCCAGATCCATTGGAGGAATAACAAGAATAGCCAAACCAGCCACAAAAATATATTGGTAGATCTTTGGAAATATACAAGCAGCGAGGAGGAGCAGGCTAACCACAAGTTACAGCTGATTAAGATTCACCACTGGAACAACATCACCACAAGCTAGTCCACTCTGCTACAGCAGGTTGATCTTTAGATCATCTAGCATATTATTATTCTCAGTTTAGTTCAAGGCATTTTGGTAGGGGGAAACTCTCAGATTTGCATACAAATGGTATGCTAGTCTCATCACAGAGTTTATGGGCATAAATAGTATCTGTTCTTATCCAAGGTTGTGCCTCAGCCTTTGCATCATCGGCAAGGCTACAAGATCAAGCATATAATCTGTTCTTATCAGTTTATATTTAGAACCAGAGAAACCATCTATGAGGGCAGCTAGATCCATAAATACAAGCCAGCCATCAAGTAAATCATCAAGCACCAATATCTCTACCTTGTTGCTTAAACTCAACCCATACATGCAACATCAAATTATTATACCAAGATAATTATGCTTGGATGAATAAACCATCCAAACAGGGGCACCACACCTACACATCCACAACAGAGTGTCCATATAGATAAATTTCAGAGAATTACTTGGGGTCCAGGAACGATCCCAGGCCAACCAAGTTATCTCCAAGCAGAGCCATAATTAAAGCAATCATCTAATTGCCACCCAGTCAACAAGCATCATGTATTGCCCAAGCAGCACAAGTACTAACCATGAATTGCTTTTCTAGCATGTTTGAGCTCAACTAAGATTAAACAGCAGTACCACTGAACTTCTTCAGTTAACACAACAGTCCATATTGTAGTGTATATACAGTTCCGTCAGTAAAAGTAACACAGACAGACACACATGCCCTGGATGAAAAGAATCACCCAAACAGAGGCATCCTTGCACCAACTACACCAGGATCAATCAAGCTATAAATTAAGCTCATGGAAGAGATCACCACGAGCTAAGCATTACTGGCCCAAACCACATTTCTCAATCCCCACTATAAGCACACCAATCAATGGGCACATTAAATCAACTAGCAGTAGATGCACAGGTACTGGAAATCACCACTCTTAAGCAACAGTTAACAGCAATGCTACAATCACCACAAGTAGATAGCTTAGGCGGTACATCAAACATAAATAGAAGAGAAGAGAGAATAACAGCTCACAGTGAGGTAGAGGGTTCATGCAAGAAGCGGACGCCGGGGTTGCAGTCGCGGACACCGTCCAGCCGGCGTCGAGGAGGAAGTAGTCACAACAGCACAGCACAGCACCGCAGCACCACACCACCAGATCGTCATCACACCGCCACCAATTCACCACCAAAACGACCGACCAGTAGATGGAGGACGCCGGGGTTGCAGGGGATGCCGTCCCGCCAGCGTCGAGTAGCAGTAGTCGAGGCGGCGGATGAGGGCGAAGCCTCACCGGACAGCAACGGCGATCAGCGGTGGCCCTGGAGTTAGCCGGCGACGGCGAAACCGACCAGCGACCGCTAGGGTTCCAGGTTGGGGGCGGACAAGAGAGGCCACGAGAATCAAATCGAGCAGGGGGGTACCGTAGATCATGTCAAGGCGGAGCCAATCCATACCTCGCAGGCGCCGGAGACGGCCGGGCGCGGCCGGGAGAGAGGGGCGACACGGCGGAGCCTTGGGGGCGAGCATGGTGACTGCAGGAGAAAGAGGAGAGGACGGCGAGGCCCCGTTGCTGAGCGCTGGCACCGTAGCTGGCCGGCGGCTGGCAGGAGCGACACCGGAGGAGCATCGAGCGAACCAGGAGAGGGTCGCGTGCAGGCGTGAGATGGGGATCGAGGATAGGGAGAGGCGTGTGAGCGTGAGGGGCTGGGTCGCATGTGTGGTGTCGTGTTCGTGAATACACTCTTGGTCTGGGCCAAACCGATCAGTGTGTTGAAAATACGTGTGTGCTCTTGACCCATTAGCTATACTCAAACTAACTAGCCCATTAATATCTTGACGTGTGTATAAAAATAGTGCATACACGATCTAGTTTTATTTGGAATACACTTGTGTAACACTTTTGTAGAGTTAATATTCACACTTTATATAAAATTATCCACTAATCTAATTTTGCATAAATAAAGTGTACAATTATTTGATTATGATTTAGAGAAAATTATATATATATTTCTATTATGGTTTAAACATGGGTTAATAAATAAAACTTACTATTTGATTTTAAATTAATTTAAAAAAACATAAAAAATATAGTTTTAACATAAATGCATTATAATTTATTTATAATACCTGGTTATATGTTTTTGAATATTTTAGAGTAGTTAGAACATTAAAAATAAATTCCTTAAAACCAAATATGATATGAAGTGATGTACCCTTATTTTCTAAAATCAATAATGTTAGGAGATTAAAATCACATCTAAAGTCATGAAAACCCTAATTCCTTGTTGATTGATCTTACAACCTTATCATTTCATGTGGATACTAAAACCCTAATTCCATTAAGAAACCTAGCTCCATTAATTCTAAATTGCTTATAAACCTAAACCTCGGTTATAACATGTGATCCTGGTACTTTATTTTCATTCACAGATCCATAATTATCAACTAAATGCTTGTTCCTATTCACATAGAATATAGGAACCCTATCACTAATACTTTAGCATCCTAAGTATGCCTACCCATCAAAACAAGTTGAGCAAATAGGATCACTCAAGTCTAAACCCTAGCTCCTATTACCAAAGCCATCATCCTTTATTAACCCTATTTAGCATCACACCCTTGTGATGAACTCCAATAACAACTGTGCCAAATATTGTGCATTACCTAACCATATTCCACTCAACCCTACTAATGTGAGATACTTATGAACCATCCCATTTAAGAGCCAACCATTCTTTACTTAATAGAACTAATAGTAAAACCTAGACAACCTCAACCTTAATTGTAATACCTCTTATTACTTAAGAAGTATGTTCTTCAAAAGTTATTCTTTTGAAGAAAATAAGCAATCATCATCAATCCTGCCTAATAGGACCCATAGCCAATAGTCAGCTATCACCAGCAGGGTATACCAACCTTGATAGCAACTATATATAATAACTTGCTCAAGATGTTTAGGCTTAATTCAACCATACAAACTCTTGTAGCTGATGAATTCAACATTGTTGGGATCCACCTCATTCTTACTCCAGAAACCAATTGGAACCATAGGAAACCATAGAACTCCACAACCCTAATTATCATACTTGTTCTTTACTAAAGAACCTGTTCTTCAAAAGTTATTCTTTTGAAGTATATAATAATCAATCATTAACCATGTCATATAGTGCTAAAACCAACCACTATTCATTACATGTTAGGATTACATCAAATCTTATTGTTGTGTGCTATTAATGTTATTGTTATGATTTATTGCAGCACATGTTCATGATACCAAGTAATCACACCTGAATAAGAACCTGGTTTGTGAATCACTCTAAAAGTGCAACACACCCTGAATTAATCATTGCAACTCACTAATCCTAAATCATCGGGGTTAGGTCACGCTTAGAGCGATTGCATCTCATACTTATGCATTATTGCATCCTTGCCAAGTTTTAAGCATCGTCCTTACAGGACGATGATGCTATTTCGAATTTGGAGTTATTGCATCGAAGACCTTGACTGCATAATCTTGCAGTCAAGAAAGGCAAGTTCATCGCTTGCTCATGTCATTTGAGTATTTTTACCAAATTACTTGCAAAGTACTATGTTTATCACTATTGCATAAAAAGACAAAACCACTATTTTCATAACTATGAATATGACTATGTGGTGGGCAATGGAACCATGGATTGTGTTGATATGGTGGAGGTTCCATTGCAAGGGTTTATATCCATCTAGGATTAAACAACAAATGTCGTCCAGTGATTCTTGTGCCGTAATACCCGTGTTAACCATAAGATCCGGAATGGGACGGAGTAGTCAAAAGTGTTTCCACCTCTCGTTCATCAACGGATGCGCTTACCGTAGAGGTTGTATCTTGCGGAGCAATTGGTGGGTGGGGAGCCCCTTCTAATTCCCCACGGTATAGCTGTTGCTTACCGTAGCTGCTTGCGGAACAATTGGTGGGTGGGGATCCCCTTCTAATTCCCCACGGTAATGTGGTCTATGATGGGTTGCAGCTACCGGCGAAGGAGTTTGGTTAACGAGTCCCAAACTGTTGTCGTGGTCGGGGTCCACCCTGAAATTACGGGAATAATGGGACCGGCGAGGACCCAGGGTCGGGGCATGCAACAAAGGGTGGGTGTTCGAGGTAGCGGAGGAACATGCACTAGTAGGAAAACCCTTATAGGCAGAGCTTAGTTCTGTGGCGCACCACGGAAAATGCGCCACAGAATATTATTTTGTGGCGCACCAAGCATGCTGCGCCACAGAAATAGCTTACTTTTGTGGCGCACCGAGGAACCGTGCGCCACAAAAACATGGTGGGCCCCACCAGCTGACACCCCCAATCATTGGTTTTACTATTTCTATGGCGCATGTACAATGGTGCGCCACAAAAATAAGATTTTCTGTGGCGCACTGCCACAGTGCGCCACAAAAATAGGCTATTCTGTGGCGCAGCTTGGCTCGTGCGCCACAGAAATAAGGTATTCTGTGGCGCATATGTACAGGTGCGCCACAGAATTAGCGAACTAGATATACAAAAGTGAGCCAACCTCCCACCTACCACACTACACAAGCCATTCTTCTTCCTCCATCTAGCTCGTCCCCCCTTCTCTCTCATACTATTTTGACTCTACTTTTCACTTGCTTTGGTATTTATTGCACTTAGTTTGGTTGATACTTAATTGGAGTTGAGGAGAAGGCTCTCCATACTCTCTCCTCCTCTCGAACTCATCGATCGCGGTCTCGTCTCGGTATCGAATCTAGAAGGTGAGTAGTTGGAGGAGACATACATATGCTTGGAGGAGACATGCATATGCTTGTAGATCTTGTGTGGCCGTCGTGTGTATGGATGGTTGTTGCAGGTGAAGCGCTTGTGTGTGTGCCGGTGTGGTGCATGGATGTTTGCCGAAATGTTGATTCATTTCCGTTTCGGCAAGTTTTGCACTACCCATATGTCCTACTTTGAGGAGAGGTCATGCCGAATTTTTCCGCTCCATGTAATACCTTGAGGAGAGGTACGGCCCATGCATGTGTGTGCATTTGGTGCGGTTCTAATTTCCTGTTCTATGTATACCATTTGCAGGCAAGCATGGTCCTCTCGATGAGTTCCGCTCGAATCTCTAGATACAAGATAGACGCGAAGGAGGACATGATTCGGAACAATAGGCGCCAGATAAGATGTCCGTGTCGATCATGCAAACTCGAGCGCTGGATCAACCCTGATTCCGGACAACTGGAGGAGCACCTGCTGAGGCGCGGTTTCATGCAAGACAACCAGGCGCGGCCGGCCCCATCAAATGGTGCGCATGAAGACCATGTAGAGCGAGATGACTATCATCATGAAGAAGACTATCATCATGCCGACGGGGACTATCATCATGAACAAGAAGTCGGCGGAGAAGATCATCATGAAGAAGAAGATGCCGGCGGAGAACATCATCATGATGAAGAAGAAGATTCCGGCGCGACCCCGCTAATTTCGGCCTTGCGGGACTCTCATGTTCAAGATCTTCTCCTCCAGGAGACGAGCAACGATAGAGTTGTAGCTAGAGAGAGAGCCAAGCTGTCGCAAATGGAGAAAGACGGGATGACTCCGATCTTTCCTGGGTGTCGTCCGCAGGATACACGCTTGCATGTAACGCTTGATTACCTGCAGATGAAGACGCAGAACAAGTGGACCGATTCCAGCTTCAGCAAGAACTTAAAATTCTGGCACGATCGTCTCCCGGAGGGGAACACATTGCCAAGTAGTACCGAGGAGGCCAAGAAAGTCGTGTGTCCCCTTGACCTACCGCACGAAAAATACCACGCCTGCATTAATGATTGTGTGATTTATAGGTGCGAGTACAAGGACAGAACCACATGTCCGGTGTGTGGCCACGGACGGTACAAGGTTGGAAACAAGAAGGTACCTCGAAAGGTGGTATGGTACTTTCCTATCACTCCCCGTCTGCAGCGGTATTTCGTGGACCCTAAGGAAGCAAAGCTCATGCAATGGCACGCAGAAAGGCAGAAGCCCGAAGAAGATCCGGAGATGGGCTATATGCTGACACACCCTTCAGACGCTGGACAGTGGCAAGCATTGGACATCGCCTTCCCTAGGTTCGGGGGCGACGCAAGGAACATCAGGCTGGGTATGAGCACCGATGGACTCAATCCGTTCGGCAACCAGAGTAGCACGCATAGCACCTGGCCTGTGTTTGTATGGCCTTACAACCTACCCCCGTGGCTGTGCACCAAGCAAAGGTACATACACCTGAGTATTCTCATTCAGGGGCCGAAACAACCAGGTGTCGACATGCATTTGTATCTCGGGCTGCTGAAAGAGGAGTTAGACACGTTGTGGAAGACGCCACCCCGTACGTGGGACGCCTACACTAGAACTTATTTCGATATGAGAGCCGCGTTGATCACGACGGTCACGGACTATCCTGGTTACGCATATGTATCTGCCCAGGTGGGCCACGGATTCAACGGCTGTGTGAAGTGCATGGACGATACCCCGCATCTACAACTACCAAGGGATCCCGGGTCCTCGAAAACCGTCTACCCAGGTGCTCGAAGGTGGCTTCGCTTGGATCACCCGTGGAGAAAACGCGGTGATCTATTCAATGGTAAAGATGAGCCCGATGGACCCCCACGCCCGAGGAGCGGCGCAGAAATCGATGATCTTCTGAAAAATTGGAAGGAGTGCCCAGCGCCGGGAAAGAAGCGACCGAGAGCCGCTGCTCGGTGTATGGAAAGCGAGGTCTGTTTTCCACGACTTGGAGTACTGGAAGGTCCTCCACACGCCCCACAGCCTCGATGTCATGCACATTACGAAGAACGTTACCGAGAGTCTGCTTGGCACTCTTTGCAACTCAGAAAAGTCCAAGGATGGACCGAAAGCAAGATATGATCTTAAACATTTTGGCATCAGGAAAGATCTTCAAGCCCCCGATACTGACGACGACGATGATGATGATGAACAGACGGAAGGGACTCAACGTCTCCGTAAAAGGGCCAAGAAGAACGCGGTGCAGCTTCCCGCTGCCTGCTTCACAACGAGTCCGGAGGAGCTCGAGCAGTTTTTCAGGTGCCTCCTAGGAGTGAAAGTTCCTCACGGTTACTCGGGGAATATAAGCAGATATCTGGACGTAGCGAAGAAGAGGTTCACCGGGATGAAGTCTCACGATTGCCACGTGATAATGACGCAGATACTTCCCGTTGCGATCCGAGGCATAATGGACGAGCACGTCCGTGATACGCTGTTTGGCCTATGCAATTTTTTGACGTTATCACCAGGAAGTCGATCGGCGTGAGGCAGCTCAAGATGCTACAGGATGAGATCGTGGTGATACTATGTGAGCTCGAGATTTACTTCCCGCCTGCATTCTGTGATATATGCGTCCATCTCCTTCTCCATGTCGTTGAAGACATCAAGCAGCTCGGCCCAACGTTCCTCCACAACATGATGCCTTTCGAAAGGCAGAACGGTGTCATGAAAGGATACGTTCGCAATAGGGCCCGTCCAGACGCAAGCATGGCCAAGGGGTTTCTAACCTACGAGTGCATCTCCTTCTGCCAGAATTATCTAAGCACCGAGGACGACGAGGATCATGTTGGTCTACCCCCCAGGACGCACCTCGGGAGGCTCGCTGGAGTCGGTCACCGCGAGGGCTACCGCTCAGTCCATGTCGGCATTGAAAATCGACGCGACGACTTTGACAGGGCTCACCGGGTCGCGCTACAACACTTAAAACTGACCGAACCTTTCGTGCAAGAGCACAAAAGCATGGTCGAGCAGAATTACATCGATATGGGCCGGCCGAGGAAGATGGGAGACGTAACCAAAAAGCACAACTCCAGCTTCACGCGTTGGTTCAAGCAAACTCAACTGGTTGAAGCACAGAGAAATACGCCTTCTACCGAAGATGAAAAACTCATATACACCTTATCACAGGGACCCGCGCAGAACCTAAGGACCTATCAGGGGTACGACATCAACGGTTACAGATTCTACACCGAGGAAAAGGACAGAAATAGTGAAAATCAAAACTCAGGAGTAACTATGCTGTCATACGCCGATGACGAGACTAATGTCAAGGAAAGATTTTTTGGAAGGATCGAGGAGATATGGGAGCTCAATTACTGTGGAGAGACGGTGCCAATGTTTCGTGTGAGATGGGCCAAGAAGGTCGAAAAAGAAGGCCGATATTTCACAACCATGGTTATACCCGATGCAAAATCGAAGAACGCATCCGCGAAAAATGAGCCATGGGTACTCGGTAGCCAAGTTGACCAATGCTTCTTCATCACCGATCCGTCGAGGCCTAGCCGTGTTGTCGTGAGGAGGGGCAAGAGGAGCATCATAGGAATGCAAGGAGACGCCAACGAGGAAGACTTGGACAAGAACGGTGACCCGAAGATGGAGGAGGAATTCGACAGGCACTTCGACATGCCTACTACTAGTAAAGTAAGAAGGAAGACCTCCCTACCCTCTAAAGGTTGTCCGTTCACGCGAAGAAATCTCAAGGTGGCCGGCATAAAGTATTCAACCGCCAACAACCGAAAGGGCAAGAAGATTGCGAAGAGACGCTAGAGCTCGGAGCCGGGACGAAGAAGATCTTTTTTTGGTCTATCACATGTGTGTGAGTGTGTGTGTTAGACAAGTACATGCATGTGTGTGTGAGAGAAACAAGAACATGTTTGTATGAGACAAGTAATTTATAATTCTCTCTACTAATTACTAAATAATGTTGTGTTATTTATTGAAATGTAACTAAAATATGAAAAAAAGGAAGAAAAATTGTGTGGCAGCCAGGGTTCGAACCTGGCTACTAATGGCCTAACATTGGCCTTAACCACTAGACTAGTACTATGTATCTGTCAGGACACAGCAGTAACCCGTTTTGTTTGGCTAAGTGTCTAAATTCTGTGGCGCATGCCCCTTTAGGTGCGCCACAGAATTAAGGAATTCTGTGGCGCATGAGAGCTGGTGCGCCACAGAAAGCACTGTGGCGCACTTAGGGTGGTGCGCCACAGAATTTAGACACTTGGTGAAATAACTTGAAGCTTTCTTCCCCACTCCCCACACGCACTAGCAGTTTCTTCCCCGACAAGAGCCAACCCTAGCGCACTGCTCTCGGAACCACCGCCAAGCGCCGCCACCAAGCGCCACTGCCGCCGAGGAGGAGGAGGAAGGGGACCGCCACGCCGCCACCGAGCAGGACCCCCAAGCCCGAGCCGCCGCCGCGCAGATTAAGGAGGAGGAGGACCGCCACGCCGCTGCCGAGGAGGAGGACCGCCACGCCGCCGCAGAGGAGGAGGAGGAGGACAACGCCGCCACCACCACAACCCTGAACCGCCGCCGTTCGGTGAGAGCCCCTCTCCCCTGTCCCCACTCCCTTGTCCCCCTCCCCACTGCCCTGTGCCCATCCCCAATCCCTGTCCTTCTTTCTGGTGCTTTTGGGATGCAATGTAGTGAAGATTATTTCATCTTATAGCATCCCTAGAGTAGCATTTGTCCATGTAATCGTCTGATTGAATCCTAATGCAATGTAGTGAAGATTATTTCATCTAAGAAGGCTGAATAAACAAGAAGAAATACTAATGCAATGTGAATTATTTGTTTATATGTTTGGTATGTTGGTTTTGCAGTAAACAATTAATTGGTATCTTGTGTTTTGCAGTAAACAATAAAGATTTTGAAATAAAGATTATGCAATATTGTGGTCAAATGGAACGAAACAAGGGACAAAGCAACATGATTGATCCATCTATCAAATGCCTAATGCAAATGCAAATGAAAATGCCTAATGCTACTTGCAAATGAAGTAGGTACTGGTTGATATAGCAATAAGTAGTATTTTTTAAATGAACAACCATATTGCAATTATCAAGTGCATGATTATGCCAATACTATTTAGTGTGTTACAGTAATTAAACCAGTGCATGCTTGCCATAAACTGCTACTGCTTATTGGTGCTGCTGTGGGCATGCTGATGCTCATAACAATAATGAAATGAAAAAATGCTTGCTCATGCTCATGCTTGCCATAAATTGCTACTGGTTCAAATTGCTTGTGATAGCAGCTTTTGTTTTCTTTATTCATTGCTTGCTGTTTGATTTTTGGGTGAGCTGGATGCTGTTTGATTTAGGTTCTCTTGTTCATGCAAATGATGCTACTGGTTTAAATGTAAATGCAAATGATGCAGTCAAATGCTATTTAATTTATTGCTTGCTATTTTTTTAATTCATTGGTTGCTGTTTTTTTAATTCATTGCTTGCACTAGAGCTAATAAAGTTCTTGCTATTTTGTTGGCAGTAGAAAATTTAGGTTTACAAAAAGAAAATGCTTGGGTTAATAAAATGAAATGCTACTGCCTAGGATTTGTTAATAAAATGAAATGCTACTGCCTAGGTTTAGAAAATGAAATTGCTTGGGTTAATTCACCTCTGGCCACCTCTGCCCTAGCAAGAATATTCCTCTGAACCAAAAATGCCTCTGCCTAGCAAGAATGGACAGGCTCTCCTGACCCATTTTGGGGAATATTCCCAATGGCTTGTCTCTGACCCATTTTGGAGAATATTCTCCCTCTTGTGGATTGACATCACAATTCAAAAAAAGAAACTGATGGCATTGTCCTATGTAACACAACTGTTCAGCTTGTGTTCTCATACCCTCTGTGCATGCCCTCCATCCTATATAAATGCCTAGTGTAGTGAACCTGAAAACCACACCAAACATGGACAACCTGTCCTGGAGTGCAAAGAGGAGGAGCACTGGCTCCCTTGGTGCCTCTGGCTCTAGGGATGCCACTCTTTCCAAGACTTTTTCTATGGGTAGGGCAGACAAGGAGTTGCTAGTGTATCGTAGGAGAAGTGTGCAAGAGAGGGAAGCTTCTGCTGCCAGGTTTAGGGAAGAAGAAGCAGCAGATGGCTTGAACCAGCTAGGTGTGTTCACATACACTACAGAAGTTCTCCCAGTTCCAAAATCCAGACCTAAGGGCAAGATCAAACTGAAAAAGTATAAGCATCAGTTGAGGGAAGGAGGACCCACAGAGGTGTTGCCCTACTATGTAGAACCAAATCTTGAAGAAAAGGTTAAAGCTGGAGTTATCTTGTGCTGGCTGAGGAAGGGCATTAAAAAAATCAAAGATTTGGTATCCTAGTTTGTTGTAGTTAGTTGTAGTTTCAGCCATCTAGTTTTAGTGTGTCCTAGGTTGTCTGAATAATTATGTAATGTAAGGGTTGATGTAATGCTTCCATGCAATGATGAATAAAAGGGTTTATGTAATGCTTCTATGCAGATGGTAGGAAATAATGTATGTAATGTAAGGTTAAATGATGCTCATGCTCAAATGTTGGCAGTAGCTACTGGTTGGCTTGCTCTATACTGCCTTTTTAAATTTAAGTAATTATCTACTAAAATTTGATTAGCTATTGGTATAATTCTCTTTGAATTTATAAAAAAATTAAGTCACTAGCTACTGCCTTTTGTAATGTATATTTATGAGTAATAGCATTTTCATTTGAAGTCACTAGCATTTCCATATGATGCTCAAGCTTCTGCTATTTAATTATACCTGGAATAATAGCATTTTCATTTGAAGTCACATGTTGGCAGTAGCTACTGGTTGGCTTGCTCTATAATCTTGTATGCTTGTTTATGCTCTATAATGCTACTAGTACATGAAATGCTACTATTTGAATTCATTTATGAAATGATCATGCTCATGCTCATGCTCATTTATGAAATTCATTTATGAAATGATCATGCTCATGCTCATGCTCATGCTACTATTTGAATTCTCTGGTTTGAAGTGCTAGCTTTAATGTACTCTGGTTTTTGTAGTGCTCCAGGTTGTGTAGTGCTCCAGATTGTGTACTGCTCCAGGTGGTAGTGCTCCAGGTGGTAGATGCTCCAGGTTAAGAAAGTCATTGTTGTTGTACTGCTTCAGGTTAAAAAATATGCTGAAATAGATGCTCCAGGTTTATGTTGGCTTTTGTTTGATGTATTGTAGATGGGCAAGTTTGTATGGTCGATATATGGTGGATATTTTTGCAGGGATTTCATTGAGTTGCCCATTTCTCCCGAAGCGTTGATTAACTTCCGTTTCGGTTGAGAAATGGGCACTCCTACGTAGAAAAATTAGCAAAAGTCATGCCGAATTTTCTGGTTGACTTTTGTACTAACTTGTTCCCTCTTTATTATGAAGTGCAAATAAACATGTCGGGCAACACTTCTAAGCCCAGGAGCCAGAACGAAGAAGCGAGAGAGGCCAACAAGGACTTCTGGGAGGGCTACGAGCAGCATCCCCGGAAGGCCGCCGCCGAGTCGCCCGATGATGAGGAAGAGGGCCGGGACGCCGCCTCCGAGGAAGAGGTCCGGGACACTGCCGCCGACACCGGCGACGATGACGATACCTGGGACGACGCCGCCCAGACCGGTGAAGAGACGACCGGTGAAGAGAACGCGGCCAACCGCACGGAAGGTGATAGCGGCGGCAACCCTCAGGAGGGTAAGAAGAAGAGGACGGCGAGGAGGCCAAGGAGGGATCGGAGGCCGCAAGTGCTCGCCAACGTCACCGATGCTGTCACGGTAGTCTCCGAAAGTGGCCTACCGATGGAGCCTTCGTGGGTTGCCAAAGGGTACGGCATGCAACTAGGGTGCATCGTCCGTGAAACCGTGCCGATCCTAACTCAGGACCTCAGAAGCAAGGAGAACGAGGCTATCGTCCAATCCCTCCTCCAGAAGCTTCACCAACGATACACGTTCCCGGAGCCGTTCAATAAGAAGGTGGACTCTTTAGCTCTCACGAAGATGAGCACCGCCTTGAGCAGCTGGAAGAACCGGCTGAAGAGAAAGATCGAGGCCGGTGAAAGCTGGGAGAGGATAAGTAGCCGAGACCCGTCGCTCTCCTTAGAAGACTTTAATGCATTCAAGTCTTACTTAGAGAGTGACGCTGTTAAAAAATGGACCGCCTGGGGGAAGAAAATGCGGGATTTGAACTTAGGGACCCACCATTGCGGAAGCGGCGGTTACCGAGGAAAACAGCCCACTTGGGACAAGGAGGATGCCGAGATGGTACGTCTGGGGAAAGAAAACCCCTGGCACAAAATCCAGGATGAACAGGCTAGGAACTTTGTCCGGTCCCGCTACTACTTAGACTGGAAGACGGGGCAATTTATTACGGATCACGAAGTCGTGAGGGATTTCGAGAAGTACCTGGTAAGGATAGTTCTATATTATTTCGCTCATCTTATTAGGCAATGAAGCCAAATGAGCTAACCTTAAGTTCCTTTGTCTGAAGGATGAAGAGTTGACGAAGGCTGGCCCGTCGTCCCAGGGGTCGACGGAACCGTGGGACACGCCTTTCAACAGGGCGATGAACAAATACAAGGAGAGGGAGCTAGACAAGCCACCGACGTCGGGTGGCCGTGTGTCCGGCTTTGGCACAAGTATGAAGCTATCCGAGTACTACGGATCGGATGCCAAGACGAGAAAGCTGGAGAGGAGGTCATCGGCTAAGGATAAATCCGAGGTTCAGGAGCTGAAGAAGAAGGTGGAGACACTAGAGAAGCTGGTGGCCGAAAAGCCTGTGGAGAACACGGAGATGATGAAGAAGTTATTGGACGAGAAGATCCGGCAGATCATCCCCCCTGGGTTGATGGAGGGGTTAGCTGCTTGGAATGCGGGAGGTCAAGTGGGGCCGATACATGTGCCCAGCATCAGCGGCAGCAACTCAAGCTTCCACGTGTCGCCGACGGTGCCGCTCCACCCGACGCCGGCGTCGGGGCTCCACCAGACGCCGCCGCAGCTCCAACCGCCGCCGCAGCTCCAACTGGTCGCATCGACGCCCCCAACCGCCGCCCTTGTATCGACAGTAGCCGAGATCGACGCCATCAAGGAGGTAAACTCATTAGTTACTCCTTCGCGTCATCTTCTTTAACTATATATGCCTTTCGTGACTGCCATCTCACGATGCCCAACATGGCGCCCCTGACTCAGGATGAACCATGCATACTTCTGCAAACGGTGGAGCCCGGCGGCAAGTTGGTGGAAGTTGCTAGCGGCCTTGTCATGCCTTCCCGCGTTATGCACGGCGCTAGATTGGCGGAAGACGTGGCGAAGGTCAAGTTGATAGTGGTAGTGCCGGAGTACCGCTACGCCATCCCCCCTTTCAACCTCCGGGCACAGACGAAGGCGACGTTTTGCCCCTTGCGGATTGCACCTCATGGCTTATGACATGGCCGAAGAACCAGATTCGGGGGGGGTCTTCCGAGTGGTAAGAAAAGCACCGGCGCCACCTCCCCTATCATCCGGCCCAAGATCGCCAGCGCCGACGACACCCTTAAGGAAACGGCGGTCGCCGCCCCCACTACCCTGAAGGAACCGGCGGTCGCCGCCGCCACCCGGAAGGAACCGACGATCGCCGTCACCACCAGACGCCACAAACAGTTGTTGGGAGCGCTACCGCAGCGACCGTCTACTAGACGCACGGTACGCCAAGCGACGGCATCGCAACCGCCACCACCTAAGGTCCAGGACATGGCGCCACTTGATGGCAACGATGTAGAGGATGATGATGACATCGATGCCTACATCAACACTGGCGCCTGCAGCCAAGATATGTACATGCCTCCTATGGATGAACAAGCCTTCCGCACACACGGCGATCAACTTAGTCGTCCCCCTACAGTCACGAAGCAGCGCCTGGTCTTCACGGGTCTTTCTCAAGACACTCCTCCGGAGGCTGGCAATCCAGCTCAAGTCAAGCCTGCTACCGTTTTCAGCCCTAACACGCTGCGTAAGACGATCATCGGGGAGCCACCCAAATCAACCCCAGCAACCTCAGAAGCACCACCAGCACCCGAAGCACCACCATCAGCACCACAAGCACCCCCAGTAGGTCAGGCGAAGAAGGGAAGGAAGAGAGGAGGCAAGAAGGGCGCATCTTCGAGCCAGCCTGCTCCTAAGAGGATCCGGGCCGACGACATGGTACCACCTACACCGGATGGCTTGCCCCGGTGTCATGAAGCTGGTAAACCTATACTGCCTCCGGACATGGAACACCTCGCAAGTGGACCAATGCTCCCTTTGCAGCACTGTATTCAATATCAAGAGAGCGTCCTTCTTAAAGAAAAGGATCCAAATTACCCGGTGTTCTCGGTCAAGGTGCCGTCCGACCAGCACTTCGTCAATGAAGACCCCGCGGATATCTTCTTCATAGCGTTCGAGGACGTCTTCAATCTATTTCACTCGAAACGGCTCGACTATAACTTGGTCCGCCTATACGCGATCAATCTTCAGATGAAGATCAACAGAGAGAGACCCCCCACATTGCGGTAGCGGATCCCTACTACATGCGCGATAGCCAGCTCCAGGACGGCTCAAGCACACGGACCAAGGCGGTGCGGTACCTCGAGAGCTTCATGCTCATGAACAAAGAGAAGAACACCATTCTTCTGCCTGTCTTTCCCGAGTAAGTACACATCCGCTCACGGCCGTCGTAACTTATGCTTTCTTATATATTTCTTCCATTGGCGATCCTTTTCCAACATTCCATTTCAATTGCATGTGTTGAGCAGGGACAAATACTGCACACTCATCATCCTTTGCCCGAAGTGGTCACTAGCCCAGTATTTCGACTCGTCGAATACGACGACGAAGAAAGACTACAGGAGAATAAGGGGTGTTCTCGATGAGGCTATCCTTGGCTACTCCAAAAATGGAGGCACCTTCGACAAGAAAGGGGAATTTGTCAGGCCGGACACTAAAAAGCTCGGGTTCAAGCACGTGATCGACTTCCCTTGCATCAAGCAGCCAGCTGGCAGCATTAAGGAGGCCTTCTATGTCCTCCATCACCTTAAAGGGTTTGTCGAGGATGCAGAGATGATGTCTCTGCCACCTAGCAAGCGAGACCCCATTAAAATGTCGGGGGAGATCAACGATGATGATCTTAGAGAAGACTTCCATCGCCTCCAAGTAAAGCTCTCTGAAATTATATTACACGATGTATCCAACGCATCGGGGCTCTTATACCAACTCAGAGGGTTGTGTAAGAGGGATATCGAAGAACGCCTACATAGGAAGGGTGATGGAAGGACATGGACGACGAAGGCCTTGTACAAGCCGTTCCCGGAGCCGCTCAACAAGAAGTCTCGTTGACCGAGACCGGTGTGCTTAGCATTACTTTGAATCGATGGACAATTTGTACTGTGTTGTAAACTAAACTTGCTTAATTTGCTCGAAACGGTGGTCGTTGTTGTTGGACTTCAATTACTATTGTAGTCGTTGTCGTTGAACTTGATTACTTATGTGATACCGATGCTATATGTCTTTTAGGTTTATTATTATTTCCTTGCTTTAATTCTTGTGAATATGTATGCATGTGAACTCTCTAACTCTTTCCATTGCGTTATATACTAATATGCCTTGTGTCCATGCATAGAGATGACGTACTACGTCGTGTTCGAGGGGCGGGTTCCAGGAGTGTACGAGGAGTGGGAGGAGTGCAAGAAACAGGTGCACAAGTTCAGCGGCAACTGCTACAAAGGGTACCCGACTAGGCACGAGGCGGTTGCCAAGTGGAGGGCGCACCAAGCAAAGAAGAGCAAGATGAAGACCTTCCTTGTGCTGTCGCTCTTGCTCACTATCGTCGCGGCGGTACTCTATTTCATCCTAGTGTAGGCGGCGGCCGGTGTCACTTCGTTTGTATCTAGAGATGATGAGAACTTTCTTAATTTGCATGCATTATGAGTGTATGGAGCTATATGTATAACTCGATCGGGCTCTAAGTAATGTGATGATGATGTGATGATTATATATGTCCATATTATATCTGTCTATATTATATCAGTATATAACCTGCATGTAGTGTATAAAATCAGTATAAAACCTGTATAGTACACCAGGGAGCACAAAATCGAGTATACCTGTAGATAGTTCTGTGGCGCACCAAAAAATAATTCTGTGGCGCACCTATTTCTGTGGCGCAGCTACATTACATGCGCCACAGAACTACTTATTTCTGTGGCGCACACTACCTGGTGCGCCACAGAAACCTTATTTCTGTGGCGCACGGCCTGGTGCGCCACGAAAGCTTATTTTTGTGGCGAGAATTCTGTGGCGCACCTCCCATGCGCCACAGAATCGTTTTTTCGTGCGCCACTGATGAGGCTTTTCCTACTAGTGATGATTGACTAGGACCTTATACCGGGCCTCACACCAAAGGAAGTGTGGACGAGAACTATAGCTCGGTTGGCACCAAGGTTAAGATCTCTTATGGGTAAAGCAACACACCTCTGCAGAGTGTAACGAACTGTGACCAGTCACTCCCTGTTCCAGGATATGAACTGCGAACGCGGCCGGAAAGGAACTCCATGAAGTTCTAGTCAACCGGTGAGGCTGACGGACATAGCTCTTCAGAATAAAAGCAACCTTTTGAAGAAATGTTTACAAAAACTTGCATTGCCTATGACTTTCTGGTCTATGGCCGTAGCTAGTGCATTAAACACCTCTTTCCTAAAATGAACTTGTTGAGTACGCTCGTACTCATCCCACTCTTAAATCCCCTGCTTAGATATGGAGGCATCGAAGGAGGATCTTCAGTGCAACTCGAAGGCCGAGGAGTCAACAATTACTTCAAGGGACAGGAACCTGTTCAGAGGAGTCAAATACCTCATCCAACAAGGAGAAAACCTAGATTAGCAATAGGAGGGAACTAGCTTCCTAAACCTAGATCCTATTTAGCTAGAATCTATTCATCACCTCTATAGCTAGTTAAATACTATACAAATAGAGTTCGTGATAGGATTAGACCACGAGTCGTTCTTCTGAAGTTTATTTGCAGTTTTACCTCATTGTAAAGTAGGAGGCTGTGTGGATCTTTTGTAAAGAGTCTGTGTTGTAATTCTATAGACATGCCTTGGACCCGCATATGTTTCTGTTGTACCACTCTGAGCGATATATACTAGTGGAACAGTGTTTCATTGGTGTTATATCAGACTTGCATACTACACCATGTAGTGGTATGCTGGGTCACCACAACAAGTGACACAAACAAAATGATAGCTCTCTCTGAATTTTCTAGCTCCAAATTCTGCTGTTGCGAGAACATATATATTTTCCTCTGGCTGAAACTCCATGAGTACATCCACAACAGCAATTTCCACTACAACAAAATCCTGAGGTGCAGCAGCATTTTGGACTTGGGGTGCAACAAGATCAACAAGGGGCTGCAACAAAACCCTCAGGTTGGGCAAAACATCATCAGCAGCCAAAGCATCCACTTGCAACTGGTTAGCCAACAAATTAGCTTGTTGCAGAACAACATGAGGGGGAGCTTGATGTCTACGGGTGCTTCTATTCTTGTAGACAGTGTTGGGCCTCCAAGAGCAGAGGTTTGTAGAACAACAGCAAGTTTTCCCTTAAGTGGATCACCCAAGGTTTATCGAACTCGGGGAGGAAGAGGTCAAAGATATCCCTCTCATGCAACCCTGCAACCACAAAGCAAGAAGTCTCTTGTGTCCCCAACACACCTAATAGGTGCACTAGTTCGGCGAAGAGATAGTGAAATACAAGTGGTATGAATGAATATGAGCAGTAGTACGGCGCCAGAAAATAGCTTGCTGGCGTGCAATTGATGGTAGTAATATTGCGGGAAGTAAACAAGTAGTAAACAGCAGTAGTAACTCAGTAAAACAGTAAAAGCAGCGATAGCAGTATTTAGGAACAAGGCCTAGGGATTAGACTTTCACTAGTGGACACTCTCAACTTTGATCACATAAGAATAGATAAATGCATACTCTACACTCTCTTGTTGGATGATGAACACATTGCGTAGGATTACACGAACCCTCAATGCCGGAGTTAACAAGCTCCACAATTAAATGTTCATATTTAAATAACCTTAGAGTGCATGAAAGATCGACACGACTAAACCAAGTACTAGCATAGCATGCACACTGTCACCTTCACACCATGTAGGAGGAATAGATCACATCAATACCATCATAGCAATAATTAACTTCATAATCTACAAGAGATCATAATCATAGCCTACGCCAAGTACTAACACGGATGCACACACTGTCACCATTACACCGTGCAGGAGGAATAAACTACTTTAATAACATCACTAGAGTAGCACATAGATAAATTGTGATACAAAACACATTGCAATCATAAAGAGATATAAATAAGCACTTCACTACGCCATTCATAATAGTGAATAAGTATTCTGTGAAATATAGCCTAAGAGACCCACACGGTGCACACACTGTCACCTTTACACACGTGGGACAAGGAGTCTCCGGAGATCACATAAGTAAAACCCACTTGACTAGCATAATGACATCTAGATTACAAGCATGATCATATGAATCTCAATCATGTAAGGCAGCTCATGAGATTATTGTATTGAACTACATAAGAGAGAGATGAACCACATAGCTACCGGTACAGCCCGAGCCTCGATGGAGAACCCTCTTCATGGGAGCAGCAGCGTTGATGAAGATGGCGGTGGAGATGGCACGGTGTCGATGGAGGAGCCTTCCGGGCACTTCCCCGTCCCGGCGGCGTGCGGAACGAGACTCTGTCCCCCATCTTGGCTTCGCGATGGCGGCGGCTGGAAGGTTTTCGTACCGTGGCTTTTCCGTCTCGAGGTTTTAGGTCGGGACCTTTAAATAGGCGAAGAGGCGGAGTCGGAGGACGAGGCGACGACACAATAGGGTGGCGCGGCCCAGCCCTGGTCGCGCCACCACCATGTGTGGGCCCCTGCCCCTCTCTGACGGTTCTCGGGTGTTCGGATGCTTCCGGCAAAATAGGAACCAGGCGTTGATTTCGTCCAATTCCGAGAATATTTCGTTACTAGGATTTCGAAACCAAAAACAACAGAAAACAGAACGGCACTTCGCATCTCGTCAATAGGTTAGTTCCGAAAACGCATAATAATGACATATAATGTGTATAAAACATGTAGGTATCATCAATAAAGTAGCATGGAACATAAGAAATTATCGATACGTCGAGACGTATCAGCATCCCCAAGTAGTTCTGCTCGTCCCGAGCAGGTAAACGATAACAAAGATAATTTCTAAGTGACATGCCGTCATAAACTTGATCATATTGTAAACATATGTAATGAATGCAACGATCAAAACAATGGTAATGACATGAGTAAACAAGTGAATCATAAAGCAAAGACTTTTCATGAATAGTACTTCAAGACAAGCATCAATAAGTCTTGCATAAGAGTTAACTCATAAAGCAATAAATCAAAGTAAAGGTATTGAAGCAACACAAAGGAAGATTAAGTTTCAGCGGTTGCTTTCAACTTATAACATGTATATCTCATGGATAGTGTCAATGTAAAGTAATATAACAAATGCAATATGCAAGTATGTAGGAATCAATGCACAGTTCACACAAGTGTTTGCTTCTTGAGGTGGAGAGAAATAGGTGAACTGACTCAACATAAAAGTAAAAGAATGGTCCTTCAAAGAGGAAAGCATTGATTGCTATATTTGTGCTAGAGCTTTGGTTTTGAAAACATAAAGAGAGCATAAAAGTAAAGTTTTGAGAGGTGTTTGTTGTTGTCAACGAATGGTAGTGGGCACTCTAACCCCCTTGCCAGACAAACCTTCAAAGAGCGGCTCCCATTTTATTTTTATTTTTGTGTGGCACTCCTTCCAACCTTTCTTTCACAAACCATGGCTAACCGAATCCTCGGGTGCCTGCCAACAATCTCATACCATGAAGGAGTGCCTTTTTATTTTAGTTTTATTATGATGACACTCCTCCCCACCTTTGCTTTCTCAAGCCATGGCTAACCGAATCCTCGGGTGCCATCCAACAATCACATACCATGGAGGAGTGTCTATTTTTGTTAATTAATTTGGGACTGGGAATCCCATTGCCAGCTCTTTTTGCAAAATTATTGGATAAGCGGATGAAGCCACTAGTCCATTGGTGAAAGTTGCCCAACAAGATTGAAAGATAAACACCACATACTTCCTCACGAGCTATAAAACATTGACACAAATCAGAGGTGATAACTTTTGAATTGTTTAAAGGTAGCACTCAAGCAATTTACTTTGGAATGGCGGAGAAATACCATGTAGTAGGTAGGTATGGTGGACACAAATGGCATAGTGATTGGCTCAAGGATTTTGGATGCATGAGAAGTATTCCCTCTCGATACAAGGTTTAGGCTAGCAAGGTTTATTTGAAACAAGCACAAGGATGAACCGGTGCAGCAAAACTCACATAAAAGACATATTGTAAACATTATAAGACTCTATACCGTCTTCCTTGTTGTTCAAACTCTTTACTAGAAATTATCTAAACCTTAGAGAGACCAATTATGCAAACCAAATTTTAGCAAGCTCTATGCATTTCTTCATTAATAGGTGCAAAGTATATGATGCAAGAGCTTAAACATGAGCACAACAATTGCCAAGTATCACATTATCCAAGACATTTTACCAATTACTACATGTAGCATTTTCTGTTTCCAACCATATAACAACAAGTGAAGCGATCAACTTTCGCCCTTGAACATTAAAAGCTAAGAACACATGTGTTCATATGAACCAGCGGAGCGTGTCTCTCCCACACAAGGATGAACTTATTCAGAGAATGAAAATAACAAAACGAAAATAAAAGCACACAGACACTCCAAGTAAAATACATACGATGTGAATAAAAATATAGTTTCACTAGAAGAAACCTGATAAGTTGTCGATGAAGAAGGGGATGCCTTGGGCATCCCCAAGCTTAGATGCTTGAGTCTTCTTAAAATATGCAGGGATGAACCACCGGGGCTTAGAGCTTTCACTCCTCTTGATCATAGTATATCATACTCCCTCTTGATCCTTGAAAACTTCCTTCACACCAAACTTCAAGCAAACTCATTAGAGGGTTAGTGCACAATAAAAATTTACATGTTCAGAGGTGACACAATCATTCTTTACACTTCTGGACATTGCATAAAGCTACTGGACATTAATGGATCAAAGAAATTCATCCAACATAGCAAAAGAGGCAATGCGAAATAAAAGGCAGAATCTGTCAAACAGAACAGTTCGTAAAGACGAATTTTAAAATGGCACCAGACTTGCTCAAATGGAAAAACTCAAAACTAATGAAAGTTGCGTACATATCTGTGGATCACTGACGTAAATTGGCATAATTTTCTGAGTTACCTACAGAGAATTAGGCCCAGATTCGTGACAGACAGTAATGCTGTTTCTGCGCAGAAATCCAAATCTAGCATCAACTTTACCATAGAGACTTTACTTGGCACAAAAACATGATAAGGAGAGGTTGCTACAGTAGTAAACAACTTCCAAGACACAAATATAAAACAAAGTACTGTAGTAAAAAAACACATGGGTTATCTCCCAAGAAGTTCTTTCTTTATAGCCATTAAGATGGGCTCAACAGTTTCAATGATGCACCCGCAAGAAATAGTAGTTGAAGCAAAAGAGAGCATCAAAAAGTAAATTCAAAACAAATTTAAGTCTAACATGCTTCCTATGCATAGGAATCTTGTAAATAAACAAGTTCATGAAGAGCAAAGTAACAAGCATAGGAAGATAAAACCAGTGTAACTTCAAAAATTTCAGCATATAGAGAGGTGTTTTAGTAACATGAAAACTTCTACAACCATATTTTCCTCTCTCATAATAACTTTCAGTAGCAACATGAGCAAACTCAACAATATAACTATCACATAAAGCATTCTTATCATGAGTCTCATGCATAAAATTATTACTCTCCACATAGGCATAATCAATTTTATTAGTTGTAGTGGGAGCAAATTCAACAAAGTAGCTATCATTATTATTCTCATCATCAAATATAGGAGGCAAAGTATCATCAAAGTAAATTTTCTCCTCAATGCTTGGGGTACTAAAAATATCATGCTCATCAAAGCCAGCTTCCCCAAGCTTAGAATTTTCCATATCATTAGCAACAATGGTGTTCAAAGCGTTCATGCTAATATGTTTCATGGGTTTTTTAATTTTCGCATCAAACCATCCATGTCTTAAATCAGGAAATATAATAAGAAGGTCATTGTTGTCCATTATGCCTAACTAGTGTAAACAAGAAACCAAATGTCGCAATTGCAGAGTCTAAAGGAAATAGCTTCGAGTACTTACAACGGCGTCGGAAAATAGCTTAGTAGCCGAGATCCGGAGTGTGAGTACCTTTTACCTTTCCTCCCGACGGCGCCAGAAAATAGCTTGATGTCTACGGGTGCTTCTATTCTTGTAGACAGTGTTGGGCCTCCAAGAGCGAGGTTTGTAGAACAGCAGCAAGTTTTCCCTTAAGTGGATCACCCAAGGTTTATCGAACTCAGGGAGGAAGAGGTCAAAGATATCCCTCTCATGCAACCCCGCAACCACAAAGCAAGAAGTCTCTTGTGTCCCCAACACACCTAATAGGTGCACTAGTTCGGCGAAGAGATAGTGAAATACAAGTGGTATGAATGAATATGAGCAGTAGTACGGCGCCAGAAAAATAGCTTGCTGGCGTGCGGTTGATGGTAGTAATATTGCGGGAAGTAAACATGCAGTAGTAACGCAAAGTAGTAACTCAAGAAACAGTAAACAAGCAGCGATAGCATTTAGGAACAAGGCCTAGGGATTAGACTTTCACTAGTGGACACTCTCAACTTTGATCACATAACAGAATAGATAAATGCATACTCTACACTCTCTTGTTGGATGATGAACACATTGCGTAGGATTACACGAACCCTCAATGCCGGAGTTAACAAGCTCCACAATTAAATGTTCATATTTAAATAACCTTAGAGTGCATGAAAGATCGACACGACTAAACCAAGTACTAGCATAGCATGCACACTGTCACCTTCACACCATGTAGGAGGAATAGATCACATCAATACCATCATAGCAATAATTAACTTCATAATCTACAAGAGATCATAATCATAGCCTACGCCAAGTACTAACACGGATGCACACACTGTCACCATTACACCGTGCAGGAGGAATAAACTAATTTAATAACATCACTAGAGTAGCACATAGATAAATTGTGATACAAAACACATTGCAATCATAAAGAGATATAAATAAGCACTTCACTACGCCATTCATAACAGTGAATAAGTATTCTGTGAAATATAGCCTAAGAGACCCACACGGTGCACACACTGTCACCTTTACACACGTGGGACAAGGAGTCTCCGGAGATCACATAAGTAAAACCCACTTGACTAGCATAATGACATCTAGATTACAAGCATGATCATATGAATCTCAATCATGTAAGGCAGCTCATGAGATTATTGTATTGAACTACATAGGAGAGAGATGAACCACATAGCACTACAGCCCCGAGCCTCGATGGAGAACTACTCCTCTTCATGGGAGCAGCAGCGTTGATGAAGATGGCGGTGGAGATGGCAGCGTGTCGATGGAGGAGCCTTCCGGGGCACTTCCCCGTCCGGCGCGTGCCGGAAAGACTCGTCCCCGGATCTTGGCTTCGCGATGGCGGCGGCTCTGGAAGGCTTCGCGTACCGTGGCTTTTCCGTCTCGAGGTTTTAGGTCGGGACCTTTAAATAGGCGAAGAGGCGGAGTCGAGGGGCGACGGGCGACGACACAATAGGGTGGCGCGGGCCCAGCCCCGCGCCACCACCATGTGTGGCCCCCCGTGGCCCCTCTCCGACGGTTCTCGGGTGTTCGGATGCTTCCGGCAAAATAGGAACTGGGCGTTGATTTCGTTACTAGGATTTTCGAAACCAAAAACAGCAGAAACAGGAACGGCACTTCGGCATCTCGTCAATAGGTTAGTTCCGGAAAACGCATAATAATGACATATAATGTGTATAAAACATGTAGGTATCATCAATAAAGTAGCATGGAACATAAGAAATTATCGATACGTCGGAGACGTATCAGAGCTCAACATTAGACTGCTCATTCATCATGACTGTCTGAACCACAGGGGAGAAAGGAGGAGCAACAGTGACTCCAGAAGCCGAATCAGCAGGTACATCAGCAGGCATATCAACATGAGCATCAGTATGGCCATGATCAGGTAAAGGAGCTTGAGGTGCATCATTCCATCCATTAGCAGGGTACTCGGGTAGCACAAACATATTGTTATCAGGAACCAAACCACCAGGAAGAGGGTTGGATTTCCATCAACTGGCATAGGATCTTCATTAGCAGGAATAACATCAGCAAATTCAGATGATAGAACATAGACATGAGCAGTCCAGGAGCGTCTGATACCAGTAAATCTACCCACTAAAGGCTGCCTCAAGACAACATCGTGAGGCACCAGCTGAACATAAGAGTGATACGTTGCAAACGTATGTATAATTTTTGATGATCCATGCTTGTTTTACACCAATTTTATATGTTTTGTTTACACTTCGTTGCACTTTTATGCATTTTCCAGAACTAACCTATTGACAAGATGCAACAGTGCTAGTTCCATGTTTTCTGTTGTTTTGTATTTCAGAAAAGTTGTACATGAAATATTCTCGGAATTGGACGAAACAAAAGCCGAAGTTCCTTCATGTTGCGTAGATGCACACCGTTGGGGAACCCAAAGAGGAAGATATGATGGACATAGTAGCAAGTTTTCCCTCAGTAAGAAACCAGGGTTTAATCGACCAGTAGGAGAAAAGAAGACTTCTCGAAGGTGTTGCTAGCTGACTTGTGGCACGACGCACTACCGACGCAATAACGTGAAATCTGCACACAACACAACCAAAATACTTGCCCCAAGTTACAGTGAGGTTGTCAATCTCACCGGTTTTGCTGAAAACAAAAGATTAAACGTATAGTGTGGAAAGAGATGTTTGTTTGTAGTGGAATTAAAGAGAATAATGCTTGCAGTAAGTAAACAACATAATGATTTTATCAGTGTAAAATAAAGGACCGGGGTCCATAGTTCACTAGAGGTGTCTCTCCATAAAGATAAATAACATGTTGGGTAAACAAATTACAGATGTGCAATTGACAAAATAAGACAAGATGATTACTATGAGATTCATTTGGCAGCCACGACGGAAATTTTCATGGATGGAGGCTTAGGTCTTTAGGTTTTCCCGATCAAATGAATAAATAAGCGAAAGGATGAGGTCGGTGGGCGCCCGAGCTGAATCTCATAGTAATCATCTTGTCATGTATGGTCTTTATTCTGTCAATTGCCCAGCTGTAATTTGTTCATCCAGTATGGTTATTCTCAACCCATGTTGTTTGTTCATCACATGTTATTTATCTTTATTGAGAGACACCTCTAGTGAACGTGGACCGGTCCTTTCTTTTACACGATAAAACATATCAAACATTTTCATCGTAAGCACTGTTCTTTTAATTCCACTTCAAACAAACATATCTTTTCATACTATACGGTTAATCCTTTGTTTTCAAGAAACCGGTGAGATTGACAACCTCACCGTAAGTTGGGGAAAGTATTTTGGTTGTGTTGTGTGCAGGTTCCACGTTGTTGTTGACGCGGTAGTGCGCTGCCAAAAGTCAACACCTTCAAGTGATTTATTTCTCCTACTGGTCGATTAAACCTTAGTTTTTTACTGAGGGAAAACTTGCTACTGTGCTCATCATACCTTCCTCTTGGGGTTCTCCAACGGTGTGGGATGCACAACATCAAGGAGTAAGTCACATAGACTAAAATTCTGCATATCATTGGATCACGAGAAAACCAATAGTGAAAATCACCAATAGTATTCAATGCCTCTCTAATACAGCCATCATTACGGAAACCATCAGAACTCCAATGAACATAATCCAACCATTGCATGCCCCCTGGTGAACACGATACCCTGGCCCCTCATTGTGGTATTCAAAGCGAATGAAGTGATTTGGCCCAAAATCTCTCAAAGGATGATCAACTAGAGCAACACGGGCAAGATGACTATGCATTTGGTATAAACCAACTCCATAAAACCAAGATTGGAAATTAATCACCTCATAGCCAATGCCGATGATAAATCACTGACAAGGTGAAGCAGATCATGGAGGTCTTGAGCTGGAGGTTCAGGCTCGACCACCGACAAAAGTTCGCGCTTTAGATTGAGCAATTTGTCGTAGCGATGTTTTTCCTTAATAGAGTGGCAAACCTAATTTTTTTTGCAGACGGCTTCAATTCATATGTGATTTTACCTTTATCTGAAGCAACTGAAGTCTATGAATAGTGGGCGCAATCGTGTGATGACGGTTATATGGGCTATCTAGGATGGCTAACCTAAGTTCATGCTGAAAACATATGTATAATGCTTAAATTATAAATCTGATATTTTGAAAATTATCATGCTGCTGAGGCGCTTCCATTTAGGGCATCTCCAACGGGGTGCGCCACCGTTTGAGTCCGTGCGGATCAGAAATGCGCCTACACCTTGCTTCAGCGGGGCGACGCATCATGTCCGGGCCGTCCGCGGAGACGCAAACGCGGTGCAAATATGCGACACGTTTGCGTCTACACGGATGCTATACGGACCCGCCGAGCGTCCGCTCGCTTCTCCCACAGGCCCGCCTGGCAGCGATCCTGACTCAAGCTGGTGTGAATTAAAGCAGAACAACCGCGGGGAGGGCAACCGCCGGAGTGGCAACCGCGCCAATCGATGCGCCAACCGCCGGAATGTAGCGCCGAACCCCCGCGGAAGAGCAACCGCAAACCTCTTTGTTATACGCGCCGCCATTAATCCCTGCGCCTGTTCTAATTCATCTCCAACCAGCTGCCATTCTACTTCTTTTCCAACACCGGCTAGCCACCATGAGCAACCTGTCGTTGCCATCGGACATAGACAATGTGAAAGGACACGGATGTCGCCTAGAGGGGGGGTGAATAGGCGATTTAAAACTTTTACGAGATGGGCTTAACAAATGCGGAATAAAACTAGCGTTTACTTTGTCAAGCCCAAAGCCTATATACTATTGTTCACCTATGTGCACCAACAACTTATTCTAAGCAATACAAGCAACTATGTGATAGCAAGATATATAACTTCAAGCACGATGGCTATCACAAGGTAAAGTGCATAAGTAAAGAGCTCGGGTATAGAGATAACCGAGGCACGCGGGAGACGATGATTTATCCCGGAGTTCACACTCTTGCGAGTGCTAATCTCCGGTGGAGAGGTGCGGTTGCTTAGTGCTCCCGAACCTTGAGGTGTGGTTGCTCGATGCACACCAACGCCACAAAGGCCTCACCCCAAGATGCGGTACTAACACCACAAACCGAACGCCACGAAGGCGCCTCACCTAAATCTCCGGTGACCCTCGCCACAAAGGCCTAGGTCACGGTTCCACTAAGGGATTTCCTTCGAGGCGGAAACCGGGCCTTACACAAAGGTTGGGGCACACATCCACAACTTAATCGGAGGCTCCCAACAAATCACCACAAAGGTGTAGAATCCGTCTAGGGTTCCAAGAACCCAAGAGAAACAACCTTCTTGCTTTCACCACCACGAATCACCGTGGAGAACTCAAACCGATGCACCAAATGCAATGGCAAGAACACCACAAAGATGCTCAAGTCCTTCTCTCTCAAATTCCAACAAAGCTACAAAAGCTATTGGGGGAATAAGAGAGGAAGAACAAAAGAAGAACACAAAGTTCTCCAAGATCTAGATCCCAAAGATTCACTCACAAAGAGGTGATTTGGTTTGGTCAAAGTGTGGATCTAGATCCCCTCAATCTTTCTCTCAAATAGATGCAAGAATCATGGGAAGGGGAGAAAGATCTCAAGCTTCAAAATGTCAACAACAATGGAGGAGAGAGAGGCTTGAGAGAGAGGAGGAAGAAGAAGTAAGTGTACCAAAACCAAGAGAGAGAGGGGGCTTAAAAGGGAGGCCCCAATTTCTGCCCGTTGGAGTGCTGCGCGCGGGAGGGAGAAGGGAGGCCGGAGGTACCGGCCAGGTAGGGCCGGTACTACCGGCCATGGTCGACCAGCACAGGAGAGGCCTGGGGCGCGCGGGAGAGGGGACCGGTAGTACCGGCCAGGTTGGGCCGGTACTACCGGCCAGTGCTGGCAGGAGGCGGCGGAGGAGATGGGCTGCGGGCTGGGAGGGGAGGCCGGAGCCTCCGGCCGTGGTACCGGCTGAGGTACCGCCGAGGCTCCAAACTCCCCTGGCAACCATCTGTGGCACATAGGCCACTTCCGGTACCTCGGGCGGTACCGAGCCCGGAGGCTCCGGCCATGGTGAGGCCGGTGGTACCGCCCGTGCCTCCGGTGGCTGCCCCTCCTCCCCTTTTTCTTTCTTTTACTTTTCTTCCTTTTAAACCCAAATATGAAATGCAAATATCTTGAGATTGGAGAATCCAAACGAGATGAAACCAATTTCGTTGGAAAGAGGTCGACAAGAGCTATCCCTACAAAAAGTGAAAATATGGAAACTAGTGGGGGTGATTTTCTATTATTTTTAGAGGTGCAACACCTCAACATGAGAAACCGAGAAAATCACCAAACTTGAAAACGCAACAAGTGATCTATGTAAAATCCGTTTTCGAAGTACTAGAGCTTGTCATGAGAATAAGCACAAGCTCTAAAACATCACATGGATAAAATCCAAATAACAACCAAGAAAGATGATGCAAGGATGCAAAGGTTTGAGCTCTCTCCGAACGATACGATCGAGTTACTCACTCGAGAGCCCTCTTGATAGTACGGCAACTAAACTATAAACCGGTCTCCAACTACACTATGAGACCGGTGAGAAAGAAACCCTATCAAGAGCAAACCTTAACCTTGCGCGTTCCTCTTGAGCTCGATGAAGACGATCTTGATCACAACAAGATGAAACGCCTTTCTTGATTGTGCTTGCTTGATGAAGTCTTGTGGATTGCTCCCCCATAATCCACCATGGGAGAGCTTCTTCTTCGGCACATCTTCACATATCCATGATCACCATATGGATGGCAAGCTTCAAGCAAATGATCTCTTAGAGATGGCTCATCTTGAACTTGCACTTCATTTCTTCATTCTTCATCATGTTGATGTCTTGAAGTTAACTTTGAGAACTCACTTCATCTTCATCTTCAAGACATACTTATCCTTCATCAATTTCTTCTTATTGCAACCTTGAAGCCAACATATGGTTCAAGCATTGCCTATGGACAACACCTACAAATATAACTCAATGCAAACATTAGTCCATAGGGATTGTCATTAATTACCAAAACCACACATGGGGGCTCCATGCACTTTCAATCTCCCCCATTTTGGTAATTGATGACAATCTCTTTGAGAGGGTTTATATAAGGAATTTAAGTAACAAATAAGTTGAATCTATAGAGCAAACTCCCCCATAATATATGCATGTGTGAATGATCTTGACTATCATTGCATATATTGGCATTCAAAGCCTAGTGGAGTTTCCTCTAAAAATTCAACTATGCAAAGCAACAAGATGCAATGCAATAAAGGCACATGCTTAAGCACAAAGCAAAGACATAACCAAATTCCCTTAAACCCTCCAAACTTCTCCCCCATTGGCACCAATTGCCGAAATGGGTGAAAAATTTAGAAGGCCAATATAGTGAGAGTTCCTCCATAGCGTGTGCATTTCTCATAATTTGAGTGGAATCAAATGCACATATCCAATTACGAATATTCGGAAGGAATCACACCATAGATAGGATCAAAGATTGCAAAAGGATAACAAAGTCAAGAAGCTTCAACAAATGAAGCAAGCAACCAAATGAACCACAAAGAAGATACCAAAAGAAACATAGATATTATGATAAGATCAAGAAGATTGCTCTAAATAATATGAGGAAGCTCCCCAAGGTTTGTGCACAAAACAAGACAATTTGCATTGGAGTATAAAGTGCACAAACATGGAATCATCACTCCCATAATATCATTCAAAAACAAAATATACCAAGTGAATCAAACTCTAATGATCACCAAAAGATAGTGCTCTAAATTAAATGAGGAAGCTCCCCAAGGTACATGTATAAATTAAAATGTTGTATTTGAATACAATATGCATAACATGGAATCCTCACTCCCTCATTACCATTTAAAACACAAACATTTGGAATAGATCATAGATAGAGAAATAAGCTTAACATTTGCAACAAACAAATAGTTGAGCAACAAGTAAGAGGCACCATTATAAAAAGGCTCAACTAAGAGGATATGTGAAAGGCATGAAAAAGCATATTATAAGACTATTACAAGGATGAGCAAAAAGCATCATCATAGTCTTCAATGAATTATATTGCTTAGCATGACCAATCAACACGCAATAAATAAATAAGATATCAAAAGGAGATGTATCATCTCTTATGTGTATAAGTTTCTCTAAGTGGGCAATATCACAAAGATATTTATCCACAAAGAAACATGCACACACAAAATAGATATGCAACAAAAATAGCATGATATCCAAGATGAAGTCATGCAATATACCAATAAGAATTTTTGCTTATTAGCATGGCCAAAGGCTCAATTTTATCTTATTGTACATTCATGAACTTCAACCACAAACATCTAAAATACATCACAAATATCAACTAGGGAAAGAGGATAGTTGGGATGCATTGAGAAAGTCAACAAGTATCACAAACGAGGATATCAAAAGAAATAACTAAATTTGCACTTTCATCTATATTGCACATGTGAGAGCCTTGAGGAATTGATATGCAATAAAATTGCTAGATAGGCATAGTTGGGATGGATGAATCATGAGCATGATTTAATATACTTCCCAACAAATGCACTCATCTCAAATTACTCACATTCACAATAAAGAGGTTACATTAAGACTTTTGCAAGAAACACACTATTTGCAAATCAAGAGATTCATGCCATAAGGTTGGATACAACAAAAGTATGCATGAGAAGATACTTGTTACCAAGATAGCATTGGTGTGGATGTAGTAGATATGTGTTCGTTGATCATCCTATCTTGCCTCACGTTACCATTGAGTCACCACTTCTTTCCAAGAGTGAGACAAGCATTCAATGCATATCCATTGTAACTAACACAAAGGTAAGTACAAAATGGTCCCCAAAATAATTGGGTCCGAAGTAGTTAGACACACTACAACATATAGGACAAACTCCACAATTCTATGTGCATATAGATATGAAATTGAATTTCATGCACATCTTAGTCAAATTAGGATTTGATGGAGTTTACCCTATATATTGGATCAAAGAAAGTGACACATGCCATAAGATATACATATATTAAATATGCATGCACAATACTTTCAAGAACCAAAGGAAGATACAATTTGGACAAAACACCAAATAAACCAAGAGACAATGGTTGTCCAAATTATATCAAAGAATCAAATCAACACAAGATTGACTCCAAAGACTTATCTCATTATAAGAAGCTAATTAAACCTAAGCACAAAGGAATGAGATAACCAACTCCCAAGAGAGCAAGGTTCCAACAAATAAACCAAACCCTCGACATTTTTTATGATGGCACAAAGTACCAAAAAGAAAATTTTATGTCTCCCAAAACCCAATTTTTGATAAAGATCAAGAGATGTTAAGCATTCTAATAATATAGAAGAGCTCCCACAAGTTTGGTGCATTATCAATGATTTTTTATATGAATACAAAATGCACAAAACTAGGATCATCACGCTACCTATATCTTCTAACAATGCTAAGAAAGTTTGAATAGACAACTTAGATCCATAAGATGCAAGGAAGACACATGGGAGTCAAAGCACAACAAATTCATGGCAATAAATAGGGAAAAATAAATACACGAGCCAATGTAGATATGATCAATAAATATCTACCTCATAATTGATTACCAATTGTCCTAGGACAAGAGGTATTAGGAAATATTTCCCGGTGGTAGTTTGTAAGTATACATAAGATCATATTTACAACTAACAAAGCATATGGTAAAAGATAAGAGTTGACCATCATGCAAAGAAAGTTTCTTGATAGCTTCATTTAGTCATACCAACATGCAAGGCAATTAATAATATTCATACCAACATGCAAAGCAATTAATAGTATTCATACCAACATGCAAAGCAATTAATAGTATGACTTGAAGCACATGGTTTTCCAAAAATGTATTGAGGGACACGTTGTGAAAAACCATGCCAAGAAGAACTTTCACAAATAAGATCCACAAAGATATTAGCAATGAAGCCATTTAAGCAAATTGGAGCTTGTTTGAGCAAACATGCCACATAGGAGAGAGATAATTTACGGTATCAAATCTATGTGACACAACCTCAAATGTTCACATTTTCTAGGCTTGTAATATGCACAAAGCTTATTACTCCCCCATAATGTGATAAGGAATTTATTTTACAAGAGGCAAATAAGATCCAACTAGAGATATTAATGGACATTGGAATTTGAATTTCTCATGAAGATGACATATCACATAGAGACTAGATAATCTTGCAATATCAATTCTAAGTGATATTCCTCATGTACACACATTGTTAGGATCATGAAATTCCCAAAGGAATATCACTCCCCCAAAATGGGATAGTCCATTAATCGCTCATAAGAGCCATATAAGATACAACAAGATGCAAAGAGGCTCCAACACAAATACATGGTGTGCAACCCAACATGCATAGACTTGATTACTCAAGCAAAACTATTAGGAAGCACAACATATACAAACACATGTTAGGAACGAAACTAACACATGCAAAGGGGCGAGTAACTTTCAATATAAATGAGTTGAGAACATGTTACCGCAAGGAGGAACATTGGATATATGATAGTAGCAAGATAATCAAAAGACTTGGCTTGATATAATATAAATGATGAAGATCCCTTAATTCTTCATGATGTAGCCAAGTCTCCAATGCCCTCCAACAAGCACCTATTGATCAAATTTGGGATTGTTGGTCCCCAACTAAGTTGGGTCCTAAGAGGTTAGTCACAATAGGCTTGGCAACCCAAATGGTTCTTTTCTTGACACCACTTTGAGTACCAACAAATTTGGCAAACACATTGCCACCCTCATCCTTACGAAGAGAATAAACATCATCAATGGTGATAGAGTTGGATGAGGTACCAATAGTGCACAAGGAGGAGATGTGGCCCTTCTCACGGCATATGTAGCAAGTTCTTTTCTTCTCCTTCTTCTCACTAGGTTTCTCCACAATGGGAGCATTGGCTTGTTTCTTCTTGGGAAGGGGCATTTCTTCAACTTAAGGTTGAATATGAGTTTGAGCTTGGGGCCGCTTCCCTTTTTGCTTCTTCTTCAAAGGGCAAGATCTAACATGGTGCCCTTCAATATTGCACTTGAAGCAAACAATCTTGGCCGGGTCTTTGACTTGTACTTGGCCCTTCTTCTTGTTGTTGTTCATGGACTTGTTCTTGTTGTTGGATTTGAAACCAAGTCCACTCTTGTCATTGGGGGATTGTTGCATACTCAACATCGTGTCAAGTTTGCATTTCCCTTCATGACCCTTTACCAAGTCATTCTTCAAAGAAGTGACTTGAGCCTTGAGCTCTTTGATTTCCTCTACATAGTTAGTAACAACACAAGTACTAGAGGAAGTAGAACCTTCATTGTTAGAGCAAGAAGGCATGGAAGATAATTCATCACAAGATTTAGCAATAGTATGAGTGGATGAATTACTAGGACTAGCACATGGCAATATAACATTTTGAGTAGTAGTGCTAGTACCCACATGAGGCTCACAAGGTGTTGCCTTAGATATGATAGCCTCATGAGCTAACTTTAGCCTATCATGAGAGGCTAGAAGATCCTCATGGGAGCTAGCAAGCTTTCCATGATTTTCTTCCAATTTCCCATAATTGCTAGTTAGCAAATCAAGTTGAGCCCTTAGCTCAACATTCTCCTTCAAGATAGATGCTTCACAAGAAGTAGAGTTAGTAGCACAAGCATCAATATTAGTAGTAATAGGAGAAGGCAAGTTGGCATGCTCTTTTAGATAAGAAGCTTTAAGTTGCTCATGCGACTCGGTGAGTTTGGCGAGCGCACTCTCAATGACCCTTGAGCCCTTTTTGAGTTGCTCAAAATCCTCAAGGAGTTTAGCATTAACAAACACAAGCTTATCATTTTTTAGCTTTAGTTCATTTGCCATCTCAAGAGCTCTATCATGGTTTTCCTTTTCTCTAGACAATTCTAGAGCAAAGGTCTCCTCAAGAGCTTCCTTGATGGTTTGTTCTTCTTCAAGTTCATTTTTTAATGATGCTACATCATCGGCATACTCTCGTTCAAGAGCACCCTTTTTATCAATGGTGTTCTCATGCATCCAAATAAGTTTTTGGCTCTCAATAGCGGTAGTCAAGATTTCAAAGAAGTGAGTGCTAGCAATTTTATCTTTGCAAATAACCTTGAATACGCTCTTACCCTTATCGCGTAGAGAGACAACCCAATCCTCTTCTTCATATTCATCCTCATCCTTATCACCACGAGACATATTGGGTTCCATGGTAGGAGGTACCGTGGAACCCTTGGCCATAAGGCATATATGAGGACCGTGAGATAAAGAGGAGGAGTTACTTGAGGCTCCTTTCAAGATCTTGTCTTGACCAATAGAATCTTTGGTTTCCTCTACATTGTTAGACACACAACAACTAGAGGAAATAGAAGCATTTTTATCATGGCCACAAGACAATGCAAGCATATCATCATTAGATTTATTCAAGCAACTTACACATGATATGCAAGGACTATCAACACAAGCATGTAAATCATTTCTAGTGCTAGATGTGTTTAAGTCCGAAGATGAAGCATAGCAATGAGATAGAGATGACGAATCATCAATAGTAAGCTCAATATCAACATTGCAATTTTCATCACCACTCACCATATCATTACCTTGTGTCTTACCACACTTTGGTGAAGTGGATGAAGATGAGAACTCATCACGGCCGGAAGTGGAAGCAATACAATCATCCTCAATAATCTTGGACACATCATATTTATCTTGAAGCTTTGTCCATAATTCATGAGCGCTCCCAAAAGGCATGATTGAAGAAGTAACTACATTGCTCACAACAATGGAAAAGACATGAGAAGCAAGAGCATCGAGACAAGAGTTTTTCTCCTCCTCAAGAGATAAATTTTGAGGATCCTTAGGAGAAGAAAAACCCATGTCAAGAAATCGCTCCATGTCCGGGGACATACGCCGCAAAATATTAAGCACATAAATTTTCCATAGATCATACTTTGTGCCATCAAATATAAACAAGTTATTGTGCGCTAATCCCCTAGCCGACATCTTTACTCTCAAGGCGGTGAAGCCTAAGAATGAGAGACCTTGCTCTGATACCAATTGAAAGGACACGGATGTCGCCTAGAGGGGGGGTGAATAGGCGATTTAAAACTTTTACGAGATGGGCTTAACAAATGCGGAATAAAACTAGCGTTTACTTTGTCAAGCCCAAAGCCTATATACTATTGTTCACCTATGTGCACCAACAACTTATTCTAAGCAATACAAGCAACTATGTGATAGCAAGATATATAACTTCAAGCACGATGGCTATCACAAGGTAAAGTGCATAAGTAAAGAGCTCGGGTATAGAGATAACCGAGGCACGCGGGAGACGATGATTTATCCCGGAGTTCACACTCTTGCGAGTGCTAATCTCCGGTGGAGAGGTGCGGTTGCTTAGTGCTCCCGAACCTTGAGGTGTGGTTGCTCGATGCACACCAACGCCACAAAGGCCTCACCCCAAGATGCGGTACTAACACCACAAACCGAACGCCACGAAGGCGCCTCACCTAAATCTCCGGTGACCCTCGCCACAAAGGCCTAGGTCACGGTTCCACTAAGGGATTTCCTTCGAGGCGGAAACCGGGCCTTACACAAAGGTTGGGGCACACATCCACAACTTAATCGGAGGCTCCCAACAAATCACCACAAAGGTGTAGAATCCGTCTAGGGTTCCAAGAACCCAAGAGAAACAACCTTCTTGCTTTCACCACCACGAATCACCGTGGAGAACTCAAACCGATGCACCAAATGCAATGGCAAGAACACCACAAAGATGCTCAAGTCCTTCTCTCTCAAATTCCAACAAAGCTACAAAAGCTATTGGGGGAATAAGAGAGGAAGAACAAAAGAAGAACACAAAGTTCTCCAAGATCTAGATCCCAAAGATTCACTCACAAAGAGGTGATTTGGTTTGGTCAAAGTGTGGATCTAGATCCCCTCAATCTTTCTCTCAAATAGATGCAAGAATCATGGGAAGGGGAGAAAGATCTCAAGCTTCAAAATGTCAACAACAATGGAGGAGAGAGAGGCTTGAGAGAGAGGAGAAGAAGTAAGTACCAAAACCAAGAGAGAGAGGGGGCTTAAAAGGGAGGCCCCAATTTCTGCCCGTTGGAGTGCGCGCGGGAGGGAGAAGGAGGCGGAGGTAGGCGTGGGCCGGTACTCGGCCATGGTCGACCAGGAGAGGCTGGGCGCGGAGAGGGACCGGTAGTACGCCAGGTGGGCCGGTACTACCGGCCAAGGGCAGGAGGCGGCGGAGGAGATGGGGCTGGCGGGAGGGAGGCCGGAGCCTCCGGCCGTATGAGGTACCGCCGAGGCTCCAAACTCCACGGCAACCATCTGGCACATAGGCCACTGTACCTCGGGCGGTACCGAGCCGGAGGCTCCGGCCATGGTGAGGCCGGTGGTACCGCCCGTGCCTCCGGTGGCTGCCCCTCCTCCCCTTTTTCTTTCTTTTACTTTTCTTCCTTTTAAACCCAAATATGAAATGCAAATATCTTGAGATTGGAGAATCCAAACGAGATGAAACCAATTTCGTTGGAAAGAGGTCGACAAGAGCTATCCCTACAAAAAGTGAAAATATGGAAACTAGTGGGGGGTGATTTTCTATTATTTTTAGAGGTGCAACACCTCAACATGAGAAACCGAGAAAATCACCAAACTTGAAAACGCAACAAGTGATCTATGTAAAATCCGTTTTCGAAGTACTAGAGCTTGTCATGAGAATAAGCACAAGCTCTAAAACATCACATGGATAAAATCCAAATAACAACCAAGAAAGATGATGCAAGGATGCAAAGGTTTGAGCTCTCTCCGAACGATACGATCGTTACTCACTCGAGAGCCCTCTTGATAGTACGGCAACTAAACTAAAAACCGGTCTCCAACTACACTATGAGACCGGTGAGAAAGAAACCCTATCAAGAGCAAACCTTAACCTTGCGCGTTTGAGCTCGATGAAGACGATCTTGATCACAACAAGATGAAACGCCTTTCTTGATTGTGCTTGCTTGATGAAGTCTTGTGGATTGCTCCCCCATAATCCACCATGGGAGAGCTTCTTCTTCGGCACATCTTCACATATCCATGATCACCATATGGATGGCAAGCTTCAAGCAAATGATCTCTTAGAGATGGCTCATCTTGAACTTGCACTTCATTTCTTCATTCTTCATCATGTTGATGTCTTGAAGTTAACTTTGAGAACTCACTTCATCTTCATCTTCAAGACATACTTATCCTTCATCAATTTCTTCTTATTGCAACCTTGACGCCAACATATGGTTCAAGCATTGCCTATGGACAACACCTACAAATATAACTCAATGCAAACATTAGTCCATAGGGATTGTCATTAATTACCAAAACCACACATGGGGGCTCCATGCACTTTCACAATGAGGAGAAGCTGTCGGGATGGCGGCATTGGCGGGATAGGGCTGTCACGTAGAGCAACCTTAGCTCCCCACCGATGGAGGGCGAGGAGGAGGGGGCGCCGTTGGCCTCAACGGCCAGGACGCAGAGGAGGACTCAGCTGCAAGGTGGGCACGACTGGAGGCGCTGGAGGCAGACGACGACGCGGCGATGGCAAAGGCCCGGCCGAGGGCGCGGGCGCATGCGGAGGCTCTTCATCCGTTCACCGATGACAAGGAAGACCCCAATGGCCACTCATTGGAGGGGAACTCAAGCTCGCCGGACGCGTTGACCGGCAATACCTCTTCGGAGGAGGTGACGAGCAGGAGGCGCGTCCGTGAGGATAACAAGGCGGGGCCTTCTAACAAGAAGTACAAGAATTAGTTAGTTTAAAATTTGTTTGTTCTCGCGTTTGTTCCCCTTGTTTGTATGTTAAATTTGTTTGAACTTGTTCGATTCCACTTCGCACGGCATGATCAAATAATATATAGATTCTACTTAAGTTTCTCCAAAATGCATCCAATCGCTGGGTTGCCTCCTGACATTTATGCCTAGCGACATTTTGGCGTCCACGAAATGACGCAAATGGACGCTGCGGAATAATTTAGACATCCAAAATGGGTGCCTGTGAAGATGCCCTTAAGAAAAAAAACGGTAAATCATGTGCTGTGATGGACTGGACCGATGGGTCATTGGACACATATTGCGGTCCCGTCTAGTCAATGTGAATAATGGAAACTTCACGTGCCACTGTCAGCTCCCAACGTGGCCTCTGTTAACTGTTGTTCCCCGCCCCGTACCGGATTTGGATCCGCACCGTTGCCCGGTGTGCCCCCAGAAACGGCGGCGGTCGCCGGTCGGTGGACGGTGGATCCCGTCGCCGGTAGTTAGCCCGTCGAGGTTTCGCTCCTCTTTTTCACGAGGCCGGCTGCTTCCTGCTTGCTTTACTTGCCAGTTGCCACTGCCGCGCTTCCCCTGGAAGCAAGCAAAGCAAGCGGAGGCAGAGATTCGATTCCCCGCCTCCAAGCTGCTGCGGCTTGCGCAAGGCGCAACCACCACCAACCTCCCGGGATCACGAGGCCGCACCACACTCGCCCCACACGCAGCCGCGGGCGGGAGCTCGAGATCTGAGCTGAAGCCGCGCCCAATGCCGCGAGCAGGACAAGCGGCGGCGGCGGCGAGCCGGTAATACTGTACTAGCCTGCAGGCCTGCCGACCCGTGTCGGGAAATGAGGCCGCGGAGGCACTCGTACGGCAGGGGCGGCAGGAGCGCGGCGGCGGCGGTGCTGCTGGTGCTGTGCCTCTGCGTCACCGGCGTCTTCCTCCTGCTGCTGCACGGCTCCTCCCCGCCCCTGGAGCCGGAGGAAGGGAACAAGGAGGCTGCCGCTAGTGTTCGAAGGCGGGAGGAGGCGCTGGTGGTCCAGGCGGAGGTGGAGGAGGCGCCGCTGCCGCCGGGGAACGCGAGGGTCGCCTTCCTCTTCATCGCCCGCAACCGCCTCCCGCTCGACCTCGTCTGGGACGCATTCTTCCGGGTACGCACACGCACGCCCCACCCTTCTCGGTTCGTGTCTCGCCTGCCAATCTGACGAATGTGATTCTTGTGCTGATTAAGGGCGACCATGACGGGAGGTTCTCCATCTACGTGCACTCGCGGCCGGGCTTCGTGCTCACGCGCGCCACCACGCGATCCCGCTTCTTCTACAACCGGCAGGTCAACAACAGCGTCCAGGTTAGTGCTGGCACTTCCTACCATTATCATCTTCGCGTTCAGCGCTGTTGCTGAGATGGTTGGTGGCATTCAGGTGGATTGGGGGGAGGCCAGCATGATCGAGGCCGAGCGCATCCTTCTCAGCCACGCCCTCAAGGACCCCTTCAACGAGCGCTTCGTTTTTGTGTCCGACAGGTACAGTTCGAGGCTGTTCTTAAAAATGGCAATTCCTACTTCTGGCCTTCAATTTGGACAGTAGAGTAATTAATACTCCCTCCATTCCAAATTAGTTGACACAGCTTTGGTTAGATTTGGTCTAGATAACCATGTATTTAGAGTTTTAGACACATCTCAGTGTGTATGTTCGCTCATTTTGGAAAAAAAAAGAAGCTGCCTCAACTAATTTGGAACGGAGGGAACTACTTTACACATTAATTATAGCGTGCTTGAGTTTTTTCTACAATACAAAACAGTAATGTCTTCCTCTGAAAGAAAGGAGTCCTAATTACTAAATAAGTTGTCCAACACTAACTTATCGGCAAACATGACAATTATATTCTTCTCTAAATGAAAAAGACCTCAAAAAACTATGGGCATTATACAACGGAAGTCTGTTCTGAAGCAAAAAAAAAAAACCCTACTCCCTCCGTTCACTAATGTAAGACCTTTTAACTTTCTGTAGGTTCACTCATTTTGGTTTGTATCTAGTCTACTTTTAGTGTTCAGATTCACTCATTTTGGTCCGTATCTAGTCCACTTTGAAATCTAAACGCTCTTACATTAGTGAACAGAGGGAGTACTAAATCTGCCGTATATGCCTGAGATCGTGTAAATGTTGATTTTGTCATCCCCTGAAAGTTTTTTTTTTGTTATTTGCAACATATGAGTACTACATCATGCTCACTTGATCAGTGGTTTCTGCAGTTCTAAGCTTGTACGGAGTAGTACTAACAAATAGTTGGACATCTTATGGTTGGAAGTGGATCTTGTGTAATGTTGTTTTATTGTCCTGATTTTCCATTGGTTATATATACTATCAGATAATAACCGTCTATAATGGGAATCAACATGTTAGCTGTACGCATTTGACCGAATTCGGCTGTGCTGCAAATTTAGCTACAGGACTGCAGCTCTGGTGCTTGCCTCGATATTTTTTAATACTTCACAAATTCGACATATATTACCAACATTTTCTTACCAAGCATTCATCATCTATTAACCTATCTTAATGTTAAATCGTGCTTACTAGGATCTTCTCTCTCTGCCAGCTGTGTACCGCTGTATAATTTCAACTACACTTACGACTACATAATGTCTGCATCAACCAGCTTTGTGGACAGGTATAAGCATTTCACTTTTGCATTAGGTTTCCTGGCCTTGGTTAAGAATGAGTTCTGGAGGCGTATAAGCTGTTATATTTGTGAATGATATTACAACTTCATTGCAGACTTTTCCATTTTAAATTGTTTTAGTGTTTGTATGCACCTTGACTTCCTAGATGTGGATTTCTAGCATAAGCTTTGGTGTATGCGCGTTGCAGATTTGGGAACGCATCAGCTTTTCTTTTAGCTCATGTCATAGCCTGAGTACTAATAGCATCCAATTGTGTAATGCTGGAGGCAGTTTTGCCGATAATAAACAGGGCAGGTACAATCCACGAATGGACCCAATTATCCCAGTGGAGAACTGGAGAAAAGGCTCACAGGTACCTTTTCAGTTGTACTGATGAAAGAAAAATATAAGACTTCGACTTGAATTTTTCTGCGTCTAACTAACTCTTTCTGGTACCTCTGCTGCTCTTACTCCCTGCCATGCAGTGGGCTGTGTTAATTAAAAAGCATGCTGAAGTTGTGGTTTATGATGATGTGGTGTTGCCAGAATTCAAGAAGCATTGCAGGGTATGTGCCTCAATAATTTTATGCACTATATGAAGAAAGATTAAGTATAGTAACATGGTTTTACGATGGCTGTTAACTTGACAAGTAGTAATCATTTTAGTTTGTTATGGAAGTTTCTTTGTGCATACATACAGTCTATAGTTCCCTCTGTACATGTACAAACGAGAGTTTTTGCATGTGTACATCCTGTGAAGTTGATCCCTTCTCTATGTTTGTTCTTATTAATGAAATTAATTCTTTTATGTACCACAGAGAAGGCCCTTACCAGAGTTCTGGCGGGACTGGGACAAACCTATTGTAAGTGAGAGTTTTAATAGTGATCCATTTACCTTTTAGAGTATCTTGAATGGAGCTTCCTGTTCATATTTATCTGTTTCTTCCTTGAAAATTGTTCATGTTTGTTTTCAACTCAGTTTGCACCTGGGGCATGTTTAGAATACTTACGATAGATTGGAGAAAAAAATGAAGCTATTCACTATGAATAATCAGGGTTCAATGTGGGGCTCTGGGTCACGGGGCATTGAAGTTACTGTTTGGCCTTATTCTTGAGACATTGATTGCATGAATGAACTTAATCCCTTCCTTGTATTTGCTTCAGTGTTGGATAGCAAGTATTAAAGTGAATAGATTTTTGTTTGTTTTTATCAACTGTATGCAATAGTAAAGAGGCATTGAATTCTAAAGTGATGGAGAAGTTAACTTATACCGGAATTAGATAACATTACATGTGATATTTTATGCACTCACAAGGATCAAGTATAGAGAAGTGGAAACAAGAAGTTGCATTCATCTGTGTTAGGTCTGTCATAATTGCCCAATGTCATATTTGTGCCAATAAAACCATACTTAAGCACATAATAATTTTTTTCTTTTTCAGATTGCACAGAAGCACTTGTCATATATATACTCTGATTATTAAATTTCTTAAAATGTTATCTTAACCAAATAACTACCTAAGCCTTTGCTAATGAACTCAATATCTACATCTGTTTGTGGTGGTTTGACAGAAAAAAAGTTTATTAGGTTCTTACGTGTTTTGCTCATTTTACCCAGCCTGCCGAGGCATGGAAGGCACACAACTGCATACCAGATGAGCACTATGTTCAAACATTGCTTGCAGTAAGTCGATAATAATTGCAACATGCCTTGAATCTGTTCTCTGCACACATGCACATGACCATTTTTGGTTGCAGCAAAGTGGTCTTGAAGAAGAACTTACGCGGAGATCGGTTACACATAGCGCATGGGATCTATCATCTTCTAAAGACCGCGAAAGGCGTGGATGGCATCCTGTAACGTACAAAGTATCTGATGCTACTCCTGCACTTGTAAAATCCATTAAGGTATAGGTTTCCTTCACATCTGAACACTTCATTCCATACCAAGGGTGCTTTACCATTTGGTAGTCATGCTATTTAATAAAAAGGTTTTTATCTATAGCAAGAAAGATGGCAAAATCGGTAATGAGAAATAGATGAGTATATGTCAGTTTGCAAGCATGTTGCTCTTTGTGTCGAATTTTCAAGATAAGCTGTAGTTCTACCATAATAAGCTGCATATCTGTCAAAATAAACTGTTTGTAAGAACTCATAGGGCGATTCTTAACTGTTACCTGGGGATCTATTTTGTAATTTTGTAGGATATTGATAATATATATTACGAGACTGAATACAGAAGGGAGTGGTGCACAAGTAATGAAAAACCAGCACCTTGCTTCCTTTTTGCAAGGAAGTTTACACGTGGAGCTGGTCTGAAGCTTCTTAACTCGGTGAGTTCGGGATCTTGGACTTTTGTTGCGCATGAGCATGCACAAACATAGCCAAACTTTGGACCTTGTGTGTTGGCCTAACAAATCACATTGTGCTTTCTTTATGTAACTCCTCTTTGTCTATTTCCTTTGTGCAGTCATTTATAGCAGTATGATGAATTGATGATGAATATAGTCTGGGAGGCATCCGCCATGTACAGGTTTCTCCCTTGCAAGCAGAATACTGTCATTTTGAATATACCTAAAGGAAAGGGGTGGAGGGAACAGAATATAACAGCGATTTTTTGAGTCTTAGATATAATTTCTGCACTCTGGAAAGTGCAATAGTTGTTGTAAAATGATAAACTTTTGCTTCATTTAGTGCCTAGGTTAGTACACATGTTAGCTCACGGCTTAGCACTGTAACTGGATCTGGAAGAACCACTTACGTTTTGAAGCTGTTGTATCTTGTATATCTTGCATCATGTGCATTCGTTCAGCATTATTTGGTGGTCTGGAACTCTGAATGCACATCTTACCAAGTAACAAGTACTCCTTCAGATGGCGAGAGTTGCAATCTTCACTGTGCCAATGGCTATTCCAGCAATCTAACATCATCAGGAGAGTTTTTTTTGAGAATGGCTGTTCTGGCGATTACAAAATATAGTCTATACAAAACACTCAAATCTTCTGAGGTTTTCAAACTCTTTCTTCTTCCATGCCATAATTTGTACTTCGAAACATGGATACCAGATCACAAGCCTGTAAACACCAATGAATGTTCTCCCATAGTCCCATCAATGACTATTCCAGCAATCTAAGAGCATCTCCACCGGCGTCCCAGATAGCGTTTTGGGGGCCGGCAGCGAAAATGGGCTCACACTGGCGCGCCCAAATAGCGCCGGCGCTTTTTCGAGCCCAATAGAAGCACTGGCAACCCCGTGCCGGCCCCTTGGCGAAGGGCGCAAATCGGGTGCGCCGACGCCTCGTGAGACGAAATTTTTTGGACGTGGGAGCCGCCTGTCAGCCGCACATCCCAAAATTATACATCTTTTTCACCAAAATCCCGTCCGATCCGTCGCTCATTTCTCCCGCATGCCGCTCCATCTCCCATCCAGCCTCCAACACGGAAAACCCTCGCCATCACCATGCCGCCGAAGAAAAAGGCTCCGGCGAAGGCAGTGAAGCCGCCGACGAAGGCGCCGCCGAAGCCGCGCACCATGGCGGCGAATGAGAAGCCGGCGAACATGTCACAGTAGGAGAGGGAGGAGGAGAAACGCCGCTACTCCTTTGCGACGACCGACCGCAAAAGGCGCCGCGTCGCCGCTCTAGACGAAGCGAAAGCGGTGGCTGCTCGGAAGTGTGCATCAGCTTGGACGGCGGCCAGCCCGAATGGAGCCAGCAGCCCACCGACCGCAACTTCTCCAGCTCACCGTCGTCGTCGGGGTACTACGTGGAGGTGCCGCCGCTCTCGCAGATGCGGCTGTCGCAGATGGACGGCCGCGCCCGCTACTCCCCCGAGTACGCGAACAGCGACATGACCTTCGACCCCAACGCGCCGTTCTCGCCGGATTCGGTGCCGAGGGGCAGCGGCGCCCGCGTCGCCTGACCTGCGCCGGGAAGCACCGACGGCCACGTGACAGAAGGCACCGGCCTTCCCCGCCACCTCTTCCCCGACGAGGGCAGGAGCACCCACCAGGTGTTCGGAAGCACGTCCGACGTGTCCATGGGCGAGGACGAGGTGAGTTTCCTTACTTTTATGTGTTACGTGCATCGTAGACTGTTGGAGATATGCCCAAGAGGCAATAATAAAGTGGTTATTATATATCTTTGTGTTTATGATAAATGTTTATATACCATGCTATAATTGTATTAACTGAAACATTGATACATCTGTGTTATGTAAACAACAAGGAGTCCCTAGTAAGCCTCTTGTATAACTAGCTTGTTGATTAATAGATGATCATAGTTTCATGATCATGAACATTGTATGTTATTAATAACAAGGTTATGTCCTTATGTGAATGATGTAATGGACACACCCAATTAAGCGTAGCATAAGATCACGTCATTAAGTTCATTTGCTATAAACTTTTGATACATAGTTACCTAGTCCTTTCGACCATGAGACCATGTAAATCACTTATGCCGAAAGAGTACTTTGATTACATCAAACGCCACTGTGTAAATGGGTGGTTATAAAGGTGGTATTAGGTATTCGGAAAGTATGAGTTGAGGCATATGGATCAACAGTGGGATTTGTCCATCCTGATGACGGATAGATATACCCTGGGCCATCTCGGTTGAATGTCGTCTAATTAGCTTGCAAGCATATGAATGGTTCATAAGAGACCACATACCACAGTACGAGTAAAGAGTACTTGTCAGAGACGAGGTTGAACAAGGTATCGTGATACCGATGATCAAACCTTGGACAAGTAAAATATCGCGTGACAAAGGGAATCGGTATTTTATGTAAATGGTTCAATCGATCACTAAGTCATCGTTGAATATATGGGAGCCATTATGGATCACCAGATCCCGCTATTGGTTATTGGTCGGAGAGAAGTCTCAACCATGTCTACATAGTTCGCGAACCGTAGGGTGACACACTTAAGGTTTGATGTCGTTTAAGTAGATATGGAATATGGAATGGAGTTCGAAGTTTTGTTCGAGTCTCGGATGGGATCACGAGGAGTTCCGGAATGGTCCGGAGAATAAGATTCATATATAGGAAGTCATTTTTATAAGTTTAAAAATGATCCGGTGCATTTATGGAAGGTTCTAGAAAAGTCCGGAAGAAATCACTATGGAAGGCGGAGTCCCGGAGGGACTCCACTAGCATGGGCCAACCCTAAGGGGAGGAGTCCCAGGTGGACTCCACCTAAGGTGGCCGGCCACCCCTCAGGAAAGGTGGGAGTCCCACCTGTTGAGTAGGACTCCCATCTTGAGTAGGTTTCCCACCAAAGGCAAGTTTTGGTGTTGGGGTCTTATTCGAAGACTTGGACTACAACTTTTGGGGCTTCCACCTATATAATGAGGAGCAAGGGGAGGGGGCTGGCCACACCAAGCCTCCCTGGCCGCAGCCCCCAAGTGGTCGGCGCCCCAAACGTCGTAATCCTTTGAAATTCCTGTAGAATTCATGTGAAATGCGGAATACTTTCACAGCGCAATTGTGTGTCCGAACGTCGTAATCGAACTCTCTTAGATATGGTTCGTTCTATGATGTCTCTTACTGATTTGCCGTTATCGTTTTGGGGTTATGCATTAGAGACAGTGCATTCACTTTAAATAGGGCACCATCGAAATCCGTTGCAACGACACCGTATGAATTGTGGTTTAATAAGAAACCTAAGTTGTCGTTCCTTAAAGTTTGGGGTTGCGAAGCCTATGTAAAAAGTTACAACCGGACAAGCTAGAACCCAAAGCGGAGAAATGCATCTTCATAGGATACCCTAAGGAAACTATAGGGTATACTTTCTATCACAAATCCGAAGGCAAAATCTTTGTTGCTAAGAACGAAACCTTTCTTGAGAAAGAGTTTCTCACTAAAGAAGTGACTGGAAGAAAAGTAGAACTCGACGAGGTTACTGAACCTTCTCTCGTTGATCGAGTAGCGCAGGAAGATGTTCCCGTGCCGCTGCCGATAAGAGGAAGCTAATGATAATGATCATGAAACTTCGAGCGAGGTAGCTACTGAACCTCGCAGATCGATAAGGGAACGTACCACTCCTGATTGGTATGATCCTTGTCTAAATATCATGATTGTGGACAACAATGATGAGGACCCCGCGACGTATGAAGAAGCGATGATGAGCCCAGATTCCAACAAATGGCAAGAAGCCATGAAATCCGAAATGGGATCCATGTATGATAACAAAGTGTGGACTTTGGTAGACTTACCTGATAGCCGAAAGGCTGTCGAGAATAAATGGATCTTCAAGAGAAAACAGATGCTGATGGTAATATTACTGTCTATAAAGATCGACTTGTCGCAAAGGGTTTCCGACAAATTCAAGGTGTTGACTACGATGAGACTTTCTCACCTGTAGCGAAGCTAAAGTCTGTGAGGATTTTGTTAGCAATAGCTGCATTTTTCGATTATGAGATTTGGCAGATGGATGTCAAAACGGCATTCCTTAATGGTGACATTGAGGAAGAGTTGTATATGGTACAACCCAAAGGTTTTGTCGATCCTAAAAATGCGACAAGGTATGCAAACTTCAGTGTTCCATTTATGGACTGAAGCAAGCATCCATGAGTTGGAACCGACGCTTTGACAAGGTGATCAAAGACTTCGGGTTTATACAGTGTCATGGAGAGGCCTGTATTTACAAGAAAGTGAGTGGGAGCTCGTAGCATTCCCGATATTATATGTAGATGACATATTATTGATTGGGAATGATATAGAACTATTAAGCAATGTAAAAGGTTATTTGAATAAGTGTTTTTCAATGAAGGACCTTGGTGAAGCAGCGTACATTTTAGGCATCAAGATTTATAGAGATAGATCAAGACGCCTAATAGGGCTTTCACAGAGTACATACCTGGATAATATTCTAAAGAAGTTTAGAATGGATGAAAGTAAGAAAGGGTTCTTACCGATGTTGCCAGGTAAGGTCTTGAGTAAGACTCAAGGTCCGGCTACGGCAGAAGAAAGAGAGGATGAATCAGATCCCCTATGCCTCGGCAGTAGGCTCTATCATGTATGCCATGTTGTGTACTAGACCGGATATAGCACATGTTGTTAGTTTGACTAGCAGATATCAAAGTGATCCAAGAATGGAACACTGGACAGCGGTCAAGAATATCCTGAAGTACTTGAAAAGAACTAAGGATATGTTTCTTTGTTATGGCGGTGACCAAGAGCCCGTTGTAACCAGTTACACCGATGCAAGTTGGAACACCGATCCCGATGACTCTAAGTCTCGCTTGGGTACGTGTTTATATTGAATGGTGTCGTAAGTGGTGCAGCTGCACGGTGGCGAAGTCTTCAACCGAATCGGAATACATAGCGACTTCGGAGGCTTCATCGGAAGCGGTATGGATGAAGAGGTTCATTGTTGAGCTCGGTGTGGTTCCTAGTGCATTGGACCCACTAGTCATTTATTGTGACAACATGGGTGCCATCGCCAATGCACAAGAACCAAAGTCACACAAAAAGCTGAAGAATATCAAGCTGCGTTTTCATTCGATTCGCGAGTACATCGAAGATGGAGAAGTAAAGATTTGCAAAGTACACACTGATCTGAATGTAGCAGATCCATTGACTAAAGCTCTCCCTAGGGCAAAGCATGGCCAACACCAGAATGCCGTGGGTGTTAGGCACCTTACAATGTAATCTAGATTATTGACTCTAGTGCAAGTGGGAGACTGTTGGAGATATGCCCAAGAGGCAATAATAAAGTGGTTATTACATATCTTTGTGTTTATGATAAATTTTTATATACCATGCTATAATTGTATTGACTGAAACATTGATACATGTGTGTTATGTAAACAACAAGGAGTCCCTAGTAAGCCTCTTGTATAACTAGCTTGTTGATTAATAGATGATCATAGTTTCATGATCATGAACATTGGATGTTATTAATAACAAGGTTATGTCATTGATACGTCTCCAACGTATCGATAATTTCTTATGTTCCATGCTACTTTATTGATGATACCTACATGTTTTATGCACATTATATGTCATATTTATGCATTTTCTGGAACTAACCTATTAACAAGATGCCGAAGAGCCTGTCTTTTCTGCTGTTTTTGGTTTCGAAATCCTAGTAAAGAAATGTTCTCGGACGAAACTTTCGCCCAGGGTCCTATTTTTGCACGAAGCTTCCAAGACCGAAGAGCTAACGAAGTGGGGCCACGAGGCGGCGAGGGGAGGCCGGCGCCCAGCCCTGGCCGCGCCGACCTACCCCCCGGCCCCTCGTGGCCCCCCGTTGACCCTCCGCCTACTTAAAGCCCCGTCGCGAAACCCCGTCGAGAGCCACGATACGGAAAACCTTCGAGACGCCGCCGCCGCGAATCCCATCTCGAGGGATTGAGATCGCCTCCGCACCGCCGAGAGGGGATTCATCTCCTGGAGGACTCTACACCGCCATGGTCGCCTCCGGAGTGATGAGTGAGTAGTTCACCCCTGGACCATGGGTCCATAGCGTAGCTAGATGGTCGTCTTCTCCTTGTTGTGCTTCATTGTTGGATCTTGTGAGCTGCCTAACATGATCAAGATCATCTATCTGTAATACTATATGTTGTGTTTGTCGGGATCCGATGGATAGAGAGTACTATGATTATGGTGATTATCAATCTATTGTTTATGTGTTGTTTATGATCTTGCATGCTCTCCGTTATTAGTAGAGGCTGGCCAAGTTTTTGCTCTTAACTCCAAGAGGGGGTATTTATGCTCGATAGTGGGTTCATGCCTTCATTGAATCTGGGATCGTGACAGAGGTTCTAAGGTTGTGATGTGTTGTTGCCACTAGGGATAAAACATTGATGCTATGTCTAAGGATGTAGTTGTTGATTACATTACGCACCATACTTAATGCAATTGTCTGTTGCTTTGCAACTTAATACCGGAGGGGTTCGGATGATAACCTGAAGGTGGACTTTTTAGGCATAGATGCGGTTGGATGGCGGTCTATGTACTTTGTCGTAATGCCCGGATTAAATCTCACTATATTTATCATATCATGTATATGCATTGTTATGCCTTTCTCTATTTGTCAATTGCCCGACTGTAATTTGTTCACCCAACATGCTTTTATCTTATGGGAGAGACACCTCTAGTGAACTGTGGACCCCGGTCCTATTATTTACATAGCATACAATCTACTGCAATTGTGTTTTATTGTTTTCTTTGCAAACATCTTCCACTCGATACATTTAATCCTTTGTTACAGCAAGCGGTGAGATTGACAACCTCACCACGTTGGGACAAAGTACTTGGTTGTGTTGTGCGTTCCGTTGGCGCCGGAATCCCGGTGTTGCGCCGCATCACATTTCGCGACCATCAACCTTCAACGTGCTTCTTGGCTCCTCCTGGTTCGATTAAACCTTGGTTTCTTTCGAGGGAAAACTTGCTACCGTGCGCATCATACCTTCCTCTTGGGGTTCCCAACGAACGTGTGAGTTACACGCCATCATTATGTGAATGATGTAATGGACACACCCAATTAAGCGTAGCATAAGATCACGTCATTAAGTTCATTTGCTATAAGCTTTCGATACATAGTTACCTAGTCCTTTCGACCATGAGATCATGTAAATCACTTATGCCGAAAGGGTACTTTGATTACATCAAACGCCACTGCGTAAATGGGTGGTTATAAAGGTGGGATTAGGTATTCGAAAAGTATGAGTTGAGGCATATGGATCAACAGTGGGATTTGTCCATCCTGATGACTGATAGATATACTTTGGGCCATCTCGGTGGAATGTCGTCTAATTAGCTTGCAAGCATATGAATGGTTCATAAGAGACCACATACCACGGTACGAGTAAAGAGTACTTGTCAGAGACGAGGTTGAACAAGGTATCGTGATACCGATGATCAAACCTCGGACAAGTAAAATATCGCGTGACAAAGGGAATCGGTATTTTATGTAAATGGTTCAATCGATCACTAAGTCATCTTTGAATATGTGGGAGCCATTATGGATCTCCAGATCCCGCTATTGGTTATTGGTCGGAGAGAAGTCTCAACCATGTCTACATAGTTCGCGAACCGTAGGGTGACATACTTAAGGTTTGATGTCGTTTAAGTAGATATGAAATATGGAATGGAGTTCGAAGTTTTGTTCGGAGTCTCGGATGTGATCCAGGACATCACGAGGAGTTCTGGAATGGTCCGGAGAATAAGATTCATATATAGGAAGTCATTTTATAAGTTTGAAAATGACCCGGTGAAGGTTCTAGAAGGTTCTAGAAAAGTCTGGAAGAAATCACTATGGAAGGCGGAGTCCCGGAGGGACTCCACTAGCATGGACAACCAACCCTAAGGGGGAGGAGTCCCAGGTGGACTCCAGCTAAGGTGGCCGGCCACCCCCCTCAAGGAAAGGTGGGAGTCCCACCTTGAGTAGGACTGCCATCTTGAGTAGGTTTCCCACCAAAGGCAAGTTTTGGTGTTGGGGTGTTAAGACTTGGACTACAACTCTTGGGGCTTCCACCTATATAATGAGGAGCAAGGGGAGGGGGCCGGCCACACCAAGCCTCCCTGGCCGCAGCCCCTAAGTGGCCGGCGCCCCAAACCCTAGCGCTCCTCCTCCACATAATACTCCCGCAACGCATAGGCGAAGCCCTGCCGGAGTTCTCCACCACCACCGCCACCACGCCGTCGTGCTGCCGGGATTCCGAGGAGGATCTACTACTTCCGCTGCCCGCTGGAACGAGGAGGAGGACGTCGTCTTCATCAACACCGTACGTGTGACCGAGTACGGAGGTGCTGCCCGATTGTGGCACCGTCAAGATCTTCTACGCGCTTTTGCAAGCGGCAAGTGATCGACTACATCCACCCCGAGATATAATCTCGTTAAGCTTTGCGAATCTTCGAGGGTTAGTCTCTTCATCTCCTCATTGCTACCGTCTACTATATTAGATCTTGGCTTGTGTTTCGTTCTTGCGGCAGGAAATTTTTTGTTTTTTATGCTACGAATCCCATCATAGACACCAACGGTGACTCAAAGTAGCTAACTTGTTGCGTAGATTGCCGCCGGGACGAGATCCTCACCGGCTTCATACGCGGCGAAGCCTACGAACCCCCCGTCGACAAGTATGAAGAAGAGGCCGAGGAGGACGAAGGTGAGAAGGAGGTCCAGGAGGAGCTGATCGACGCCGACACCGGCGTGACCACGACGAGGACGACGACGCGCAGACGTTCCGGCGACACTCGTGGTCCGAGGTGGAGGTCTTTGGGGGATGAATGTCTCATCGAGGCGTGGAAGGAAGTGAGCTTTTGCCCCATCACCGGCGCCAACCAAACCGGAGGCAAATACTACAAGCGCATCCTCGATTCCTTCAACGAGAAGAAGAACTATGGTGACTACGCCACCATCAACATGAACCGGAACGAGGGCGCCCTCTCCCACCATTGGAACATCATCAAGACAGCGTGTAGCAAGTTCCATGGCTACTATGAGAAGATTAAGGGCCGGAAGGAGAGCGGCAAGACGATGGTGGATTGGGTATGATCTACGCCTATTTGGTGATGTCTATTTCATAATGCATGTGTAGTGTATCTATTTGATGATCCACTTGTTCTATATCTTGTTATTGCATCATGTATTGTTAGATGCTCGACGCCCTCGAGATGTACAAGTACAAAAACGCGGACAAATACTTCCCCTTCATGCATTGCTTCAACAAGCTACAAGGTTGCAAGAAATGGGACGACCTCCGCCACACTCTAAACAAGGACGGGGTAGAAGGGCTGGTCGATCCAGCCGGCGCCTCCACCGGGCACCCCATTGGCAACAAGCAGGCCAAGGCCGAGAGTAATGCGGCGTCGGCATTGGTCGCCATATGGACGCCTCCCTCGAGATGATGATAACCTCATTCTCAATGGAGTACAAGGAAGCGGCGGATAGGGCCTCCGTCATGTGGAAGACAATCCTCGACAAGCAGGACATGAAGATCGAGTTGGAGAGGGAGAAGGTGGTGGCGGCGAAGATGGAAGCTCACGCCGCTGCCATGAAGGCCATCAACGAAGCGACATAGATTTCGTTGGCCAAGATGTCTAAAAAATCCAAGATCTTGATGGCCGACATGGAGAAGATGGACCCGTTGGCGCGGGCGTGGCACGAGATGTACCGCGAGCGCATCGGCCAAGAGGTGCTGGCGGCGCGAGCTGTGTCGGCGTCTCCCCCGGCACCCTCCACGTTCATGTCTCCGCCGGCACCATCGACGTTCATGCCTCCCCCGGACCGTGGATCCTGTTGCTGCGACGGACCTGTCGCCGGGGCTCGCCGACGATGAGGAAGTCGTCGAGGTTGAGCCGCCCATGACCCCGTTCATCTGATCAGTTGGTTTGGAAGCCGAAGTTGTTTTTTGCAGCTGGAGACGACGATTCGGTGGCCGTATGTTGGCCCAAACTTCATATTCGAAAACCTATTCGAATTTGGTGGCCATGTGTTGGCTCAAACTTTAAATTCGAAAACTTATTTAAATTTCTATGCTTTTGTTTGACTTTTAGTTTTTTAATTCAAATCATATATCGAGGCTGTCGTATGGGCGCGCCGGTGTGGGAGCAGCTCCCCCAAATGGAGGATGTTGTACCGGCGCACTCTATACGACAATGATGGCGTCCCTGTCGGTGACTATTTGAGGCGTGTCGGTTGCTCTAACATCATCAGGAGAGTTAATCCATGCTGCTTGGAACCTAAAGAGACCATGAAATCCTTCCATGAGACAATGACCTTGCAGCAACAGCTAGGGGTAAATACTTTTGGCGAACGCTAGCCCTCGGTCGCGCGATCTGGGCAGGAAAATCGGTTGCCCTCCGCGCCATAGGATCCCGATCCGACGTCCAAAAACAGCCACAACGATATTTACATTTACCCCCTCTAATTTTCTGAAATCAACCCGCAGTCCTAACTTCTTCACTTAAGAACGAAAAAGTGTATCTCTTTGGCTCTATCCTTCCCGGTATTTACGACAAATATGCCACCGTGTTGATTTGTCCCTAGGATAGAGGGTGTTACAACAAAAACAGTCACCCCGTATAAAAAAAATATACTTTTACAACAAAAAGTCGCAACATTTTTAAAAAATAATGTCACAATAAAATGGTTAAACCAATAAATTGTTTTGCTGGAGATCGATTTGCAACAAAAGTAGCCAATATTATTAACAAAAACCGGAGACTATTACAACAAAAATCCATATGTTTACAAAAATAGGAAATAAAATATTAATTTGCTACATATTAAATTACAACAAAAGTCGCCAACTAATTTTACAAAAAGTCACAGATGATTACAATAAAAAATCAATATGTTTGCAATAAAAGGAAAGTGGTCAAGCGACATTTAATTTGCTACAAATTGAATTACAACAAAAGTCACAAACTCTTTTTATAAAGGTGTCAAACAATTACAACAAAAAGTCTATATATTTACAAACACTGCAAAGTGGTGAAGTAACAATTAATTTTCTACATATTGAATTACAGCAAAATCCACTAACTATTTATACAAAAGTCAGAAATAATTAAAACAAAAATATATATGTTTGCAAATACTGCAAAGTGGTCAAGCACGATTTAATTTGGTACATATTGAATTACAACAAAAATACACCAACTATCTTTACAAAAAGTCACACATGAATACAACAAAAATCGGGTGTACAAAAAATCGAAGCAGCCCACCAGCACTTGATCTGTATGTGTGTTGAGTGCTGGGCCAAACAGGCGATCAGCTGATGGGTCGTTCGGGCGAACAGTTCATGGCCCACAGCCCTCACACGAGTTGTTCGACCAGACCACCAGTCTTCACTACCTTCGCACAGACAGCCGGCGGCGACCGTCCCCGCTTCTCATCCCCGCCGGCGCCGCCACGCTGTCGCCTGCGCCATGCTCCGCCTCCGAAGCTCTATCCTTGCCCGTCTTCTCTCGCCTTCCGCCGCCTCTCCAATCCCATTCCCTCACCACCGCCTCATCTCCGCGGCCGCGCCTGCCGTTTCCCCAAACCCTGGTTTCGCGGCGGAGGAGTACCTCGTCGCCACCTGCGGCCTCAGCCGAGCCCAGGCACTCGAGGCCTCCAGGAAGCTCTCCCACGTCAAGTCGCCCACCAATCCCGACGCCGTCCTCTCCTTCCTCGCCGGCCTCGGTCTCTCCAGCACCGACGTCACCGCCCTCGTCGCCAAGGACCCCAAGTTCCTCTGCACCGGCGTGGAGAGAACCCTGGCCCCTATCCTCGCCGGGCTCACCGGTCTCGGTCTATCGCCTTCCGAGATCACACGCCTTGCCTCGCTTGCCCCCGTCTGCTTCCGTTGCAGATCCATCGTCTCCAAGACGCGCTACTACCTGCCCATATTTGGCTCCTTCCAAAGCTTCCTCCGGGTGTGCGGCTTAAACCTTCTCTCGTCCGACCTTGACAAGGTGGTGAAGCCCAATGTTGCGTTCCTGCAGGAGGAGTGCGGGCTAGGTGTTCGCGATCTTGCCTCGCTGTCGTGGATACTCGCCACCAAACCGGAGCGCGTCCGAGCGATGGCGGCGCGTGCTGAATCTCTAGGTGTGCCCCCCAGCTCTGGGATGTTCAAGGAAGTACTGAAGGCTGTCTCATTCCTCAGCGAGGAGAAGGTCGCCGTCAGAGTCAAGTACTTGAAGAAGATGTTCAGGTGGTCAGATGCTGAGGTGCGCATTGCTGTTTGTAAGGCTCCAATGGTGCTGGCGAGGTCTAAGGACATACTGCAGAGCAAATCTGAGTTTCTTATCTCTGAGGTGGGTTTGGAACCTGCATACATTGCTCATCGTCCGGTAATGCTCGGTCTTGGTCTGGAGGGCCGGCTCAGGCCCCGGTACTACGTTCTTAAGTTTCTCAAGGAAAATGGATTGATACAGAGTGACCGCGATTACTTTGCTGCGGTCTTGCCGTCTGAGAAGGTATTTGCGAAGAAGTACATATACCCTCACAAGGATGCTGCGCCACACCTTGCTCAAGATTATGCTGATGCTTGCAGAGGACAAGTGCCCACCAGGTTCAGATTTGCATGAACCAAGAACATGGTGTTAAATTTGAAAAATATTTATCTGTGTGGTATGCTTTGTTTCATTATTCTTGGCTAACTAAACTTTGGTAGCCTGGTATAGTATGTATGTTGCATGATGGTTTAGTCGTAGCTAACACTTGGTGATGCTAGTCATTAGAGTCATGAATCTTGGTATGTCCATGCCATCCTTTAGTGGAGAAAAAAGCATGGCACAGTTAAGAACTTGGGTGAGATCAGTCCATTCTACAGATGCATTGAATTACCAGTGAGTACTATATCAGACCATTCTGCAGAATGACAAGAGTGTACTATCTTTTTGTGGGGAGTAATTTTGGACTTGTTGATGGCCACAATATCTTGATCATTGCTGAGGAGGCAGTTTTGATCTAGTTGTTGCTTGCTCAACCTATTTTTTGTAACTTGAAAATCATTGCTCTTTCTGCAGTATCTTTGTTTGAAGAAATTAACTGTTGTGAGAGTAATTCAGGATTTACTAGCTTGTATTAGTTTGTTCCTTCATATTGCTCCTGTATTTTAGAATGACCTACTGGCTGGTGCGTGGAGTTCAACGCACAGCTGATCAAAACTGAAAATGCAGTAGTACAGTTTCTTTATATGGCCTACTATCTCCTCTAAATTCTATGGCTGGTAAAGACTATAAGCCTCCTCTGGTTTGCACAAATCAAGGGCTTACAATTCCCAGCCAAGCCAGCAAGGCAACAGATTTGAATGCTGATGTGTTGCAAATTTGTTATATCATGATTTAAGCCCAGAAAACGGCTAGAATGCTTACCCTCGGTTTAGTGTCGTATCCATTTTTGCCAAGATTGATCTCAGGTGCTACATTTATAGGCTGCGCTTTATGCAAACAGAGTTAGGCACTAACAGATGCAAGCTGGCTCCTCGATTGTCATCTAGTCTATTTTCCAGTGTTGTAAAATTATGTCGTCGCAACTATATCGAGATTGTACCGCTGCCTTTTGTACTATTAATTATTGTTATTGATGCCGGATGTGACACTGGTTGATGTGAATTATCAGATTTGAGTTCTACTGTCCCGAGAACCGATCACTAAATCTATCTTTATATTTAACTCTTTTTTTTTGCGCATAATGTTTTGCTTCCATGTTTGTTGTCTTCTGAACTACTGATTTCATGTAGCCATGAATGTGGCTCACAGCTCAATAATTTCTTATGTTGTTTATTAGCTTATGTGATGACAACAAAATTCTATCTTACTGCCTGTTCTCTGCAAAATCGAGTATCTTCATATACGGTAGTCGATTGATCCACTTTAGTACTCTAAAGCAAAGAAGACTGATCCAGTAATGTTCCACTGATTCAATGGGTAATCGTGCAGTTTAGCTATTGAGATTTCATCCAGCTGTTATGTAGTTAACTACTTTTGATATGGTGATGGCATATATAAAAAAGTACATGAGTAAGAAGAGCTAAAGAGCATATTTCTTCTAATTGTTCTTTTGTGCAGTAGTAGCATTTTGTGTGCGTGCGTGTGTGTGCCCTCGACTGAATTTATCCGTGAACTAATGCACATCTTTATGCGCATAGAACATATTGAACTGCATGATTCACATCAATCCATATCATATTTGCCAATGATGGTCAGAATTCTGTTTCATCAGAACACAGGGGACCTATCTACTTCTTTGGACTTCAATAGTCCCAGTTCATCAGAGATCTTGTGCAGTTATGATTGTAGTTGTACTAGTAAACTTTCCAATTTAAAGTACACACTATTCAGATAACATGCATGTCAATGGCAAAAGCTGCAATCCTCACTATGCCAATTGCTATTCAGCAATCTAACATCGTCAGTTGAGTTGTTGAGAGTTGTTGACATGGCATCTGACGCAATGACATGTTACACTCCGGCATGGCACCGTCGTAAACATGATGTACGCTGCTTTCGACCTGACCATGACCCTTGCAGCTAAATGATTTTTTGTCCCATGTCTGAATCATATTTGTCCGTGTGTTGCTCCAGCAGCTTCATCTGTTTGTTATTTTGCCTATCATGTTAGATTACTAGTCCTACACTCGACTGCCTAGCATGTTTTCCTTCCAATTCTCCCTTTCTGGGTGGATCTATTGCAATATTTATATAATGAATTTTGTGGTACCAAAGATGGGGAAAAAGAGAAAGGGGAATGCATGTTAGTTGCTGGACTTGTGCTCTTTCAAGCTCTGCATTTTAACTGTCGTTGTGATCCACACTGCCTAGTACGGCTGTTAGTCTGCTTCTTTTGCGAAAATTCCACCGATCTATTAACAATCATCAACAATAGTACAACGAGACCTAGAAGTAATAAAAATTATAAATAGGTCATTGGACCACCTTGCGACGACTAAAGACACTAGGGTGAGCCGAAGGCGCGCCACCGTCCTCGCCCATCCATCACCGAAGCCAGGCAAAGCTTGTCGTAGTAGAGCTTGTTGTAGTAGACAGACGGGAAGTCGTCGTGCTAAGGCCCCAAAGGACCAGCGCACTAGAGCAGCAACCATCGCCAATGATGACAACTGTAGATCGGAAGAGACTGACCTGAAACTACACCAGTGAACACGAAAACCGACCGGATCCCAGGAGATCCGCCGAACACACAACTCCACGCGCCCTCCGCCGACGCTAGATGCACCACCGGAGCGAGGATAGAACGGGGAGGACCTTATTCTGAGTTCAGGAAGTAGCCGCCGCCTCACCATCTTGAAGAAGACACTGAAAACAAACTAAACGAAGAACGGAAACCTTCCCGCCGGCGAGAGGCCGCGATCCGCCACGCCTCCAAGGCCCAAAGGCCACCGTAGACGGAGCAGATCGACAGCGTCGCCGGTGAGAAGGACGGAACCCTAGATGGGTTTCACGATCGCCTGGTATGTTTTGAGATGGTGAAGCGGTAGCTTGGACAAAACTGAACCATCGTGCTAATACTACCATCCATTTTACATTTGCAGTGCTCAAACTGGTGCAATTTGCTTGCAAAGTATCTCTCCGTTTTTTTTTAATTGACTCGGATTTAGTACAATTTTGTACTAAATTTGAGTCAATTAAAAGAGAATTAAAATTGAGACCGTGAGTGAGATGATGGTGTGTGGCTGGGGTTTGTGTCTGTCCCTGTTCATTCTGCAAGCCTTTTTTTTCGTTGGAAAGGCATTTTTGCAAGCCTTTGTTCTGAAATTTTTTTTTGAGAGTTTTTTTCCTAGTTTTGCAAACATGTCTTTAAAGTTGGCAGCTCTTTCTTGTTCTGTCATGCATAAAGTGGAGAAGAACATTTTTCTTCTTTCCTAGTATTTTCTGACACAGAAGTGAAATAAGCTGGAGGATCTGTCCCAGTTTTCTACAGTAAAATTGCAGGTATCATCTGTAGGTCCTTAATGATTCCAACTTTTGAACTAGAGGAAAGTTTCAGAAGAAACTCAGGATCCAACAATCAATTTTGACTACTCAGGTAAATCATTACAGTCCCGAACATTATTGTGTTTTGTTTTCATATTAAATGAAAAGACCAAGAGAAACTGGTTAAAGATCCTAGAATCAACTGAAATCAATCAAATAAGGTTAGACAAAATTTCTATTTTCAGCGACAGAATAGTTAGGCAGTCACAACACAAAATGAAAACACAGGGAAAAATAAAGTTTGAACTACGGAAACCTGCATTCGACAACAGCCTATTTGGCACAAAGGAATTTGAGCAAAAAAAAAAAAATTTACTGTATAAGAAAATTTCCAACTCAAACAATTTTTATGCTAGGATGACACTAGGAATATTATAGGATATGATTTTTATCTACAGATTATGGAGGAAATCAAACATGAGGCTTAACCTCATGGTCTTCACTGTTTGCCTCTTCTCCCTCTAATCAAGTAACCATTAATCTCAAAATTCATGCATTTTTTCTGTGTACTCCATTACTTAAAGACCTCTTGTCAGCAATTCATGTGGTGTTGATTCTCATGGGATCAACAAGGCAAAACATTCTAACCCGATGTTTTTTCTATTCTCAAGCCTAGATAGGGAAGGAAAGAAAGCATCATTTGAAGAATTGATAGGCCCTGCCTAAGCTATTGCTTTCCTTTTTATTGGAGCCAAAGCCTAAGCTACTAATAGTAAAGGAATATATAAACTGGTAGGTAAGGTACAAAATGGCATGTAGGTAACACCCTAGCCAGACATTGGAGTGTGCTGTCAGTTAAAAATAATCAATCAAAAACACCACCATTGTCGGCCCTGTTTCAAACACATAAATTTCCCTAATTCCCGCGTATTGTATTAAGCTTGTACAGGCATCGCCCTTTTCCTGCAATAGTTCATTGTGCACAGAAAAATTCTTGATTTATTAACATGCCATAAATACATTCCCTTTTAGCGAGTTGTTGTTCACTTCTCAAAAGCTTGAGACTAGAAAAAGAAGTGGACAGTATATTTCAACACTCCCTCATATCTATGCCCCTCTATGACTTAGATGTTTGATCGAAGCAGGCCGCGCATATCTCCGCGCTTTTAACCCAACTCAAGCTGAAGAAACTTATTCAATGGTCACTGCTAACTGCTTTTGGTCCCAAATCTTTGGTGTTGCTTTTTTATATTGATAATATAGCGGCCAGGTTTCTAACTTAAGACCTCCTTCCTTGTGATGTGTCTTATGCCGTATTGAATTGCGGACACCGATTAGTTCACCCTAAAACTTTCTTCGAGGGGAACAATGGACAGGACATTTCAGAACAGGTGAAGTGGTGATCTTGTACAAGATCTTGTTGCTAGAATGCACCCCACCATAGCATTAGCACAACAATTGCTCCCACTGAGATATCTTATCCTTTCCCCCACACCACTCTTTCTTTGCAAAAGGCAGCTGCGCTACATGCGCTCTGGCTCTGCATTCACCAACAATGCAGCAGGAGCAGTGTGACCCTGTGGCCCTGTACTCTAGGTAGGTGCGTAGAGCGGCCAAAAGAGCAGGATGTACTGCGCAAATGGCAAGATCTAGTGGTGGTGCAGGCTGGAGAATGACCATGCTTGCGATGGTCCTACTTCACTTTCCATGGTGTCTTTTTCCTTGGAGCTCAAGTCCAATCAAGTCCATACATTATGTGTCTTATGAGTCCTCCATTATGATCGATCAGGGTACTAATGCATGTTATTTTACATAACATACACCAGGGTTTTACAGCTTTTGAAAAAATTGGAGGGTGGAACTTGTGCATCGAAGAGATGCATATAAACTTTATTTAGATTTTATTCAACAAAAAACTTGTCAAAAGCATACAACACAAAATCCAAAGCTACCACCTAAACACCTACAAACCCGACAATGGGTGTAGCTTGTCAAGTAAGAAGCGAGTTTACGTGTATGTGCTCCGGTTAACAGTAGTCCTGCTTTCGATGATGAAAAGGGGGGGGGAGAGAAAGAATAGACGACAGAAATATTGAAAAGTGGGTGATAGTAGTGCCATGGCCAGCATGTGCAGATGGTTGATATAGCTATATGCATCCCTTCATGTTGTGACTACGATAGAGTCTCTGGGTGTAATTGACATCTTTTTAATATTATTATATTTTTTATCAAAAAAAGAGGCCACTGATATTATATTTCTATAGAATTAACTTTTGATGCTATATTAATTTGCTTTGACACCTTACTAATTCTTGCACGGTGGCGCATTTACCATCTTGCCATGGAAAGTTTAGAACCAATCTGGTTTTAGCCCTCAGCAATTCTCTCTCTTCTTAATTAGTATAAAAAATGGTCGCTACTGAATTAGGACACACCACTGCATTGGCTCCTTGACGCTGAATGCTACTGAGCAGTTTAGCCTAAATCCTTCGGCACATGGAGAGCACCAACCTTGGCTTGCATCCCCAAGAAAAAGCTAGCTGCACCTCAGCTCAGCTACAGATAGAAATCTATATCCTGCATGCGTGACGACTGGCCTCCACTAAGATGTAAAAGAAAGACCAAAGGCAGCCTTGTGGATTAGGAGAGGGGACAATGTAGCCATATAGCTCGAGACGAGAATGATGTAAGCGTGGCTACGCGGGGCGCGCTCATTTCGAGACAATTATGCTGGTCCTTCGTACGGGAAAAAAGGCCTGCAGGTTGGTGTGATCGGCCAGCCACCACACCTCTACTCTAGACTGCCGAGAGGAGCAGGGCCAAACCCAAATGCCATCTTCATCGATGATACTGTCACTGCTAGTCCGTTAGTGACATACTCCCAGGTATCTATCTGTTGATCGAGCTAGGCTATCGGTGTATTTATAGGAAGCAGGAGAGCAGGAAGAAGACAACCACGCCGATGTGCGCACATACTGACGACGCCTCAGAAGAGCATTAAAGCTTCTTCTCCTTCAAATCCTAGGCGGCTACGAAACTCAGGCGGCTGATATCGATGGCGTCTTGCTGCTGCTGGCAGAAGAAACCTTGCCCAATCATTGCCACCTTCGTCTCTTTCCTCCTCATTCCCATCCTCGTCTCCTCCTCGGCCTCCGCGACCGGCGGAGGTGGCAATGGCAGCACGACGGCGCAGGTGCTGCTCCGCTCCGGCGAGGAGGGGCTCAGGTTCCAGCGGATGAAGGCCCAGCTTGCCAGGGTCAGGGAAGCCTCCGTCAAGACGATCCAGGTATGTTTAACACACTCTGTTCCTTCCTTGTCTCGTCGAATAACTCGTCTCATGCCTGCCGCTTCTGCTCTTTCATTTCATGGCTGATCTGATCAATCGTTTGCAGAGCCCTGACGGCGACGTCATAGACTGCGTGCCTTCTCACCTGCAGCCCGCGTTCGACCATCCCAAGCTGAGAGGGCAGAAACCGGCGGTACGTTCTGACTCACTGACTCACTGGCTACAATCGTGCTCTCGCGCTGATGAAGAGATCAAACCAATGTCTGGTGCACGGCTGCAGGACGAACCAGAGGCGCGGCCAGGGAATGGCGATGCTGAACCGATGGAGGGCGACGACGAGGCCTTGCCGCAGACGTGGAGGAGCTCCGGCGAGTGGTGTCCGGAAGGGACGATACCGGTGAGGCGGACGACGGAGGGCGATCTGCTCAGGGCCAGCTCCGTTGGGAGGTTCGGGATGAAGCCCCAGACCCAGAGCGCCGCCGTGCGGAGGGACTCCACCAGCAACGGCCATGAGGTCAGTCACTGCCCAGAACGATGACCCCTCGACTCAGACTCTGTTTGGTATCACACGGTGACACGAACTTATGTTAACACCTGCTTCTCATGACCACTTTGTTTCTCGTTTTAAGGTTTGGCTAGTTCTCCCTTGTCTGAAACAAATGCATTACTTTACTAAACAAAAAAGTTGCAGTACATTGAACTGAACATTGTTTAGTAGTAAAACTTTGCTGGATTTCAGTAAAGAGTTGTAATCTGCACTAATTTTCGCCAGCTACACCATCTTAGAAAACTGAGAGAAAACCCACAACTGTGTAGAGTGTTACCTGCATTGTTTTGTGCAATGCATGTATTAGGTACTTAGCACAAAGATGCAGTCTGCTCAAACTTCTATACTTTTTAGACACAGCAATTCTCTGAATCGCACTTCCTCTTGTCTTACAAGAACTTGCTAGAATCAGTAGCTAGAGCTCCATTTGTCACTGGGATTCGGCACACGGACGCAGACAAAAGGATATGGCAAACACCTTCGCTCACTGTACAAGTCTAGTACTGGATAAATGGTTACTGTAATTTTTCCTGGTATGCAGCACGCGGTGGGGTACGTGACCGGCGGTCAGTTCTACGGCGCCAAGGCGAGCCTGAACGTGTGGCCGGCGCAGGTGTCGTCGCCGGCTGAGTTCAGCCTGTCCCAGATCTGGGTCATCTCCGGCTCCTTCGGCAACGACCTCAACACCATCGAGGCCGGATGGCAGGTACGCAACCCAACAGGCCAACATGCTCTGCTCCATCACCCTGGCGACAGTCATATTAACAAAAATAACAACCTCTGAATTCGTGATCTATGTCTGCCATTTATCTTCAGGTAAGCCCTGAGCTATACGGGGACAACAGCCCAAGGTTCTTCACCTACTGGACCGTAAGTTCACTTCACCATATGAAATTTTAAAAACAAGTTCTTTTGTCTTTGAGTGTTCGTCCTTGAAATTTTTAAAAAGAAAACAAGTTCACTTCAATTCTGTTGCGAAATGTGGTTGCAGAACGACGCGTACCAGGAGACGGGGTGCTACAACCTGCACTGCGCGGGCTTCGTGCAGACCAACAGCCGCGTGGCGATCGGCGCCGCCATCTCGCCGGTGTCGGCCTACGGCGGCCACCAGTTCGACATCACGCTCCTGATCTGGAAGGACCCGAAGCAGGGCCACTGGTGGCTGCAGCTGGGCCCGTCGGGCGCGCTGGTGGGGTACTGGCCGTCGTCCCTGTTCACCCACCTGGGCTCCCGCGGCCGCGGAGGCGCCGACATGGTGCAGTTCGGCGGCGAGGCGGTGAACACGCGGCCGTCCGGGTCCCATACGCCCACGCAGATGGGCAGCGGGAGGTTCCCCGGGGAAGGGTACGGCCGCGCCGCCTACTTCCGCAACGTGCAGGTGGTGGACTGGGACAATAACCTTATACCGGCGGCGGGGCTCCGGCTCCTCGCCGACCACCCTGGGTGCTACGACATCGCCGGCGGCCAGGGCGGCGAGTGGGGCAGCTATTTTTACTACGGCGGGCCAGGCAGGAACGTCCGGTGCCCCTAGAACGGGTACAAAACTGATGTTGTTACATACGCAAAACGCTAATTCCAGCAAATATATATCACAAAAAAGAGGCTTCTAAATATATTTTCGAGACCGGCTACATTGTGATCATACTATGATGTTTTATGAGTTTTGTTTGAATTTGGCTATGTACATGTTCATCATCGACCGAGTTTGCCCTTAAATTAAACAGTTTGCCTTTTCTTTAAAGAATGTGTGTGCTTTATTAGTCACCCAGACATAATGTTACAATAAATAGTTTCCCGGTTACACTCTGGAGGCACACCACGCTAACATTTTTTTTTTTGACAGAGAAACGGTATTTTATTGATCACAAAACATCAATACAAAGAGTCTTCAGGATTGACACCGGAGTAGAAAAGGAAATAAAACCTTGACTAGATAAATCACACGACCTAGCCAAAATATGTGCCGCCTCGTTACAAGAATGCTTAACATGTCTGATAGATGTTGATGCAAAACCCGCCATAATCTGCTTGATGTCAGAGATAACCACTCCCACCATCGACCGATCACGTTCAGCAGAGAGAGAAAGCTGGACAAGGGAGAGGCAATCAGACGCGAAGATCACTTTGTCGAAACCCCGATCACTTGCAATTTGCACCGCCCGCCGCATTGCCATTGCCTCCGCCATCTCAGGAGTGGGAAAACCTGGGAGAGGCTCACTGACAGCAAGAATGCAATGCCCATGATTGTCTCGGAAGACTGCTTCGGCGGCAGACCGTCGCTGCTCAGGGAATAAAGCTGCGTCGACATCTCCCCAGGAGGCGGTGGTCACCATTTCGGAACCTTGCTGGACTCACACATGTTACCTGGTTTGATCTTATAGCAGTGCCACACAATCATGTCTACATACGCCATGATCTTCAAACTGGTTTGCTACGGATCAGGAATATGTTGGTTATTCCTTGCATTGTTCCTCGCCTCCCAGATATACCAACATCCGACAACCAAAAACTGTGGCCTCCAACTTCGTTGCTCGCCGTAGGAACTTGAAAGGACGAGATGTCGCCTAGAGGGGGGTGAATAGGCGTTTTAAAAACTCTTACTGATTTGGCTTGTTAGAATGCGGAATTAAACTAACATTTATTTTACAAGCACAAAACCTAAATATGCTAGGCTCAACTAAGTGCAACAACAACAGCTAGAGCTAAGCAAGATAGGCACAAGATATATATATGAACAACAAGTGAAAGCAAGATATAATAGATACTTCAAACTTGATGGCTATCACAAGGAAAGTAAACTCGGGTATAGAAATAACCGAGGCACGCGGAGACGAAGATGTATTCCCGTGTTCCCTTCCTTTACAAGAAGGTACGTCACGTTTGGAGAGGTGGGGATCCCATGAAGGATTTTCCAACGCCACGAAGGCTCACCTTCTTCTCCGAGCCTATCCCACGAAGGAATAGCCCTTCTCCTTATGGCTAGCTTTTTCTCCACTCCGGAGATGGCAAGCTCCACAACCACTTCACAAGCTCCACGAAGGAGAAGCCCGGGTCCCTTCACAACCTTCCATGAAGAAGTAACCGGGACACCAACAAAGCCAACTAGGAGGTCACCCTCCAAGAGTAACAAGCTCACGATCTCTCACTCGAACTAATCATGGTGAAGAGCTTAACACTATGCAATGATGCAAAGCAAGAACACCAAATGTGATCAAATCCTTCACACTCAAATCCCACCAAAGCAACAAATGCTAGGATGAAATTAGAGAGGAAGAACAATGGAGGAAATCAACAAATGACTCCAAGATCTAGATCCCAAGAGTTCCCCTCACTTAGAGGAGGAATGGATTGGAGGAGGTTGTAGATCTAGATCTCCTCTTTCAAATCCCCCAAGAATATGCAAGAATCATAGGAGGGAAGGGAGAGGAAGCAAGCTCAAGAGGTTCAACAATGGTGGTCAAACGTGCTCTAGAACACTAGGAAACCGTTGGGGAAGAAGCCCCTTTTATAGCCAAAAGAAATATGACCGTTTGGGGGCAAATCTGAGAGTTTTCGGGAAGCCTCATGGGAGGGCCGGCACGCCGGGCGTGGCACCGGGCCGCCTGGTGGGAGAGCCGGTCACGCCGGGCGTGGCACCGGGCCAGCCCGGCAAAAACTGGGCTAGACACCAGGCGGGCACTGAGTGCCCCTGGATTGCGTCCGGTGTGCACCCGTGTGGGAGCCGGTCTATGCCGAGCCGTCCGGTGAGGCAGCCGGCACCGCCGGGCGTGGTGCCAGGTGGACCGGTGGGGCGGCCGGTCGACCAGGAGCCTCGCCAACAGGAACACATGTTTACAAAAACAGTGATAACTTTTGCGTCCAGACACCGGTTTCGATGATCTTGGACTTGTTGGAATCAGAACAACAAGCCCTATAACTTTATTCGTAGAAACATCATTTTCCACCCACGGAGAAAAGACCACAAGATGAATGTTTTGACCTATCTATAAAAGATACACCGGTAAAACCTCCAAACTTGAAAACGCAATAGAAGATGCATATGGATTCCGTTTTCGATGAACTTTGGCTTGTTGTAAAGCTAGAAACAAGCTCAAGAAGCTCACACAGAGAAACACCAAGAAGCAATAGGGATATGCAAAGTATGAAAAGGATTGAGCTCCCTAAGACGATGTGGTCAAGTTACCCAACCGAAAGCCCCTCTTGATAGTGCGGTTATCTATCCTATAACCCGGTCTCCCAACAACCACCTTGAGACCGGTAAAAGGAAAATATAGCAAGGAAATACCTTTACCTTGTGAATCCCGCTTGATTTTGATGACAACGCTTCAAGTTCCATCAAGCCGGAGTGCATCACTTGATCATTGTTGTTTCGTGAAGACTCATGATTTGCTCCCTCATACGCCACTATGGGATAGCTTCATTAAGCACATATTCACATGTCCATTATCACGAAATGGACGGGAAGCTTCAAGCATGTGATCCTCTTGAGATGCTCATCTTGAACTTGCCCAACTCAACTTTGATGACGATCACCACTTGACGTCATCCTCTCATGGGCTATATGAGATCTCACTTTTGATGCATGCCCATGGAAAGATACCTAACCCACATAGACAACACAAGGGCACATATATGATGGGTTAGTTCATAAAGCATAATTGACAAGGCTTACCATATCACATGACTTCACGTGGCACATTCTTCATGCTTCATGTGTTGACCAAACTTGAATATATTCTTTACTATTTGTATTGGTCAACCTTGTATCTTCCGATGCTCTATCATATTATCTTGAGGTGTATAAAGAACTCTTCATTTGGTTGCATGCTCTAAATTTTAGTCAACCATAGCTCAACTCATGAGACTATCATGACACCGACTTAGAGCCATATCTTGAATTCTTCACTTCGAATCAAGCACTCAAGATCTTGATCATTCATTGCTTAACACACAGGCTAGAGCATGGCTAATATTGATTTGCACATAAGAACTCCATCTTCATTTCTCCTTGATCATATCGCATATAAGTCTTCAAATCGATGATCTTGATGCCAATACTCAAGGTATATCTTTTATCTTCATGGCATCCATACTTGAATCCAACACATGGACTACAAGTATTACTTATGGAATATTCCTTCGTATAAACTCAATGAAAATATTAGTCCATAGGGGTTGTCATTAATTACCAAAACCACACAAAGGGGCAATGTACCCTTATAGAACTGGAACAGCCAGAGCTTCGGCGACATAAAATCACAACGCGCAAGTTGTAAACGGTAGTTGTCCTTCCCAAACCGCCAAACTTCCTTCGCGAACTGACAACTCAGAAAGGTGTGCTGCACATCTTCCTTTCTGTCGCAAAAAACAGAAGCATCGCTCGCGGGAATGTGACGTCGTACGAGCTGCACTCCAGTCGGCAGACAATCATGCGCAAAACACCACATATGTATCTTCATCTTCCCAGGTGCGGTAATATTCTAGATCATCTTCCATTGTTCCTCTTCATTAGCAGCTCAGGATGAGGATACCCCACCCTTCTTACTCCGTGAAATAAAGAAGTTGTTTGTTCTCGTAAAATTATACTCGGACCTGACAGAATAAGTACCATTCTTAGTATGAGGTGTTGGAGATATGCCCAAGAGGCAATAATAAATGGTTATTATATATCTTTGTGTTTATGATAATGTTTACATACCATGCTATAATTGTATTAACCGAAACATTGATACATGTGTGATATGTAGACAAACAAGAAGTCCCTAGTATGCCTCTTAAACTAGCTTGTTGATTAATGGATGATTAGTTTCATAATCATGAACATTGGATGTTATTAATAACAAGGTTATGTCATTGTATGAATGATGTAATGGACACACCCAATTAAGCGTAGCATAAGATCTTGTCATTAAGTTATTTGCTATAAGCTTTCGATACATAGTTACCTAGTCCTTATGACCATGAGATCATGTAAATCACTTATACCGGAAAGGTACTTTGATTACACCAAACACCACTGCGTAAATGGGTGGCTATAAAGGTGGGATTAAGTATCCGGAAAGTATGAGTTGAGGCATATGGATCAACAGTGGGATTTGTCCATCCCGATGACGGATAGATATACTCTGGGCCCTCTCGGTGGAATGTCGTCTAATGTCTTGCAAGCATATGAATAAGTTCATAAGAGACCACATACCACGGTACGAGTAAAGAGTACTTGTCGAGACGAGGTTGAACAAGGTATAGAGTGATACCGAAGATCAAACCTCGGACAAGTAAAATATCGCGAGACAAAGGGAATTGGTATTGTATGTGAATGGTTCTTTCGATCACTAAAGTCATCGTTGAATATGTGGGAGCCATTATGGATCTCCAGATCCCGCTATTGGTTATTGGTCGGAGTGAGTACTCAACCATGTCCGCATAGTTCACGAACCGTAGGGTGACACACTTAAAGTTGGATGTTGAAATGGTAGTACTTGAATATGGAATGGAGTTCGAATATTTGTTCGGAGTCCGGATGAGATCCCGGACATCACGAGGAGTTCCGGAATGGTCCGGAGAATAAGATTCATATATAGGAAGTCATATTCCAAGTTTGGAAATGATCCTGTGCATTTAGGTTCTAGAAGGTTCTAGAAAAGTCGGAAAAACGCACTATGGAAGGTGGAGTCCCGGAAGGACTCCACAAGCTTGGCCAGCCAAACCCTAGAGGGGAAAGTCCAAGGTGGACTTCCCCTAAGGTGGCCGGCCACCCCCTCCCAAGGGAAAGTGGGAATCCCACCTCTAGTGGGAGTCCTAGCTTGGGTAGGTTTCATGTCATATGGAAGGTTTTGGTTTGGGGTCTTATTCGAAGACTTGTAGACCAACTCTTGGGTGTTCCACCTATATAATGAGGGCCAAGGAGGGGGCCGGCCACCACAACAAGCCACAAGCTGGCCGCACCCTTTGAGGCCGGCCACCCCTCTCCCCAAACCCTAGCGCCCCGCTCCTCCACCATATCCCGCACGCTTAGCGAAGCTCCGCCGGATTTCTCCGCCACCGACACCACGCCGTCGTGCGTCGGATTCAAGAGGAGCTACTACTTCCGCTGCCCGCTGGAACGGGAGGTGGACGTCGTCTTCATCAACAACCGAACGTGTGACCGAGTACGGAGGTGCTGCGTTCGTGGCGCCGGAACCGATCGTGATCAAGATCTTCTACGCGCTTTTGCAAGCGGCAAGTGATCGTCTACCGCAGCAATAAGAGCCTACTCTTATAGGCTTTGGAATCTCTTCAAGGGTTAGTCTTGATCATCCCCTCGTTGCTACCGTCTTCTAGATTGCATCTTGGCTTGGATTGCGTGTTCGCGATAGGAAATTTTTGTTTTCTATGCTACGTTATCCTACGTGGTATCGAGCCGTGTCTATGCATAGATGGTTGCACGAGTAGAACACAATGGTTTGTGGGCGTTGATGCTCTTGTTATCTTTAGTTGAGTACTTTGCATCTTTGTGGCATAGTGGGATGAAGCGGCTCGGGCTAACTTTACATGACCGCGTTCATGAGATTTGCTCCACTCGACATGCAACTTGTATTGCATAAGTGGCTTTGCGGGTGTCTGTCTCTCCTACTATAGTGAAGATTCAATTTACTCTTCTATTGACAACACTAGTATCACCGTTGTGGTTCATGTTCGTAGGTAGATTAGATCTTACTCGAAAACCCTAAACCACGTAAAATATGCAAACCAAATTAGAGACGTCTAACTTGTTTTTGCAGGGTTTGGTGATGTGATATGGCCATAATGTGATGATGAATATGTATGAGATGATCATTATTGTATTGTGGCAACCGGCAGGAGCCTTATGGTTGTCTTTAATTTTCATGTTGAGTAGTATTTCAAAATAGTTGTAATAGTTGCTACATGAGGTGAACAACCATGAAGCCGGCGCCATGAACCTTGACGCTACCGACGATGATGGAGATCATGCCCGAAGATGATGGAGATCATGTATGTGCTTTGGAGATGAAGATCGAAGGCGCAAAGACTAAAGGGCCATATCATATCACATATGAATTGCATGTGATGTTAATCCTTTATGCATCTTATTTTGCTTAGATCGCGACGGTAGCATTATAAGATGATCCCTCACATTAATATCAAGATAATAAAGTGTTCTTCCCTCGTATGCACCGTTGCATTGTTCGACGTTTTGAAGCATCTCGATGACAACGGGTGTAAGCCATGTTGCACACGCGGAATACTTGGGTTTGCTTGACGAGCCTAGCATGTACAGACATGGCCTCGGGACAACGAAACCGAAAGGTTGAACACGAGTCATATGGATGATATGATCAACATGTTGATGTTCACCATTGAAGCTACATCATCTCACGTGATGATCGGTTTTGGTGTAGTGGATCTGGATCGTGTACCACTTAACAACTATGAGGGATGTTGTATTAAGTGGGAGTTCATTAGTAATTAGATTAAAACATGAACTAATTATCATAAACATAGTCTGAGTAGTATTTTGAATTAATTTGTAGTATTGGCATCCGTTTTTCTACCATGCGCTAGTCTTGTAATTGAGATAGAAATGTTAAGTCTGACAAAGTAACTTTACGGACTGGTACCGTATTGTTAAAGAATCAAGAAATGATTAAGTCCTATTGCAAACTTTTAGTAAACCTCACATTGTTGATTCAAAGAGCTATGGTTTCAATTAGTGTTGGCGTCAGAAACCCACCGGCGGGCAGCGACTGGCCAACACGGTAGAGCCGGGAATGACTAGGGCTGCGGCTGGCCCCAGTCCCTCGAGCGACGGCCCGCAAAGCCTCTGGTCGCGCCGATCTGGGTCGCAAGGCGTGCCACCGACCTATACCTGGTCGGGAAGGTGTGGATGATGCCTCGCTTAGTTTCCTGCAGGGCACACACGTACACGTTAAATACGAGCCTCGATCGGCTCTCGGGTTGTCCGTGAATCGGCTCGAGCCGATTCACCCATGATTCGTCCAAGGTGGCCGAATATATGGTGGTCCTGCTTGATCAATATAAAGCGTATGAGATCCACGACGATCTAGGGTTTTCACCGCATAATCGGATCATCCTACTCACGATTGGGCCTCGCGCTCACGCACGGTAAACGTAAGCCAGCCCTAGACAAGGCCTAAAAACCAACACTAGGTTGATCCTCGGAACGTCCTGTCTAGGGGCAGCAAACTACACCCTGCCGCTGGATCCTCCAACCCTTTGTAAGGCCTAACTATTGCAGATATTAAACTAATCCTTGATGAATCAAGGATCGACCATAACGGATCAGATCTACTAAACAAAGATCAAGCGGGGTGCCGCCCCTGCACCCATGATGAGGCACAAGGACGGCTAGACGCGCAAGGGTTGCACTACGCGAGCATATGATGCTAAGAACGATGCTAACCCTAACGCGTCTACGATAACTACGTTGCTCGCCATCAAAAACGCTTCACGAGCAACGCATGAACAACTAGGCTTGTGCTGCCTAGATCGCGAGATGCGATCTAGGCAGCATGATGCCGGAGGAACCCTCGAGACGAAGGAGTTGGCGATGCGCCGAGATTGGTTTGTGTTGAACGTTGGTTGTTGTTTATTCCATAAACCCTAGGTACATATTTATAGTCCAGGGACTTTCTAATGTGGGCGTGCACTAAACCGTGCACGAGATAAACTCTAATTTCTAAACTAAGATGCGATCTAATATTACAGATACACGGGCGGTTCAGCCCAACTTGGTAAACCAGGCCGATTCACGTATTTCTTCCACGTACAATCTTCACGTCCATCTTGATCGCGGCCCACCTCTGACTTGGTCAAATTCTAGTGATAACACATGCCCCCTGGTTTTGGAAATGATATTTCCAAAATCATTACGCCTTTAGTCGGGTCATGTCGTGGCAGAGCAGAACCGTCGCAGAGTTCTTCATCATGATAACCTGCCTCCTCAACTTCTCTGCACGATTTGACAGTTTTGGCACCACTTCCTCCTGTTGTGGCATTGAATTTTTATCAAGCCCACTTTTATTTAACCGCCCCAAACAGTTTTCCCCTCTGCATCTCCTTCGCATTAGCACCCAAAAACCCTCCTGCGCCACCATGTCCTCTTCCTCCTCCGCCTCATCGGATCTTTCCACCCATCCTCTTCATCTCGCGAGCCGACGCCGGAGCACAACCCGGCGGAGGTCCATGCGGCCAACATCCGCCGCGCCATTGCGGCCGGGAGGAGTCAGACCATGACTTCTCCACCTGGAGAGGACGACAAGTCCCTGACCGATGGGAGGCGATCTCCGCTTCCTCGCCGACAAGGAAGCGGTGGAAGAAAGCGAGGACGATCGCGCCCCTGGGATGGGGCCACCTCCGAGGAGGTGAAGGAGGAGGAAGAGGAGGATGACGATGACAGCCCCCGACGAGCCGCCGGCCAGCGCCATTGCCCTGGCGGGGAATCGAGTGAACGACGGCAGCGACGACGAGGAAGATGAGGACAATGAAGGTCCCGTCGGCGGCCAGCAGCGACGACGAGCCCGGGAGCAGCGCCGACAGGCGATGACGGCGACGACGAGGGCAGCAACGGCCCGTAGATAGGGCCTCTAGCATAGGATCCGTAGGCGGGGCAATGTATCCCCTTTTGAGGGCAATCAGCTCTACTATGTAAGAAATCTCGCCCATTAATGAAGAACCTTCCCCAATTTGATTTGCCGATTTCTTCTGAGTTCAATTGAGCCGACTCGTCCCCTTTGCCAATGCGTGATGAGCCGATAGCACTGTATCGGTCCTTCAAGATTCGCCCTTCCCTTCCCCAACCGATGATTTTCTAAATTTGGCAGAAAATGCAATATCTTCAGGGAACCCTTGAACTTTCCCCACCAAACCTAATAATGTGCTTCAATAATCATCATTTGTGAAGAAGGTTGCAATGAAGGACCAGCCGTTGGTATCCCAATTGGCTTTTAAACAGAGCAAAAACAGCATCCACCGGCCTGCCCCCCGAGCCTCACTCGAGGCGAGACTTTAGCCGATTTAGCCTGGGCTTGATCATGCGAGCCAGCCGATTTGCACGTAAATCGGCAGAGCCCCCAAGGTGGGCTGCCCCCGTTTCCTCTGCGCCTCTTCGTCCTTGCCCTCGGATCGGCCCTTCCTTTGGTGGATCGATGCGACCCACCTTAACCTGATCTGGACACCCAAGCTGCCCTTAGCTGTTCTTGAAGAGAAGATCTGAGCTGTTAAACCTCTCTCGAGGAGTTCTTCCATTATGGCTTCTCTTCATAATTCACTAGGGCTGACCTTCTGGTTGACAGTTGTATTTCTTGAGTCGATGGCCACGCATCGGCTGTAAAATGTTTAAAAATTTTAGGCCGATTTGTGTATCGGCCCACATCATTATCTCATATCCTCGTGTTTTATCTATCTAGGTGCCCCCCGAGCCGATTCTGTCAAGAGAATTGATGGTATCGGCTCTTCGGGTAGTCCCTGTTGGGTCAAACGTTGATCCCAGGCAGAATGGATGGTGAGGATAATTTTGGCCGATTGCTTGAATCGGCCTCCATGTTGCTTGCTCGGTGAAGGTTTTGTAATATCCCTTCATCGGTTTCGGAGGGCCGATCGCAAGGATCGGCCTCGCCATGTAGTCTTGCTACTCGTCCATGTCGGCGGATAAAACCAGCCCAATCTCGACTTTAGCACGTTGGTGTGCTTGTTGTCATCCATGTCGGGTGCACTGTGTAATCGTGGAGCACTACACCCCGCCGGACGAATGAACACCATGTTTGTGCCAGCCGATGTGTCATCATCGGCTCTCTTTTGCTTAGGGCGCCACTCTTTTCTTTGCGGTAGCCCCTCCTCATCCAGGGTCCTCTGACTCTTTCCATCAGGCCGCGCCTTCCTCAGCGTATGCAAGTACATCCTTTCAGCTTCCTCCGGACCGCGCAATCGCTGAACCCTGCGTTTTTGTGTATGGCTGAGACCGTCGGGCACCACCTTGGACGGTGGCTTTGTCTTCTTCGTATTCCCCTTCGTCTTCCGAATCATCGAGATCTTCCAACGGAGGGGTCTCAGCCGTCTTTGCGGTGGGAGAGGCCCTAAGCGCTCGAACACGATACGTTGGCTGTCTCCTTCTTCTTGGTTGCATTCTGGCAGTTGCCGATTGTTGGTAATCGGCTCATTCCTGAATCCCAGCAAAGAAGGGGCGGTGCCAATGCCTGTCCGTGTCGTCCTGCTCCCTGCCGTGGCGCTCTGTCGCTCCTCATCACGATTCTGCCGGCGATGCCTTTCGTCGTTTCTGGTCGACGACCTCTTTCATCATTGTTGTTGTATCGCGGCGTTGGTCATATCGACTAACATACTTGTTGAGGAGGTGATCGAGAGAGGGTCGTTGGTATCTTATGTTCTTCACCTCCCCTCGTGACGTAGCGCTTGCCATCTTGACGGAGCCGATCGCATGGAGCCCCCTCGGTGTCCTTGCTCGAGAGCAGCTGTCCTCATCCCCGTCCTTCTCGGAGCGGTGTCCAAGCTCTACCATACTGATGTTGGCTGAGAAATCAGGCTGGCACCCTCCAAGGTGGGTAAACTCCACCATGTTGACGGGGAAGGGGTGTGTGTCGACCTTCATGGCGTACTGGTTAAAAATTAATCGCCCATTTTCTATCGCCACTTGGATCTGCTGACGCCACACCCTGCAGGCGTTGGTGGTGTGGGTGAACGTGTTATGCCACTTGCAGTATGGCTTTCCGTTCAGCTCTTGCACCGTAGGAAACTTGTGGCCTTCGGGTACCTTTATGTGCTTCTCCGCGAGTAAGAGGTCGAAAATCTGCTCGGTTTTCGTCACGTCGAAGTCGAACCCTCTTGGAGGCCCGGCGCTTTACCCATTTGGTCTTGGGCCTGCAGCTCGAGTCCACTCAGCTACTGCGACCTCTCGCTCTCCCGTAGGACCTTCATCTTCGCCTGCGTCAACCATGGTAACCACGCGCTTGAATTTATCTTGGTAGATATCCGGGTGGCGTTGCTGACAACTTCTGCACCATGTGTGCTAATGAAGGATAGTCCGCCTGGGAGGCCACTTCCTTGATCGATGATGATAGACCCACCACACTCGATCGTGCTTCCTTTTCGCTTACATGAACCCGAATAGGCTCGGTCCTGAACCTGAATGTCACATTTCCAGCCCTTCGTACGCTAGATCGGCAATTCCGAAGCTTGAGAGTGATATTGGAACCTTTTGGCTTTCTGTTGATTGAGGCCGAAGCCGCCCATCGAAAGCCATCGAGAGGCACTCGCGCAGCTCATCGACGCTGAGATCATGCCCAGTTGTGCCAAATATCGGCTCACATGCTCGATGGAGCTGGAGCCATCTGATCCGCTGAACTTTGTGAAGTCCGGGAGCCGATATTTGGGTGGTAGCGGGATCAATTCGTACTCATTGGGGTACGGCTTGGTATAGCCGATCGCCTTTCTCTTCGGCATCATGCCGAACTGATCTTTCAGGATCGTACAAATTTGATCCGCGGTGATGGCTGCAGGTGCCGAACCCTGAAGATTCGTCGGAGTGGCGTACTTAACCAGCCACGCTGTTTCTCCGGTTCTGAGCCAGCTGCAGGAGCTGGGCTCGGGAGCTTTGTCGGGGTGGCGTATTTAGCTAGCCACGTTTGCTTCTCGGGTCTGCCTCCGACGCTCCTCCTGTTGCCCCAGAAGTCCCTGCTATAGCAACCTGGTTCGAGGGTGCCCAGTGCTGCGCGGCACGTATGCACATGCGTATCCGTGCGGGATCTCCTTGGGCGCGTCCTGTAGGAACTGGTAGTCACCGGGGTCACCACCAATCTTGTAGACGACAAAAGCCGATGAGTTCGGCGCCTCGCTAACGCGAATGGCAGCGGGGACGGGAATGGAGCAGCGCTTCCCCTTGGTGAGTCCCTAGGGCTGGTCCGACGGAGACGATGGCTCATGATCTCCTGGATCACGCGCAGCGACGCGCTCCAACGTATTCACCAGGCTCTCAGAATGGCGGTGCGAATGAGCCACCATGAAGTTGATCTCCTGACGCAGCGACCTGGTGCGTTCTTCGGACGGGGTGGACAGGTCCACTCCATCAAGTGCGCCTTCGGTGTGAACCCCTTCCATCGATGCCATGGGAGCGGGTCTGTGGAAAGAGCCGATTAGGTCGGCTTCGAGGGCAGACTTGATCTCGTCGTACTTCTTCTTGAGCTCGCCTGAGATCCCCGTACGTGACCGGAGTTTCTTCTGCCACTTCGATGAAGACGGTATGGTGTCTATCGCCATCTCGATGTGGATAGCGAGATGGTTGTCGTTGAAGATGTGTCGTTGAAGATTGTCCCACCGGCGTGCCAGAATGTGTTGGCGTCGAAACCCACCGGCGGGCAGCGGCGCCAACACGGTAGAGCCGGAATGACTAGGGCTGCGGCTGGCCCATCCCTCGGAGCGACGGCCCGCAAAGCCTCCGGTCGCGCGCCGATGCTGGGTCGCAGGCGTGCCCCTGACCTATACCTGGTCGGAAGGTGTGGATGATGCCTCGCTTAGTTTCTGCGGCACACACGTACACGTTAAATACGAGCCTCGATCGGCTCTCGGGTTGTCCTGTGAATCGGCTCGGAGCCGATTCACCCATGATTCGTCCAAGGTGGCCGAATATATGGTGGTCTGCTTGATCAATATAAAGCGTATGAGATCCACGACGATCTAGGGTTTTCACCGCATAATCGGATCATCCTACTCACGATTGGGCCTCGCGCTCACGCACGGTAAACGTAAGCCAGCCCTAGACAAGGCCTAAAAACCAACACTAGGTTGATCCTCGGAACGTCCTGTCTAGGGGCAGCAAACTACACTGCATGCTGGATCCTCCAACCCTTTGTAAGGCCTAACTATTGCAGATATTAAACTAATCCTTGATGAATCAAGGATCGACCATAACGGATCAGATCTACTAAACAAAGATCAAGCGGTGCCGCTGCACCCATGATGAGGCACAAGGACGGCTAGACGCGCAAGGGTTGCACTACGCGAGCAGATGATGCTAAGAACGATGCTAACCCTAACGCGTCTACGATAACTACGTTGCTCGCCATCAAAAACGCTTCGACGAGCAACGCATGAACAACTAGGCAGGCTTGTTTGCCTAGATGAGATGCGATGGCAGCATGATGGGGAGGAACCCTCGAGACGAAGGAGTTGGCGATGCGCCGAGATTGGTTTGTGTTGAACGTTGGTTGTTGTTTATTCCATAAACCCTAGGTACATATTTATAGTCCAGGGGACTTTCTAATGTGGCGTGCACTAAACCGTGCACGAGATAAACTCTAATTTCTAAACTAAGATGCGATCTAATTTGAGATAGGCGGTTCAGCCCAACTTGGTAAACCAGGCCGATTCACGTATTTCTTCCACGTACAATCTTCACGTCCATCTTGATCGCGGCCCACCTCTGACTTGGTCAAATTCTAGTGATAACAATTAGTACCTAAAGTCATCTTGTCTCCGTGAAACTTGAAGATCAAATCTGTTTGAAAAGTAAGGAGCTGAAAATTTAGTTTTCAGAAAATCAAGGTATGAGATATATGTGATATCTAAGACCTTATTGCAAGATGATAGAATATCATTTGGTGAGACTACATAAACTCATAAGTTTTATGGGAATGTATGAAGGTTGAAGACGCCAGGCGTCACAATCCTCCAACTATTGGAGCACTAACGATATTCGCATATCCATGAACTTATCATCCTTAGTATGCACCGTTGCTAAGACTCGTCGTATCGAAGCATCACGTGATGATCGGGTGTTATAGATTCTACGTGTGCTTACAATGGGTGCAAGCCAGATTTGCACATACAAATACTAAGGTTAAACTTTATGAGCCTAGCATGTACAGACATGGTCTCAAAAAGTTGTCATGAATTGATGGATAAAATTATGAGTGAAATTGTTCATCATAGTTACTAATAAGTGAAATCTAGAACACTTGTCATATGATGAACAACTTCAAAGTAAAAACCTCAAGGTTATTGGTATTTGACCAACAAACCTAGAAGTTATTGATGATGAAGTGTTTTTCTGAATAATGAGGAAAGCTAAAAGAGAAAAAAAGATATTCTGGAAATAAAGAAAAGACTAGAAAGTCTAGCTGGTGTATATAAATGATATACATGTTATGGATGTATTCCTAGTTTAGTCACACAATGAAATTCTTGGGTATTAGTGCTATATTGGTTAGTATGAAGTGTCATACAAAACAACACAATACAAGAATACAATGGCCTAAGTGACTGACAAGGAATATGATAGGTATGCACGTCTGGAACAAAAATAAAGTGTTATTATGTTCATCGTTGGCATTCTATCTAGCCCTTAGAATTTATAATAAAGAACTTAATAATTGTTATTTTGCTCTGGTCAAATAAAAACAATGAGTTGTTCAAATTATGACATTACTCCATGTATGATGGATAAGTTATTATAAATCTTAATGGTGAAACACACATACATAACACTGACGCTAAAATGCCATAAGGCAAATGATTTGAATTCCACTTATTTGTGGAACCGCCATTTAGGTCATGTTAGAAAGGAACGCATGAAGGAACTCCATGCAAATGGATTTTTGGAGTCATTTGATTTTTGAATCGTTTGGCGTTTGCAAATCTTTTCTAAAAGAGAATGACTAAAATACCGTTCATAGGCCAAGAGTTGAACGGGCAACTAACTTAGTGGAAAAATACATGATGATGTATGTGGTTCACTGGGCATAGTTGTGTGCGGGAGATTCTTCTACTTCATGAAAACTTTCAACAATGAATTGAGTATATATGTGGATATATTCAATAAGGAAGAAGTTTGAAACATTTGAATGGATTCAAATAAATTTCAGCATGAAGTGGAAATCATCGTAATAGAAAAGTCGAATATCTATGATTGGATCATAGTGGAAATATTTGAATTACGAGTTTTAGCGAACATCTAAGAGAATTATGAAGTTGTTCTACAACTCACGTTTCTTGGAGTATCATAGTGATGATGGAGTATCCGAGAGATGTATCCAAACCTTGTTGGATCAATGATGAGATAAAATATTGATGCCATTATATTTTTGTGGATTATGCTTTAGAGACTACCGTTTTTACACTGAATAGAGCATCATCATGATCCGTTGAAATGACACCATACGAGTTATGGCATGGGTATGAACCCTAATAGTCCTTCTCTAAATTTTGGTCTAAGAGTTTACAACCAAAATCGGATGAATGTCTTTGTTGGTTATCCCAGAGATTTAATTGGGAATTCTTCCCACAAGACAAAGACAAAAGTGTTTGTCAATGTTTCTTATTTCCGAGAAATTGTTTCTAGTGAAGTATTTGGGTGGGAGGACAATATAATTAGATAAGGTTTATGAACCTGAGCATAATGATCGAGTAGCGCAGCATCGGAATTGTTTTGAAGCCACGATCATGGCTCCCATGACTACAAAGTGTTTTAGCCATGGAGATCGAAATACATATTGAATCTTGTAGGTATGGTTTACTTTGTGATCAAATAAATGATTTGTGAACAAAGGATTGATTTTGAACAATGATAAACCAACTACAAACAAAGAAGTTATGATGGGCCCTGACTCCGTTAAAATGGCTATATGCCATGAAATCCAAGATAGATAAATACTTTTTGAAAGTAAATGGATCTATAAAATTGATGGACTTGGATGGAATATCCTTAAAGAAGCTCGACTTGTCGAAAAATTGTTTACGACAAAGTTCAAAGAGTTGACTACGATAAGATTAGATCTTCCGTAGCAATGCTTATAGTCTATGTGGATTATTCTAGTAATCACTACATATTTCTTTTATGAGATATGCTAGTAGGATGGCAAAATACACTACTTAACAGAAGTGTGTATTAAAGGTGTATACAAGATACAACCAAGAGTTTTGCTGGTCCGTGGAATACTAGATAGGTATACGAACTTCAATTGGATGAAGTAAGTATCACGGAGTTAGAATCTTCACCAGATGAAATAGTCAAAGAGTTTTTGATTTCATCGAGACGATGAAGAGGCTTGCATTTGCAAGAAATTAAGTGGGAGCGCTAAGACACATTTATAATACTTTATGTAGGTGACATATAGTTGGTTATAAATGATGTAATTATATACTTGATTAAAAGGTTTCATTGAGAATTAACTTCAATGAAAGGATATGGACTGAAACAAATTTAGTGTCAAGATCTATGAAGATAGATTGAAACACATAAATAAGTTTAAGTCAAAGTACATATGATAGATATTGAAGTAGTTCAATATAGAAATATTAAGAAAATGTTCTTGTCATGTGAAGGTTTAACAAGACTTGAGTGTATCTGACACTCAATGAGTAAAAACACATGAGTGATTATAGATCACGAATAACATGTACACAATCAGATATCATGTGCTATAAAGTGTTATGAGCATATACCAGAATGATTCATATGATGATCATTGAACGACAATAAGAATATCCTTAAGTACTTTAGAAGAACTAAGGATATATATATATTTTTGTATGAAGAAATGACAAACAAATCGCTGTAAGGTGTTACACCGATATTGGTTTTGTCACATATAAAATATAATTTCAAATCTCAAATTAGACTAAGTGTTGTTTAAAAGGTAGCACAATGAGCTAGAAGTTGTCTATGCTAGATTTAGAAGAGTTCTAAATATTGTGATGGATTCTACAAAGAAGGCAGAATATGTCATTGTTTTGACAATGACAAAGGATGTTAAGTCAGGAGGTTCTTTGAGAATTTGGTGTAGTTCCGACAAAGTCAGAACTTTGAAGCTATATTGTGTGTGACAATATTAGTGACATATTTCAGACCGCGGAATTAAGGTTCCAGAGGACTAAGCATATATGCCGACTCATTTGGAAAATGAGTGATGCGCTGAGACGCATATGAATTGCAAAATACATACGTTTCTGAGCATGTCAGATTGACTAAAACCTCTCCCGTGAGCAAAACATGATAAAGCACCGAAGGCCAAGGTGTTATATCTTTACATATGTAAACTAGATTATTGACTCTAGTGCAAGTGGGAGACTGTTGGAGATATGCCCAAGAGGCAATAATAAATGGTTATTATATATCTTTGTGTTTATGATAATGTTTACATACCATGCTATAATTGTATTAACCGAAACATTGATACATGTGTGATATGTAGACAAACAAGAAGTCCCTAGTATGCCTCTTAAACTAGCTTGTTGATTAATGGATGATTAGTTTCATAATCATGAACATTGGATGTTATTAATAACAAGGTTATGTCATTGTATGAATGATGTAATGGACACACCCAATTAAGCGTAGCATAAGATCTTGTCATTAAGTTATTTGCTATAAGCTTTCGATACATAGTTACCTAGTCCTTATGACCATGAGATCATGTAAATCACTTATAGGAAAGGTACTTTGATTACACCAAACACCACCTGCGTAAATGGGTGGCTATAAAGGTGGGATTAAGTATCAAAGTATGAGTTGAGGCATATGGATCAACGGTGGGATTTGTCCATCCCGATGACGGATAGATATACTCTGGGCCCTCTCGGTGGAATGTCGTCTAATGTCTTGCAAGCATATGAATAAGTTCATAAGAGACCACATACCACGGTACGAGTAAAGAGTACTTGTCGGAGACGAGGTTGAACAAGGTATAGAGTGATACGAAGATCAAACCTCGGACAAGTAAAATATCGCGAGACAAAGGGAATTGGTATTGTATGTGAATGGTTCTTTCGATCACTAAAGTCATCGTTGAATATGTGGGAGCCATTATGGATCTCCAGATCCCGCTATTGGTTATTGGTCGGAGTGAGTACTCAACCATGTCCGCATAGTTCACGAACCGTAGGGTGACACACTTAAAGTTGGATGTTGAAATGGTAGTACTTGAATATGGAATGGAGTTCGAATATTTGTTCGGAGTCCCGGATGAGATCCGGACATCACGAGGAGTTCCGGAATGGTCCGGAGAATAAGATTCATATATAGGAAGTCATATTCCAAGTTTGGAAATGATCGGTGCATTTATGGCAGGTTCTAGAAGGTTCTAGAAAAGTCGGAAGAAAACGCACTATGGAAGGTGGAGTCCGGAAGGACTCCACAAGCTTGGCCAGCCAAACCCTAGAGGGGAAAGTCCAAGGTGGACTTCCCCCTAAGGTGGCCGGCCACCCCCTCCCAAGGGAAAGTGGGAATCCCACCTCTAGTGGGAGTCCTAGCTTGGGTAGGTTTCATGTCATATGGAAGGTTTTGGTTTGGGGTCTTATTCGAAGACTTGTAGACCAACTCTTGGGTGTTCCACCTATATAATGAGGGCCAAGGGGAGGGGGCCGGCCACCACAACAAGCCACAAGCTGGCCGCACCCTTTGAGGCCGGCCACCCCCTCTCCCCAAACCCTAGCGCCCGCTCCTCCACCATATCCCGCACGCTTAGCGAAGCTCCGCCGGATTTCTCCACCGACACCACGCCGTCGTCTGTCGGATTCAAGAGGAGCTACTACTTCCGCTGCCCGCTGGAACGGGGAGGTGGACGTCGTCTTCATCAACAACCGAACGTGTGACCGAGTACGGAGGTGCTGCCCGTTCGTGGCGGGAACCGATCGTGATCAAGATCTTCTACGCGCTTTTGCAAGCGGCAAGTGATCGTCTACCGCAGCAATAAGAGCCTACTCTTATAGGCTTTGGAATCTCTTCAAGGGTTAGTCTTGATCATCCCCTCGTTGCTACCGTCTTCTAGATTGCATCTTGGCTTGGATTGCGTGTTCGCGATAGGAAAATTTTTGTTTTCTATGCTACGTTATCCTACATGAGGCCAGTGAATAAAATCCCCCCTCCTTACTAATCTGAATCTGCATGATCTGCTCCGCTGTCTCCTCGTCAAAAAACATATGCATTGACAGTCTGAGGAATCCATGTCCTTGTTTGATCATCGATCATGCAGTGTACAGATGCAACAGTGGGAATATCTTTAACTGGGAAAAGCACGTACGCCAGTCCATCGGAAATCCAATTATCAAATGTAATTTTCACAGATCTCCCATCACCAATGCCCCATTGAGCGCCTCAGATCAACAACGCTCATCCAAACAAAATTCTACGCCAAATATACGAGGTTGACCGAGGTATTGGAGCGTGCCAAAAATCAGTGAAAGGAAAGTACCCTCCTTTCAATACACTGGCACACAATGGCTTGGTTGAATAGAACCATGTCTCGAAAACCCATACAGCCAAGAGGTTTAGGAGCCGAGAGCCACTCCCGAGATCTCCAATGCAGTTTCCTTTTCCCTTCCTCCACGCTCCACCATTGGGTCGCCACAATAGATCTCATCTTACCACACGTTGGGACATGGATTTGGAAAAAACTCATGACATGTGTTGGAATAGCCTGGATAACTGCCTTAAGGAAGGTCTCCTTTCCAGCTCTTGACAGCGGCCTATCCGTCACACCATTCACACGCTTCCAGATCATATCATAGAGGAAGTTAAACGTTGACGTGGGGGAACACCCTACCGAAGTAGGCATACCCAAATATCTGTCATCGAGTATCTCACTTTGCACACCCAAACTATTCTTCACTCTATTCTTGATCAATTCAACAGAAAGATTACCAAAGAAGACCGGTGATTTATCCAGATTTATTGTCTGGCCGGATCCATCACAGTAAGTCTTCAAAGTTTTCTTGAGGGCCTCCACACTCCTATCATCACTCCGAGCAAAGAAAATGATGTCATCTGCAAACAGTAAATGTGAGATAGGGGGGGCGAGTCTACCATTTTTGATACCATAGAGCTAACCACGGTCCTTCCGTTGTTGCAGTAAACATGACAGTCCTTCAGTGCATAAGAGAAACACATAGGGGCTGATGGGATCCCCTTGACGAATACCCCTGGAGGGCACCACTGTTTCCGTTAGTTCTCCGTTCACTCGAACAACATACCGAACACAAGTTACACACCTCATAACTGACTGGATCCATGAGAGGGGAAAGCCCAGCTTACTAAGACAACCATGCAAATAGTCCCACTCCACTCGATCATATGCCTTCATCATGTCTATCTTGACAGTTCCAACATAGAATCCTCATTGCGTCTGGCGGGGCTGCTCAACACCTCCCGCCTGATCTGCCGATCCATAGTTGTCACTTCTTCGCTTCTTGTTGGAATCGTTGCTCTCCGCATCAGTGGTTTGCACTTCCTCAGCCACAGGAGCCAACACACCATTGCGCACCACAAATGCCAGTGGGTGCACAGTCTCCGCCGTCAGCATTGGAGTGGATTTGACCCGGTACACTTGTACTTTTTTCCTTTTCTGTCCAGAGGTACCCTTCCCATCCTGATCAGCACCATTGCCCTTCTTTGGTCCTTTATCGGGCATGTTATCTTTAGCGCAGGGCCGCGGTTTCTTCTTCCCCGGGGACACCACTTCCGGTTCAGAATTCTTCTCCGTTGTCCCACTTCTACTGCCTGACAGGTTAGGCATGTCTCTCCCCGCCAAGGACGATCTCCCCTTACCAGTCGACACCAAGCCACTCGACGACTGAGCACCCTGCATTTTCTTCTTCTTTTCATCTGGTGCACATAGAAAATCCGCCGAGTACGGGAGCCTCCCATCTGCATCTCGCTCCCCTGGGTTTAAACATTCCGTAGGGAGTGTCCGATTATGCCACATGAGAAGCAGTAGCGAGGCAAGTTCTCATATTGGAGATCAAACCAGTCAATCGCGTTGCGCCTTCGCGAGAACATCGTGACTCCCGCTGAAGCGGGTTTTCCACGTTAATCTCCATGCGCACATGCATAAAATTTTCCCAGCATCGTCCCGACGCATCACACTCCACCACTGAGATGCTCCCATCAACGCCAATTGAGCTGGCAATAGCAATGCCTGACCGCTTTTCCATGTAACCAAAGGGGAGGTTCAAGATCCTCACCACACTTTCAGCTTGTAGAAAATCATGTCTCTCGGCCTCAGATCGATGTTGAAACTTTGCAGGAGAACCGCATGCTTTCCTACTACCCAAGGCGGGCCATCCAGCACGCGATCCATGTCTCCCTTGGTGGCAAACTCCACGGCAAATATGTTGTCGCTACCAGGGTTCAGCAGAAGTCCTCGCGGGTTACCCCACGCCGGACGCGCCGGACGCGGAGCGGAGGAGATCCTATTGATGTGCAGAGTGGTGGGTGAGAGAACCTTGCCAACGAGAGTCCACTTGGAGTGAACAGAAATCTCATCAGCGTCCTCATCCAGCACGACCGCTGCAGCCTCCGCCGCCGTGAGACGGAGCCGGCCCATCATCTCCGAGACACCGTCCTCAGATCCAGAAGCCGCCGTCGCTGTTGGTTGGGGGGTCACCGGGGCGCCCTCAGAGGATCCAGAAGCCTCCGCTCGAGAGGCATTTGCCGCCGCCTTGCCTCTACCACCCGTCACCGGCGATCCCGTCATTGGTCGTCCCCACAGACCAACCACACGAAAGAGCGGGCAACAATCTACATGAGTCATTGGTCGCTCCGAGTTCGGGGAAGATCGCGAGGGAAACCTAGGGCGCAGGGATCGGAAGAAGAAAAACGAGAAGGAGATCACGCTCGCAAGCGCAACACAAAACATGGTCTCAAACCCTAGGTCTGGGTGATCGCCATTGGAATCGCCGCTGCCCTAGGAGAGAGAAAAACGGTAGGTTTGATCACACCACGCTAACATTGTGCAAGCGACTAACATGACGAATAGAGCACGAAGAGAAGGCAACCATCAAGGTCTTGATATCGTGAATCACAGGTCCATATACGGATCGGTCCCTTCCATCAGCATTGAGACGCTGAACAACTAACAAGTGATCACCTCTCAAAAAATAAAAACTGACAAGCAATCAGATGCAATAATCAGATTATCCATGCCCTCCTCAGCAGCAAAACTGACAGCCCACCTGATTGCCAAAGCTTCAACAAGCCACTCCAGCGCCCATGCATTGAGAAGAATTGAAGATGGCTACATCCACATTAATCATCAGAAATCATTCTCGCGATGGAGACCAAGAACCTACGTGAGAGATCCCATGCATGTGGTCAGTTAAACCCAGATGCGAATTTATCAGATCAATGTAGGCTTTGATCTTCATGGCAATGCTGTTAGGATGCACCGATCCTCCCTCCTCCTGAAGTTTATTCCGCATATCTCATAGATGCCAAAATGTTACAGCCAGAACTGTAGTTTCCAGTTTAGTACACCGCTTCAGCAAATCAAACAACCACAGCTTGGGCGAACTGAACTCTTTCCCAAAGGCCCCTTTCATCTCATCCCATACATGCCTCGCAAAAGGGCATAAGGGAAGTGCATGGTCAACACGTTCCTCCACCGCACAATGGATACACCTCGACAAACCAGGGATGTTGTGTCTTTGGAGTTGAAGACCACTTGGGAGGCAATCGTGCGGGCCGCCACAGCTTGACCCACATCTCCCCTTGGGCCTGAATCGCCAACAAAGCCTTCCAACACATCGAGTCTGACTTCGATTCGGAAGTCATTCCCGTGCCAGTTAAGCTGCAAGTCAAACAAAGAGATATGGTCTTGCAAAATATATGACAAACAATACACATTCGAACTATTTAAAGAAAAAAACCATTAACCGACCAAAAACATAAATCTATGACATGCCACGACTTTCTCAATAACCTACACATGAATTATGTTCCGAACATTGTCCAAGCTCACATGCATAGGGCTCCTACAGGAATAGTTTCTAATGCTGCATGAAGCCCTCGGGAAACACATTTGATTTTATTCTGATATTTGGAGGACACATCCCACAGATCTTCTTGCATAGGTCGTCACTTAGGGGAGAGCCATGAAACCACAAATTCATTTCCACACTTTTAAGCTTGGTTAGTTTTGTTGTGCTCCATATAGTTGATAGCAGCTGGTTCAGCAACTCCACAAATTTATCGGCTCTATCTGCTGATCCTCCGGCCGTAAGTATCTATATCTCTTCAAGTGAATCCAGGATGATTTTATTACTGGTGGGACTCTCTGGTAAGCGACATGGGCAATCCAAAGAGCAATTAGGATTCTGATAATAAAAAACATGTTGAGCATATTAGAGCAGCGTACATTTCGTGGATGAAAGATGATGAGATATGAATCCAACATTACCCCACTCAAATATAATTGTGTGGAGTAATAAATAAATAACTTAGAAACTTACCATCGAGGGATATAAGAAAAATAGAATCAGCCTCCTTATACCGTTCGCTCTCCTCAGGAGATGCAGCAAGCTTGGTTCAAAGGCATGGTTAAGAACCACCGTGGATGATATACTCAAGATCTCACACTTGGGAAGAATCTTGGTGCAGTCCAAGAATGTCCTGTAGTCGTCGTCCTAACAAATCAACCAAGAGTACACAAGAATTAGCCATGGATCAAATGATCAGCATACATAGAAGGATACAGTTAGTACATGAATCGGTTGAGCAAGCTGACGATAATGAACGAATCTCACATTGGGGTTTCGAAGTCGCAAATTGATGACCGAGTCGAAACGCCTCATCAGCGACGAGGCCACCATCGTGGAGCACCATGTGACATCTAGCAGCCGGAGATGGCGCCCGGCATCCGCCACAACAACCTGGCCTAGAATGTTGCTCAAGTCAACCTCGACTAGGTTCGCCGCAGCAATTTGGGCGTCGTCGACGTTGGATGCTTCTAGAATTTCGAGCATAGGAGCGGTGATGTCGAGCCGGCGGGTGTTGAGGACACAGAACCTCAGGCACCGGAGCGAGGCAGAGCGCACAGAGATGTCGGAATCGGCAACCAGCATGACGTCCAGGATCAGATTCTGCAGCCTGGGGCAATGCGAGGACACAATGACCCCCAGCTCTGGTCCATCCATGGTTGTTTGGCATATCTCCAGGTCGGCCAGAGCCCCGAACATGCCAGCCGGCGGGATACGGAGGAAGAACAGTGACCCGAGCTGGAGCTGTATTTTCGTCGCTCCCTCGCACGGGGGCAGCTCGAGCTTGTCGTCCTGGCGGTTATCCCTCGGCCGTGACTTCGGGTGAGGCACGGAGAGGAAGAACTCGCCTGCCAGGCGTTGCATGGCGAAACGCAGCCACGGCTCGACACGGCTGGCTGTGACGTTCTCCCCGCATATGCGAGGCACGGTGATCTTGAGGCTGTCCACGTGAAGAGCCCGGTCGTCGGTGTAGGCAGCCATGGCGCCGTCGACGGCGTCGAGGAAGGACGCCCCGGCCCCCTCCACGCCACGGATTAGGTCGTCACCAAAGACGAGATCTGGGGAGTGGGCCCAGACGCGACGCCAGCGGTGGGAGAGCGCGCTGGTGCGCGCGGCGGCGGCGGCCGAACGGAGGTGGCGGAGGATAACGTGAAGCAGGTCGTCCGGGAGACCGCTGATGCGGTCCCTCTCACCCCGACGTCGCCGGCGACTGGGCTCCATGTGTGAGGTTTGTGGGCGACTCTACTCAACAGACGTCGTAGGCTGTGTTTGGCACCTCATTTTTTTTCTCTATACCGAAGTATTGCAAAACCAGAGAATTTCAACGCCTTCTTGAAACCAGGTCATTCTTAGTTTTTAGCAAAACTACGGAGACGTTTGCCAAGTGCTGTTTTGACGCATGGATAAGGAATTGTTGACCGAAAGAGTAGCGGCAGTTGCACAAGTTGTTGCATGCATGATCAACTTTTGATCGAGTATTTAGTTGCATGGTTCCACTTAACTATATTCAGGCCCGTGTTCTACTCCCTCTATCCACAAGTATGTTGCCATGGCGTAATGTGCTCGCCGGATGATGCACGCGGCTAGTTGGCTGCAGCAGAAACGTATGACTGCTAGGCCAATTTATGTTTCTTTCTACAGAACTATACCACTTCATTCCCTCGAAACCACACTTACATTAAAAATCAACAATGGTGTAATAGAGGTCAGGATTCATCTCTTTTTTTTTTTGCGAAAGGGGTCTTGTATTAAGAAAAACAATGAACAATACAAAGCACCTCAATAAAAAAAGAAAATTACAATGTAATCCTTGAGATGCCCAACATCTTCAACCTTCATACCGTGTCGACGGCGCGGCGCCGCTGCCGCTCCTTCCTGAGGTGGCCTAACGTCGTTGGCTGCGGACAAGAAGTCACCGAATAGGTCAAGAAGACCACACCTATCCCAGAGACGAAGAAGAAGAGGAATAACTGCCGATGAAGCTCCATGGAGATCCGGAGATCCCCCTAGACAGAAGAAGTTCTCGAGAACCACACCACTTCCACAAGCTTCTCGACATCACTGTCAAGATGGGGCTGAAACCAGGAGACTTTATTGGAGAAGATGTCGCCGCCACCACCTGAATGCCGCCCCACCAAACTGTAGCCCTGGAACCAAGAAAATGGAGCCCTCCCGCTGATGGAGGCCGAGATCCACCCCAACTCCATTGCCCGAAGGAAAGATAAGGGAAGCAAAGTCACGGAGGCACCAACAGGAGGCGACCAAACCCTAATCACCCAAGCAGAGTCTTTCAAGCGAAAGGGTATGCGTGTTCTGTTACTCCGAGTTTAGGGTTCCTCTAGCCAAACATTCTGGTTTGATCCCCTAGCTAGCTACCTCATTAGCCACAACATTGGCTTCACATTAATTATGTTTAAACTGGACTTTAATAAATCAGTCATTGGATTATAGCAGTCTTGAAGACAGCAGACGATACTCCATGCAGATTTTCTCATTCTTGTAGTGCTATGACTACATCATGGCAGTTAGAACACGTGATTGCACAACTACATCCCACATATCGCGCCAATACGAGGCATTGTTTCAGGGCATGCATTTCAGCATTCAACATGTCCTGCACAAAGTTCAATTTGCTGTTGCTAGTTGCAATGAAGGTCTCGTTATTTTCATGAATAACAGCCCTTATAGTAACACACAATGCGTCTTCATCAAACGACGCATCTTGCTTGTGATCAGAACTGTACGTTATTTCGTAGATGTAAATGATTTATGCATTCTAAATATTTAATCAAATATGTTCAAGAACGTACGGAGTTTTTCACACAAGAGATGTGATGTGCAACATGTTAGTAGGTGCACACTTCAAGGGCAATTTCAGCATAGTGGTGAGACCATAAGTCGCTATTTCAAAATTGTATTGGACGCACCACCTAAATAGGTTGTCTACAAGTGCTAATCTTCTTCGTAAGCACATCGTCGACTCTGAGATATGCCCTAGATGCCACGCTCATGTAGAAGACCGCACACACCTGTTCTTCACCTGCCCGCTCTCAGCAGCAGTTTGGAACCAACTCCACCTCACCCCTAACCCTCATACCTTCCCGGATATCTGGAGAACAACACTGCCCAACAACCTCCCTCGTTCAGTTTGGAATTATGTGGTGCTGGGAAGATCTGGGATGCTCGCAATGCAAAGGTCTTCAGAGACATAAACCAATCCATGCAAACAACAATTCGGAACATTATCTCTGACTTCACTCTATGATCCTACCGTTTTAAGCAAACGGAAATGAAGGTGGACGACAAACTGTGGCGCAACCACCTATCTCATCGTAACCTATAAACTTTCTTTTGATGCAATACATTCAGGTGGGGATCCTCCCCCCCCCCCCCTGGGTGAAAGCTTCAAAAAAAAATTGTTACTTCCAATAAATGTTCCTTTCAAAGTTGCAAGAAACCAAAAATTTATTTCAAGGTATTATTTGGATTGTAGACCTTTATTGATGGTAGTAAAACATAAATGAAAGTAACAAAAAAATTAATTATATGATTTTTTTCTCTAGGATTGCATTAGGGCGATAGATGGCGCACATATGTTAAAAATATGCCCTAGAGGCAATCATGAATGATGTGTGTCCTATTGTATTCATAAATTTAAGTCGTTATTTATGACTTTTATGTGATCATTGAATACGTGATTTGGTTGCGGAACTATATATTTATGTTGCTCATACTAAATTTTTCTTAGTCGTCAATGTTGTGTTGGACACACGATTTAGACTAATGTACAAGTCGGCCAATGGCTTGGTTATACTTGGCATGGGTATGGTGATGCTATTCCAGTTCACACAAAGTGTTTAGCAACTCGGACATGCCCATATTAAGATACAACGAGCAAATCGTCATTTGTAGGTCTCAACCAATGTAATCTTTAGACCTAAGGTGATCGCACGATCTGAGTTGTGGATTGGCCGAGTTAGATTCTGTCAAACGTTGTCCTATGACAAAGCAGTTATAAAGGCAAAGTTCGGGTTGAGTGAGAAATATGTTACGCGGTGTGGATAACCAAGATAGGATTTTCCCCTCCGACTGGAGTAATATTCTTCGAGCCCTCTTGGATGATATGATTCATAAAGCATGGTCATGCGCAACTCGGTTAAGTGCTAACTGGAGCGGCCGACTAAGAGTTAGTCGATGGAGCGGCCGACTAAGAGTTAGTCGGATGAATCACATGCCATGGATTGAGAAGAGAGTTGAGCTATTAAAAGGATGATGATTACTCTCCTATGGCTTGACAAGGTATATTGTGAGTCAAAAGGGACTTGGACACAAGTCACATTGAAAGGTTAGTCGTCATGACTCAATGGTACTTAGGAGTCGGCACATTCTGCTAGGATCCGCTACATATTGATCGATTGTGAGTTGGACTCTAATCGTGTCTAAGTCACCATGAGCCTATAGGGTCACACACTTAAGAGCGCCAGCGAGTCAGATGTGAACCGACTAAAATGGAGGACTCGAACGGAGCATTGGTGTTCTACAGAAGCATTTTCCCATATTGAAGTGTGCTTCACAATAGCCCATCGACTCGCTAATTGCGATAACATGCTGTGTTCTTCATAATTTTATTTGCAATAACAAGGATGGCGAATGATGGCGGGATCAAGTTGAATTAGATATTTATCCAACAAAAACATTTGATGTTCCTAGTGGATATTGACCTTGTATGAAATCTAGAAGTACATTTATTTGTGGACTCATGTGGAGGGATCAACTAAGGGTGTGTTCGGTTGGTGTCACCAAGTGGAATGTAATGGGATGGTTCCGCACCTAAATCTCATTCCGGTGTTCAATTGGAAAATGGAACGGAACGAGATGGTTCCTCAAAAGAGAATATTTCCTCTAGATTCACAACGCACCCATTCCTCAAAATCGGTGGAATCTCCTTGTTCCTCTATGCTAAAGCCACCCACACTCACTCAACTCCTCTATTCTATCATAATTTTTTCTGTTAAACGCACCTCATGCATGCTTACATCTTCTACTTCCAGAATCTGTTACATTCCACTCTCCAACCGAATACAAGAATGGAACCAACCTATTCCATATTCTAGCTCAAACCGAACACAAGAATGGAACCAACCCATTCTTCCGAATGGAGCCATGACATTACATTCCACTAGTTTCTCAAACCGAACACACCCTAAATAGAAGAGGGGACAAAGAACCGCCCTACTCAACTTTTGTCTTTAGGGAAAAAGTTGCCAAAAGGAGCCTATTATGAGCAAGGATTACTTTCGTAGCACAATAGATCCTAGAATTGTGTTCCTCTCATCCGAAATCCAATCAAGTTACCATGACTAGAGAGGCTATCACTTCCTCGGGTTGCCCTAGAGATGTACTAGTATCAAAAGCCATAATTCCGTTGAGCAAGTTATGGTTCAACAAAGAGTTTGATATCCAAAGTCCGCAAGAGCCAATTCCGACCATGCTCTATATAATGCATGATAGACAACATCCAAAAATAAGATGCGTTGCAGTTTTTATCCGTGTCCTGCAAAGTTGAGACAGGTTGCAGTTTGGCTGGCCACCCCTTCCCTTGAAGGTGATCAGCCATCCAGAATCGTTCAGAAGCATTATCTGCACCTCGGAGGAGTCGAGGTATTCCATCCGCAACCTTTTCCTTCGAATTGTGTCGTCTATGCTAGAACTTGTCGATGCACTTGATTGGAACTCAGAAGTGGTTCCTCCTAATTCAATTAATACATGGACACGTGCGACATGTCAATTGCCAATCCCTTCAACTGAACATGCTCCTCCGGAAGAAGCACCATCCATGATGTGTCGATTGCATATAGCCTTCAGTCCTCCTAATTCAATTACTACATGGACACGTGTGACTTGTCAATTGCCAATACCTTCAACTGAGGATGTTCTCCCATTCAGTTCTTGTTTAGCAGACTGAGGTTTGTTTTCTGAATAACTCCAGCAAGTTGAACCGCACTTCCAAAAGTACAAGACATGGGTCAGTTAAAAGATCAGCTTCGGGCAACTGGTACTCCCAGCACACCATTTTCCAGGCATTTGTGACAGCCCATTGCAGTTTATTTGGCCAAACACTAACTTCGCTCGTATATCCATCGCCATCACTCCAGTAATGACAAACTATTTACAATGAAGCTGGCAAAACAAAAACAATAACAATAACAATAAATCAGAACCCTCCTAATGACATGTGCATTCAGCCCAGCAATTCCAAATCCACATGCACGCGTAGAACATCTCTGGCCTAAATTCAGATGTGTTGGTGTCAAAAGATTATCATATGTAACTCATGGGTCAAGCAAAAGAAGAGAAAAGATCTTGCAGAATTCACAAGAGTAACAGTACACATAAAACTATTTAAGAGAAATAACCATTAACCGACCAAGAACATAATCTATCACATACCATGGCTTTTTTTCAATTTTTACAAAAGGCAAACAGAGCTGCTTTCACTGATAATACAGTAGAAACAGGTTACAAAATTCACAAAATAGAGCCAAAACAGGCTTTGGCAGCTAGGACGGAGAGCTGACAAGGAGACAATTATCGGCTAAACAACGTTTAATAAAGCACATACAATGACTTTCTCAATAGAGTATAACATGATTTATGTTCTGAACATGGTCCAATCTGCACAGAGCTCCTACAGGAATAGTTTCTAATCCTGAGGGAGCACCTTGGGAAACACATTTGATTTGATTCTGATATTTGAAGGACACATCCCACAGATCTTCTTGCATAGCTCGTCGCTTAGGGGAGAATCAGGGCACAACATGTTCATTTCCACACTCTTAAGCTTCACTAGTGTTGTTGTGCTCCATATATTGGACAACAGCTGCTTTAACAACTCCACAAATTTATCCACTTTATGCGCTGATCCTCCGACATGTATCTCTATCTCTTCAAGTGAATCAAGGATAGTTTTATTTGTCATGGGACTCTCAGGTAACCGGCAGGGGCAGTCCAAAGAGCAGTAAGGTTTCTGAAAATTTAAAGTAAGTCCAGCATTAGAGCAGAGTACATCATTTGTAGAGAAAAGATGATGAGATGAATGCAGAATTACCCCACTCAAATATATTTGTGTGAATAATGAACAAATAATCTTAGAAATTTACCATCAAAGGAAATGCGAAGTATAGAAGCAGCTTCCTTATAGTGTTTCCTTTCCTCAGGATATGCAGCAAGAATGGTTCAAAGGCATGGACATTCAACCCTGAGGATGATACACACAAGATCTCACACTTGGGAAGAAGTTCGTGCCACCCTGTCCTGTAGCGCCCTGTTACCTAACACATCAACCAATAGTAAAAGAGAATTAGCCAATGGATCAAATGATTCAGTGACATGAATCAATTGAGGAAACTGCTAATAGCCCATGAATCGCACACTGGGGATTTGAAGTTGCAAATAGTTGACCGAGTCGAGCCGCCGCATCAACGGTGCCGTCGCAGAGCACAACATGATGGCTAACCGCCGGAGATGGCGCCCGGTGTCGGCAAAGAAAACATTTGTGCTGCTCAAGAGAACCTCGGCGAGATTCGGTGCAGCGATGTGGGCATCGGCGACCTGTGATACATCCAGAATTTCGAGCATAGGAGCGGTGATGTGAAGCCGGCGTGTGTCCAGCACATAGAACTTCAGTCTCCGTAACGTGGCGGAGCGAACGGCGATGTCAGAGGCCGCGAGCAGGTTGACGACCAGATCGAGATTCCGCAGGCGCGGGCACTGCGAGGACACGAGGACCTCCAGCTCCCGGCCCACCACGGTGGCTGAGTGGATCTTCAGGTCAGCCAGCGCCGCGAAAGTGCCGGCCGGCAGGAAGCGGAGGCGGAACCGTGATCCGAGCCGAAGCTCTATCGCCGTCGCTCCGCCGCACGGGGGCAGCTCGAGCTCGTCGTCCTCGAGGTTGGCCCGCGGCGATGGATGCCAATGATAAGGCACAAAGAGGTAGAACGTGCCCGCGAGGCGTCGCGACGCGAAACGCAGCCACGGCGCGACGCGGCGGCCGGTCACCTTCGCCCCGCATGTGCGAGGCACGGTGATCTTGATTCTGCCGACGTGGGCGGCCGGGTCGTCGGAGTAGGCGGCGAGGGCGGCGTCTAAGGCGTCGAGGAAGGAGGTTCCGCCGCCCTCCACGCCACGAATTAGGTCGTCACCAAAAACTAGATCTGAGCTGTGGGCCCAGACGCGACGCCAGCGGCGGGAGAGCGCGCTGGTGCGCGCGGCGGCCGGCGCAGAGCGGAGGCAGCGGAGGATGACGTGCAGCAGCTCGTCAGGAAGGCCGCTGATCCGGTCCTTCCCACCTCCGGCTCGCCGGCGGCGGTCCTCCATCTCTGCAACAGTAACAAATGGGAAATGAAAAAAAAAAAGTGTGGTGGTAAGCTGCCAGTCTACTCTGTTTTTAGTTCCAATTTCTACCCTATAATGTATTTATGACACATGTTACCCGGAAATTCAATTCGGCTCCCAGATACCCTCCACATAAAAAGCACATTTTAAATAGTCAAAAAATTAGATTTTTTTTTTCATATACATCACCACAATCTATTTTTTTGTGGTATCCATATCGGTTTCAAAAAAATTAGATTTTTTTCATATACATCACCACAATCTATGGAAAATTTCACGAAAAACCTATATTTTTTGTAGTCCGTATAAAAAAGACAAATAAATGTCTCCTGAAACATCTTATTTTAGCACCGATTTTTGTCCTTTTTACATAGGCTATAATTCAAGTCGATTTTTCGAGAAACAACTTTGTACACATGTTGTATGTGAAGAAGTACATGTGAAACTTTTGTTTGAATTTTTGATATTTTTTAAATGCATTAAAGTTGGATTTCAAATAAAAGAAGCATATGCACCCATAAGACAAAACATCATTTCAGCGGAAATTCTCTGAACAGAAGATGGGACAAAGAGCCGCCCTGCCTCTCGTCAACCACATCGTTTAGCTTACTCCGATGGATCCTATTACGAGAAAAGGGTTACTTTCCTGGCTCGATAGATCCTAGAAATATGCTCCTCTCATTTGAAATTTCCAATTAAGTTGGCATGACTAGAGAGGCTGTCACTTTCCTCCGGTTGCCTTATGTACTAGTATCAAAGGTCATAATTCGTTGACCGAGTTATGGTTCAACAAAGTGTTTGATATCTGAGTTCGTAGCCAAACCCGGACCATGCTTTACTGTAAATAGATAGGATAATTTTGCACTGAAATCGGCGCAAAATCCGTTTTAAGGTATCCATATCGACTTCAAAAAATCTAACGGATAAATATATCTGATTTCGAAGTGGTGGTCCAAATACGGTATAGGATATGGTATAACAAATATCATGCAAATATGTATTATCTGAAAATTAATTAGTATAATTTGAAGTACTAAAACCGAATAATTCGATTTTGAGTCAAAAGTCAAGGCCAATCTTGCAAGATTAGTAGATATTGAGTTACCAAATTCATTTGGCATTCATATTTACCTCTAAGTTTCTATCAATTCTTGAGTTATAATGCAGTATATCTCTTTTCTCTTAACTACACAAGACTGGAAGTTTAAATCTCTCTCAAAATTTGCGACAACTATAACTATCCATCGATGATACCATATATCGAACTATTTTTTTTGTTTTCGGTCCACGTCCACCCAATTTCCAATTCAAATCCAATTTCCAATTCGAATTCGCAGTCCGGTATATCCAAAACCGATCAATATCCGCTCCGATCGGAATCTGAGAAAAATATATGGTACGAACAAAATCCGATTCAATCCGATCCGTTTACACACCTAATCCCTAATCGCAGTGAAGGTGATCAGCCGTCCAGAAGCGCGTTCTTGAATGACGAGCCAAACAAAATTTGCACATCAGAGGAGTCGAGGTGCTCCATATACAACGGTGTTTGATATAATTCCTTCGAATTGTGTCGTGTACCGCCGGGGTTGATCAATAGATGCTCCTACAAGTGGAAACCAGAGCTTCTCCACACACTAGATTTGAAAACCCTAACGCACATTCCCACTTTGGGCGGAACACACTTCATTTGAATTCAGATGTGGTTCTTCTTAATTCAGCTAGGGTCTGTTCGGTTCTGGGATGGACTAGAATGGAATGGAACCGTTCCATTCCACTATCACGGAACCGTTCCATCCCTGTGTTTGGTTTGGACAAAAAAAATTGTCATGAAACGGTTCCATCCCTGTGTTCGGTTTTGGAATGGGATGAGAATGGAATGGAATGGGTGAGAAAGTCACCCGATTAATTATTCTAAACTCGATTAATTATTTACTAAACTTGATTAAATAGTGCTAAACTTGATTAATTATTGCTAAACTTGGTTAATTATTGCTAAACTTAATTAATCATCGTGTGATAGTCACCCGTTCCACTTGGTCCGGCCGAATCGGCCGGACGGGTTGGTTCCGCATCTGGAGGGAATTCCGAGGAACCGTTCCATTCCATTTCATCCTCAAACCGAACGCAAGAATGGGTTCTAGAAATGGAACGGTTCCATTCCATTCTAGTCCATCCCAGAACCGAACAGACCCTTGAGTATGGATGCATGCAGACTTATCAATCTCTTCAACTGAAGATGCTCTTTCAGAAGAAGCACAAACATGATCTGTCAGGTTTGTGACCTGAAGCTTTACTGTACCTACGCAGACTGAGGTTTGTGACTGAAGATTATACTGTCTCTACTTTCAAGAATTTAATGAACCGACGGTTCGAATTTCATCAATAACGCACACCATCCACATGCACGTGCAGAACATCTCTAGCCTAAAGTACATATGTGTTGATGTCAAAAGAGTATCTTATGTAACAGTGTTCAAACAAAGAAAGAGAAATGGCCATGTAAAATTCACTGAACGAACAATACACATAGAAATTTTTAAAGAGACAACCATTAATCTATCACATACCACGACTTTCTGAATAACCCACATATGATTCTATATTCGGAACATGGTCCAACCTCACATGCACCGGGCTCCTACAGGAGTAGTTTCTAATCCCGAGTGAAGCCTTCGGGAAACACATTTGATTTGATTCTGACATTTGGAGGACACAGCTCACTGATCTTCTTGCATAGCTGGTCGCTTAGGGGAGAACCATGGCACATGATGTTCATTTCCACACTTTTAAGACTTATTAGTTTTGTTGTGCTCCATATACTGGATAGCAGCTGCTCTAGAAATTCCACAAATTTATTTGCTGATCCTCTAAGCACACGAATTTGTATCCCTTGAAGTGAATCAAGGATGATTCTATCAGTCAGGGGACTCTCTCGTAAACGGCATGGACAGTCCGAATAGCAATTGGGATTCTGATAATTAAAAATAAGTCCAGATTAGGGCAGAGTACACTATTTGTGGAGATGAATGCATCATTACCCCACTCATATAATTATGTGGAGCAGTAAATAAATAACTAAAATTAGAAATTTACCATTGAAGGAAATTTGAATAATAGATGCAGCCTCCTTATACCGTTGCATCTCCTCAGGAGATACATCAAACTTGCTTTAAAGGCATGTTTACACACCCATAGGGAGGATACCGACAAGATCTCACACTTGGGAAGATTGTTCGTGCCATCCAAGAATGTCTTGTAGCTCCCTAATCCCTAATAGATAAACCAAGAGTACAAAAATATTAGCCATGGATTCAATGATCAGCAAAAATACACCAATTCAATTGCATGAACAGGCTGGGGAAACTGGTGTGGTAATCCACAAATCGCACTTTGGGTGTTTGAAGTTGCAATGTGTTGACTGAGTCGAACCGCCGCATCAGCGGTGCCAAGACAGAGCACTGTCTGACGGCTAACCGGCGGAGATGGCGGGCGGCGTCAGCGAAGACAACATCTGTGCTGCTCAAGCCGACATCAGCCAGATTCGGTGCAGCGATGTGGGCATCGGCGACCTTGGATACATCCAGATTTTGGAGCATAGGAGCAGCGATGTCGAGCCGGAGGGTGTTCCGGACATGGAACACCAGGCTCCGCAGCGTGGCGGAGCGCAAGGCAACATCAGAGGCGGCAAGCAGGTGGACGACCAGTGTGAGATTCTGCAACCGCGGGCACTGCGAGGACACAAGGAACGTTAGCTCCCGGCCGTCCATGGTGGCTAGGCGAATCTCCAGGTCGGACAGCGCCTCGAACGTGCCGGCCTGCGGGATACGGAGGAGGAACCGCGACCCGAGCTGGAGCTCTATCTTCGTCGCTCCCTCGCACGGGAGCAGCTCGATCTCGTCGTCCTCGCGGTTGACTCGCGGCCATGGCTGATAAGGCACGGAGAGGTAGAGCGCGCCCGCGAGGCGTCGCGAGGCGAAACGCAGCCACGGCGCGACGCGCGGGGCCGGGAAGTTCTCCCCGCATGTGCGAGGCACGGTGATCTTGAGGCTGTCGAAGTGGACGGCCTGGTCGTCGGAGTAGGCGGCGAGGGCGGCGTCTAAGCCGTCGAGGAACGAGGTTCCGCCGCCCTCCAGGCCATGAATTAGGTCGTCACCAAAAACGAGATCTGGGCTGCGGGTCCAGACGCGACGCCAGCGGCGGGAGAGCGCGCTGGTGCGCGCGGCGGCGGGGGTTGAGTGGAGGCGGCGGAGGATGTCGTGCAGCAGCTCGTCAGGAAGGCCGCTGATCCGGTCCTTCCCACCCCCGGGTCGCCGGCGGCAGTCCTCCATCTCTGCAATAGTTGTTCAGGACAGGATTTGTGGGCGATACTACTCACGCAGAACACAGAAGTACGGTTGGATAAGCTTGTGACAGAGCAGTAACAAAATGGGAAATGAAAAAAGAAAGTGTGGTGGTAAAGCTGTCAGTCTACTATGTTTTTAGAGTGAATTCTATTTTTTGCCGTGTAATAATTATGTATTTACGACACATGTTACCCATTTAATAAAAATCCACCTAGAATAGGCCTTTTAGAAAATTCGGATCTCATTTTTCATGTATATGTCACCGAGAAAGTTGTCAACTGATGAAATGGGTTCAAAAAATTTACTTATAAAGACTGCGAGCTAACCCGGCCAACTTCTATTAGAAAATTCTGATCTCATTTTTCATGTGTGTCCCCTGAGAAAGGTGTGAACTGATGCAATGAGTTCGAAATTCTACTTATAATAATATCTCTAGTGGCCTGACGTACACGAGCCAAAAGTGTCCATTTGCGTCTGGCCGATCAAAATTTGGGTAAAACCCTAGGCTAGAGGTTTGACGCATATCCAGCACGGTCCGAATTTGGAGAGGCAATGCGCCAGCATGGACGCGCGACAAATCGAATTGTTGTTTGTCGTGCATCTTTCCGGGCCCACCTATCATTGACAAAAAAATATTAAGTAGGTGTGCTAAATATGTTTTTGGCTAAGATGATCATCTTTATACATATGGTTATAGGATTAGCTAAACTAAATTATGGTGGCTGAATCTACTCGCCGTCGCCCTACACTGAACATTTTTGTATAAGTGGATGGCCAAACCGATACAAAATGACAAGAGAGGTGCTTCTTTAGGTGTGTGACTGGTCTTGTATGTCCAAGGTAGTACATTGTATGATAACCACGTTCCCTCTTTCTCGGGCCTTTAGCAGATGGATGACTCCAGATTTGGCCTTGCATATACATGGACTATCCCAGATACTAGCCCAAAGAGTGCTTAGTGAGGAACCAGACAAACCATTCAGAAAATGGAACAAGAGTGGCGAATTTTTTGTTAGCTCTGTGTACAAACACATATGTGGTTATGGGATATACATGTCTTTTAAACACCTGTGGAAGAGTAAAATTCCCCTCAAGATAAAGGTTTGGTTGTGTCTTATATGTCATGATGCTATAGCTACAAAGGATAACTTGTTGAAACACAACTGGCAAGGGGACTCCACCTGTCAATTTTGTAATGGAGATGAAACCATTTCACATCTGTTCTTTACTTGTCCAGCAGCTAGATTTGTTTGGAGTACTGTGGGTTAGGCGATTGGTGCTCCCTCAAGGCCTGGTTTCTTCACCCAATTTTTCTGGTGGTTTCCACAGTTTATGTCTGTCAGTAGAAATACTCAAATTGTTGGATTGGCTGCTATTTGCTGGGCTATTTGGAAGCGTGCTTTGATCACAAACTAATAAAAAATTCTTTTGAACTAATTAGTTACTCCACTGTATTCATGAAACATTGGGTAGGTTTGCATGATGGGAAGGATGAGGACATTCGTGCTGAAGCAGATGGCTTGCTGGCTGGTGCCCCTGCTGCTCCTGGAAGGAATTCGTCAACAACTGTCGAGTGTCGTCCCCTCAGGCTGATGGATACTGATTGTGGAGTGGAAAATGATAGGAGGATGGAAACTGACGATCTCAATGAAGATGCCGCATGAAATCACTTGCAGTTGCTTTTGTTTTCGTAAAGTTATTTGGCTGATGGATGTATTCGATTTATGGTAGTTCTTTGGCTGATGGATGTATTCGTTGATGTTGGTGTGGTGATGTACATATGTAGAGCCCCTAAGTTCCTCTCAAACGCTAGCAGTAGACGACACTCTTCCCCTCCTGTTGTTTTTACTTTGCTTTGATGTTGACTGTTGAGCCTGTGACGCAGTATTTCGTTATCTGATGATAATGAAATTCGATCTAGTGGGATCGGTTGGAAAAATAAAATAAAACCCGCTTTTTTTTAAGGAATATGGTAGGGGAAGCCCCTACAGTGTTTTGGGGACTTGAACCTGGGTTGAGTTGTACATCCAATTTCCTAACCGATTGAGCTAGGCTCACTTATAAAAAATCCGCTTTGTTAATTCCACGTTCCAGGAAAGCGCGTGGGGTCGCCATATTGAACAAGTGAACAACTCTGCCGTGACTGTGAGTCTGTGAGGGAGTACTCATGTTCTGTACCGATGGTACATGTTTACTTCGTCGCCACTTGCCTTCCGCGCTAAGCATTCATTTGCAACGAATCGCCATCGCCATCGCCATCGCGTCGACGTGCAGTTCCAACGCTGCAGCGTAGCGCGTCCGTCCCGACGCCCAAAACTCATCGCATTTCTCTTTTCGCCCCACGTCGCTATATAATCCCCTCCCCGACTCCACTCCGCTGGATATCTACGCAGATTGATCTTCTCGATTCACGGAATCAGTTCTCTCAATAGCAGCTGCAATTCTACTCCTCCCGCGGCTCCTCACGCGACCCAGCGGACGGCAGCAGCAGCGATGGCCGAGGCGGCGCACGACGGGCCACGGGGGCGCGGCCGGATGCTGGGCGGCATCCAGGACGCGCCGGCGGGGCGGGAGAACGACCTCGGGGCCATCGAGCTCGCCCGATTCGCCGTCGCCGAGCACAACACCAAGGCCGTAAGTCCCAACCCGATCCCAGAAATCACTTTCTATGTTCCTTGCGTGTGTTTGCCTGACGATCGGCGGTGATGTCTGTCTGATTTGGGTGGGATGCAGAACGCGTTGCTGGAGTTCGAGAGGCTGGTGAAGGTGAGGCTGCAGGTGGTGGCCGGGTGCATGCACTACTTCACCATCGAGGTCAGCGAAGGCGGCGCCAAGAAGCTGTACGAGGCCAAGGTCTGGGAGAAGGCCTGGGAGAACTTCAAGCAGCTCCAGGAATTCAAGCCGGCCGCCTAGGAATACGATGCTCTGCATATATGTGATACAGCAGATGAAGCTTGTGGTTATTGGAGCCTATCGAACATGTCAGTCTCACTGGATATAAGTGTTTTATGATGAATAAACCTGTTCCGTACCTGATGCATCGCATATGGGTGTGATTCCACTGATGGAACGTGCTAATTGAGTTGATGGATCACCAGATATGGGTGTGATTCCCCTGAACTTTTTTGCATTTCACCTACCAAGTAACACACGATTGCTGAGTTAATAGCTAAAGCGGGAGAAATACTTCAACAACCATAAACGTTTAGAAGTCGTTTGGTATCCATCATTTGGGCCTGAAATTCTAGAATTCATTTTAAAATTTTATAGGTGGACTGTTTGGTTTAGAATTGAGCCGTCATTTTATTTAGGAAATCCAGCAAAATGACGCCATGGGTAAACACGATTTCGAGCTGAGACCTGTCATTTGCATTTCTCTACGGAAACCATTTACAAATTCAATATTAAATTATGCTGTTATTTGCAATTCCTGTGGCAACCAAACAAGTATCTATTTCTGAAATTACAATGTAAATGTATTCATTTCAAAATGCTACAAACGAAATGAAAGCCTGGCTTCCGAACGACTTCTTAGTGATCAGATTGCTAAGCTTCCTCCCTGCCACATCACAGTCAAGCACATCATGTGTGTATCTGATCAGGATTGCTTTTGTGCCGTTGCTTGCTTGAAATCAGTAAAAACTCATCACCTACTGTATTATGTACTAGTGACAGCTGAACATCGTTCTGGAGTGTTTGGAAGTACTGCAGATAGTTTTTTATTTTGAAAGAAGGAAAAAAGATTTGCCATTTTTATTGAATAAGAAGAAGTTGTTAAAATAAGTGCCTAGGGAAGCCCTAGATCTTTAATATGTTCTTTTCAACTCAGGCATGAGAGGTGAGATCAATTATATGATGGAGACAGATGGAGGAGCAGAAAGTGAGAGATTGCAGCGTGAAGCACATGTAAGGTGTACAACGAGCCTATTCTCTCTGGATTACATTACAGAAGAATTTAGCAGCGGCTATGCTCCACGAGTTTGCCTCATCTTTGACCTTCGCAATGATTATGGGGTTGACGAAGTGCGGCTGCGGAAGACTAGCATTTCGGTCTTTCCAAATTTCCCAAGAGACAAGCATGAGCATGGAGGTCATAACTTTGCGAGCGTTACCATGGCCCATGGCCATCTTAGTCCACCAATCTTGCACGGTAGCCTCGTTTGCCCAAATGGAAGTGTCAATATGTTGGTGACAAACCAAGGAAGGATGGCATTCCAAATATGTATAGTGAACCGACACTTGAAAAAGGAGATGTGACACCGATTCTTGAACTTGGTTGCATAGAGGGTTCCACAATTTGTCCACCCTCTCCGAATTAAATTGTTCGTTGTCCAAACTTTATTTTGCAAGATCAACCAAGCAAAAAACTTACATTTTGGAGGAGCCCAAACTTTACATATAGTACTCTCGTAAGGAGAGCGTGTAATGCCCTCGAATTGCATTTTGTAGGCCGATGAGGCGGAGTAGATTCCATCATTGGTGATCTTCCAAGTGATGGTATCATTAACCCCAGGGTGGAGATGGGCGATAGAGATAAGTTCCCATAGAGAAACAAATTGTTGGATGTGCTCCACCCCGAAACCATTTCTTGTATCTCCTTGGGCCACCCAGAATTTGTTTTAAAGGGCCTTTCTTAACGGTAATATTCTTTTTACCGTGCAAGCTTGAAGATTTTTGGGGCAACATCTTTAGGCCTAATTGTATAGATCCAAGGCGAGTGCCCAAATTAAATTTTCCTCCATCACCGACATTGACAAATTTTGCCGCGTCGAAGTAATCTCTATCTTGCTCATTGCATGGGTTACCAAGGCCAATCCAAGATTTGGACTCATCAGTCAAGCCATAACCAATGAATTCTTAGAGCGGTGACAAACTTTTCAACATTTAACATTCCTAGACCACCAAGATTTGTCAGATGGAACATGTCCCAATTTACTTTGCATTTTTTACACCTTATCACAACCGGCCCACGAGTAAGCATGAAGGAGAGCGATGATCCTTTTTAGCACTTCCTTTGGAATATCAAGAGAGTTGATGTGGTAGATGGCTTGTGACGTTAAGACGGATTTGACCAAAACTCTACGCCCAACCGAAGTAAGGTTCTTCCAACTTCACATATCAATATTTCCAGCAACCTTGTCTTCAAGGGGTTGGAAATCTATCCTTCGAAGACGGTGGATGGAGAGGGGAAGCCCTAGATATCGCAAAGGGAAGGTGATCTAATGGCCGGAAAGAATTGAAGAATGTCATCAAGATCAATGTTCTCACATCTAATTGGGGCAACAAAGCTGTTTTGGCAATTGGTGTTTAGGCCGATGACATGTCCAAAGGACGCAAGCTTGGAACCAAGGAATTGAATGTCCTCCTCCTTATAGGCCTGATAAAAGCATCCGCACCATCGTCATAAAGAGATGTGCGAGTCGTTGGGATTCCTCCCCAAATAGCATGTAGATGCCCTTGGTCGGTGGCCTTCTTAAGAATGAAATTTATCGGGTCTAAATCCAACACAAAGAGAGGCAGAGATAGAAGGTTATTTTGCCTCAATCCTCGGCCATACTTGATTGAGTCACAAGGTAGACCACTAAGGTGTTATCTAGAAGGTGAAGTGGAGAGGAGGGTCGATATCTGATAACTGCAAGTGCACAGGTAGGTGTAGCTAGTTTCGAAATAAGAGTATCAATCCTACAGAGAGCCTACCGGTTGCGGTCTTAAGAGTTCTTTGTTATAAAACACTAAAGAAAATATTCAAGATGCCTTTAATTTCAAGTAGGAAAATGCGTGAGTGATTGAAGTCTGACTAAACAGTAAATAAAGTAAACTACAATAACTAACAAAGCAAGGAACAATGCACCGTAAAAAAGATTGAAATTGCAGAGGGCTAAAACATTCTCAAGGAGTGTTGGATTTACCATTAGCATTTAGAGCATCCCCATCGGGAGCCCCGAAATGGCCTTTGGGGGATGAGGCCCAAAAATCCCCCCCCCCTCGTCCCCTCATATCAGACCCGTGGTTCAGGGGGGTCCAACGGGGGGTGCCGGCAACACGCGACACGCGGATAAAACAGCGCGGGCCAGTCCTAGCAGCCACACTACGCTTTTCCACTCCCCTCCCGTCGCCTCGAAATTTTACCCGTGCTCCACTCCCCCCTCCCATCGCCTCCGGCACCAACAAATCGATGTGATGTTTGCTCCGCGTCTAGTAGACCTGCACCAGCGTCGATCCCTTGTCGCGTCGTCGATCAAAGCCACTGAAGCCACGGCCATAAGACATGCTCAGCTGGAACGACGGCGAGACCTTCGACAAGTCGCTTCTTAGCGATGTGAGTAGTCCTTCCCCTCAAACATCCCCTTCTTCGGATATGCGTTGTAGGATTCGAGTTTGGGTTTGGGTTTTTGGCACAAAATGTGTTGATCCTCGGTGTTATGTAGTACCCCGACATCGACGTGCCGGATACCATTGCCGATCCAGCATGGACTGGCGTTGCCTTTGAAGGGTCGAGCACAAAACGTTGGTTCTATGTGTGCTCGAAGAAAAACGTAAGATATGAGCCTATTGTTTTGATTTTTAGTATGAATAGCTAGCTTAAATTCAATTGTAAATTCAATTGTGTAGGAAGAGAACTGCGGGTTTGTGGGTTGGGCTGATCCCCAATGGTCTTTGCCCTGCCAAAGGGCATTGACCTATCTGTGGGGCATGTATGAGACTGAAGGAGCAGAAAAGATGAAAGTGCAAGAAGAATATTTGGTTCTAAAAAATGTTGTAAATCATTGGGTTTATACAACTGTGATGCGTACTCTGAAGAAATACTACGCACAAATTTTGAGCGGCGAGGAGGATGCCGAAGTGGAGTTGGGCAAATTAAAAGAGGAGAAGAAGATAAGGGAGGATGAAAAGAAGAAAATGAAAGAGGACAAGAAAAAAATGGAGTACGCAATGTTTCATCTTGACATGGCCAAGTTGAAGAAGATCTGTGAAATTTGTGATGAGTGACCGATTTGTGTACCGAGCGTGTATGCTCAAAAGAACCATCGGTACTTGTTAAATATTATTACATCTTGGTTAACATTTATCTTGGCGCAGCTTCTCGGTGGTGCAATCCATCTTGGTCTTGGAATTGTTGTTCCTTCCATGCTATGGCCTGGCCGTTTAGTTGTCAACACCACTTCTAGATCCCTAAAAAGTTCTCCACAAAGTAGTGAGTCGATAACGGGCTCCGAAAAATGTTTCCACGTATTACCTTCCTTCGAGCATGCTGTATTTCCCACAAAGTCACACAATAGTGGGTTAGCTCATCATGATTGAGGTTTGAACCCAACAACATCCATGACGATGAAGTAGACGGCTGGGTGAACATCATAAAAGGAGGCATCGGTGATGAAGACCACCACCTCTTTCATGGCCTCGCTCATGACGGTAAAGTGGATCACATCGTCCTCTCCCAAGACAAACATCTTCCTCTTCCTACTAGGATCAAGAAAAGCAACACCAGCAGAAGTACCAGCAGCGGGACCACCATCAGCAGCACTAGTACTAGTATCTAGAGAAGGAACATGACCATAGTCATCTTCGATGACAACGACCTCAGAATCCTGGGTGTCTACATACTTAGGGCAATGTGTGCCCAAAGGCTCACTAGATCCCATGGCATACCTGCCGGTGGCAAGGCCAAATGACAAGATCTATTGCAATTGCCTCATTCACGTACTCGACGTCCTTGGGTGTTCTTAAGAAAGGGGAGTTAGTGTTGATTAGTTCTAGAAGGTTAGAAGATTAGGAAATTGTGATAGGTTATGAACAAGTGACAAGTGTTAGTACCGAGACATGGCCTTTTTAGTGCTCGTCCCCAAGGATAATGGTATGAGTGTCCTCATTCTAGCGAGCACCACTCATGTCTCTTAGCTTGGAGACATGGATCCACTTGGCTCTCCGCTTACGCATGTGGTTGGTACACCTGTTGTGAGTGTTGGATATGTGGCCTAGAGGAAAATAATAAAGGTGCTTTATGGTATATCTGTAATGTTCATAATAAGTTTTATACCATGCTATAACTGTATTAAGTGAAAACATTAGTACACGTGTGGTATGTAAACAAATCCATGTCCCTGGTAAAATAGTCCATTGATTAGTAGATGATCAAGGTTTCCTGATCATGGGCATTTATGTCAATTGACAATGGAGTCATGTCATTGAATGAATGATGTGATGGACACACACCCAACTAAACTATTGCAATGTGATATATTCTCAAAGTTCAGCATTACTATAATACGAAATGTTTTAACCTAATCCTTAGAATGTGAGACCATATCTAATAACTATCACCAGAGGCTTCCTTGACAACATCAACCTCCACTCCTAACAGGCTGATCATAAATTTTTTGCTCGGGTATTCCAAAGGGATGGGTTGATGCATATGTTTCAAGATCGGGATTTTTCCATCTGCGTGACGGATATATACTCTGGGCTCACTCGGTGATATTACATGTACGAAGCTTGCAAGAGTGTAACTAGGTCACGGGAATGTGATATCACGAGAACGAGTAAAAATGTTTGTTGGTAACAAGATTGAACTAGGTATAAGAGACACCGAAGATCATATCTTGGACAAACTAGGAATCGTGAGACAAAGGGAATATGGCTCAACTTTAAGGTTAAAGCGATAAGAATTTTCATGGAAAGCTTAGGGGCCATCATGGGTTTCCACATATCGTTGTTGGTCATTGATCGAAGAGGTGTCTTGATCAAGTCTGGGCATTCCCGTAGGGTGGCATGCTGGGATCATCAGAGTAATAAGAGAGAACTCTAGAATTGTTCTGGGGAGTTATCGAAATAAGTTCCAGAGCCGATGAATTGTTCAGATACTTAATTAATATGTTTTAGTATTTAATTAATCGAATTAAATACTAAAATTGGATTTTATATAGGGCTAACCCTAATGGGCCACCATGTGGCCACCCGCTAGGGGAGCGCCACATGCACCAAAGGGAGGAGGTAGCCGACGGCCCATGGTTGGCCGCCCCCGCAAACCCTAGGGGTGAAGTGGCCCAAGAGGGGTGTGATAACCCACAAGTATAGGGGATCGCAACAGTCTTCGAGGGAAGTAAAACCCAAATTTATTGATTCGACACAAGGGGAGGTAAAGAATACTTATAAGCCTTAACAATGAGTTGTCAATTCATTGCACAAAAACACTAGTAAGGGTGATGTGAAAGTAATAATATGAGAGCAGCAGATAACACAAAGTAATAGCAATATGAGAGCAATGGCACGAGAAAATAGTTGATACTACTTCCAATGACATGTAGAACGAGTATATGATGATGAGAGATGGACCGGGGTTCCCAGCTATCTACACTAGTGGTAACTCTCCAATAACAAGTGTTGGGTGAACAAATTACAGTTGGGCAATTGATAGGATTGAAATAGCATTAAGACAGAACATCAAGTCTATTAATCATGTAGGCATGTTTCCCATATATAGTCATACGTGCTCGCAATGAGAAACTTGTACAACATCTTTTGTCCTACCAGCCGGTGGCAGCCCTCTAGGGAATCTCTTGAAATTAAGGTACTCCTTTTAATAGAGCACGGAGCAAAGCATTAACACTCGTGAAAACATGTGATCCTCATATCTAAGCCTTTCCCTCCAGTTGTCCCAATTACTGTCACTTTGGGGCCTTTGGTTCCGGACATAGACATGTGCATACAACTTGTAGATACAATCTAAGCAATAAGTATAGAGCTTAAATGTAAGATCATGCCACTCGGGCCCTAGTGACAAGCATTAAACACAACAAGATTGCAGCAACAATAACTTCACAAACTTTGTAGATAGACAATCATAACGTAACAATCCATCGGATCCCAACAAACACAACACCGATTACATCAGATGAATCTCAATCATGTAAGGCAGCTCATGAGATCATTGTATTGAAGTACATGGGGGAGAGTGTACCAACTAGCTACGCTAGAACCCGTAGTCCATGGGGGAACTACTCACGGAGCATGATGGAGGCGGTGGCGTTGATGGAGATGGCCCGGCACTTCCCGTCCGGCGAGTGCGGAACAGAGGCTGTCCCAATTGGAGTTTCGATGGCGGCGGCGCCACAGTCTTTCGGAGTTTCGTCAATTGGTACCGTTTTTAGGTCGAAAGGGCTTAAATAGGCGAAGAGGCGGCGCGGGAGGGCTGAGGTGGCCTCCCACTAGGCCGGCGCGGCCAGGCCTGGGCCGCGCGGCCCACATGTGTGGTGGCCCCTGGCTCTCCTCGACTCCCCTTCGGTGTTCTGGAGCCTCCCGGGAAAAATAAGATCTTTGGCGTTGATTTCGTCCAATTGAGAATATTGCCCGAACAGCCTTTACGGAACCAAAAATAGCAGAAAGCGGCTTGCTGTGGCATCTTGTTAATAGGTTAGTTCCGAAAACGCATGAAATCATCATAAAGTGCAAGCAAAACATGTAAGTATTGTCATAAAACAAGCATGGAACGTCATAAATTATAGGTACGTTGGAGACGTATCGCATCCCCAAGCTTAGTTCTGCTCGTCCTCGAGTAGGTAAACGATAAAGAGTAATTCTGTAGTGACATGCTACTACATAACCTTGATCATACTATTACAAAGCATATGAAATGAATGAAGTGACTCAAGGCAATGATCTATAGTTGCTAACAAATAGATAACATATAGCAAAACTTTTCATGAAGAGTACTTTCGAGACAAGCATCAAAAAGTCTTGCACAAGAGTTAACTCATAAAGCAATAAATTCAAAGTAAAGGCATCAACAACACAAATGATATAAGTTTCAGGTTGCTTTCAACTTTCAACATGCATATCTCATGGATAATTGTCAACACAAAGTAATATGATGAATGCAAATAAGCAAGTATGTAAGAATCAATGCACAGTTGACACAAGTGTTTGCTTCTAAGATGGAGGGAAGTAGGTAAACTGACTCAACATAAAAGTAAAAGAATGGCCCTTCGCAGAGGGAAGCATTGATTGCTATATTTGTGCTAGAGCTTTGGTTTTGAAAACATAAAGAGGGCATAAAAGTAAAGTTTTGAGAGGTGTTTGTTGTTGTCAACGAATGGTAGTGGGCACTCTAACCCCCTTGCCAGACAAACCTTCAAAGAGCGGCTCCCATTTTATTTTATTTTGGGTGGCACTCTTACTCCAACGTATCCATAATTTCGATGTTCCATGCTTGTTTTATGACAATACCTACATGTTTTGCTCACACTTTATAATGTTTTTATCGTTTTCCAACTAACCTATTAACAAGATGCCATAGTGCCAGTTCCTGTTTTCTGTTGTTTTGGTTCCAGAAAGGCTGTTCGGGCAATATTCTCGGAATTGGACGAAATCAACGCCAAACATCCTATTTTTCCGGAAGCATCCAGAACAGAAGGGAGTCGGAGGAGAGCCGGGGGCCACCACACACTAGGGCGCGCGGCCCCAGGCCTGGCCGCGCCGGCCGGTGTGGGGCCACCTGTCGCCCCTCCTGCGCCGCCTCTTCGCCTATTTAAGCCCTTTCGACCTAAAAACGCGCCGATTGACGAAACTCCGAAAGACTCCGGGCCCCGCGCCATCGCGAAACTCCAATTCGGGGACGAGTCTCTGTTAGGCACCTGACGGGAAGTGCCCGGAAGCCATCTCCATCAACGCCACCGCCTCCATCATCTCCGTGAGTAGTTCCCCCATGACTACGGGTTCTAGCTGTAGCTAGTTGGTATACTCTCCCCCATGTACTTCAATACAATGATCTCATGAGCTGCCTTACATGATTGAGATTCATCTGATGTAATCGGTGTTGTGTTTGTTGAGATCCGATGGATTGTTACGTTATGATTGTCTATCTACAAAGTATGTGAAGTTATTGTTGCTGCAATCTTGTTGTGTTTAATGCTTGTCACTAGGGCCCGAGTGGCATGATCTTAGATTTGAGCTCTATACTTATTGCTTAGATTGTATCTACAAGTTGTATGCACATGTCTATGTCCGGAACCAAAGGCCCCAAAGTGACGGAAATTGGGACAACTGGAGGAAAGGCTTAGATATGAGGATCACATGTTTTCACGGAGTGTTAATGCTTTGCTCTGGTGCTCTATTAAAAGGAGTACCTTAATTTCCAGTAGATTCCCTAGAGGCCGCTGCCACCGGCTGGTGGGACAAAAGATGTTGTACAAGTTTCTCATTGCGAGCACGTATGACTATATATGGGAAACATGCCTACATGATTAATGAATTGATGTTCTTTCTTAATGCCTTATCAATCCTATCAATTGCCCAACTGTAATTTGTTCACCCAACACTTGACACTTGTTATTGGAGAGTTGCCACTAGTGTAGATAGCTGGGAACCCCGGTCCATATCTCATCATCATATACTCGTTCTACATGTCATTGGAAGTAGTATCAACTATTTTCTGGTGCCATTGCTCTCATATTTGCTCTTATCTTTGTTACTCTTGCTCTCATGTCTGCTGCTTTCACATCACCCTGTTACTAGTGCTTTTCAGGTGCATTTGAATTGACAACTCAGTTGTTAAGGCTTATAAGTATTCTTTACCTCCCCTTGTGTCGAATCAATAAATTGGGTAATACTTCCCTCGAAGACTTGCGATCCCCTATACTTGTGGGTCATCAAGACTATTTTGCGCCGTTGCGGGAGCATAGCTCTACTCATAAGTTCACCTGGGAGTACACTCTACCTCTCTCTCTGCTTTTATTTTATTTTGTCTTGCTAGTTTAATTCTGTCTAGTTTATTTGTGCTTAGTCTATTTCTGTCTAGTATTATTTTGCTTAGTTTACTTTTGCTTAGTTTCTTTTTGTCTTGTTTTATTTTCCCTATATACCCGAAAATCCATAAAAATTTGAAAAACCTAAAAATTAAAAACTGCTATTATGGGAGAACCTACAACCTATTTGGAGCTTATAGAATTCTATAGTAATTATAGAGAATCAAGAACGGGAAAAGTTATGAGTGCTGTGATAGAAAAATTAAATACAATTGCTAAAATCTTGCTTAAACGCCATGATATAAACTGTTGCTCTCAACAGGATACTAAACATCTGAAATTTCAATGTGGCTTTAGTGAGGAAACTTTAATTAAGAACTATAATTGGAATAGCTATATTCATTTTGGGTTCGAAGAGGTAGAACAATTTGTCATATTTATGGGAGCTTCTGAGATCGAATCATTCATGTCTAAAAATTATGAAACTTGTCTTGTTTGTAAGGACCTTAAAGATTATGTCTCTTCTATCCTTAATTTTTTGCATAGAAAGCTACAGTGATAATCCTTATATCATTGATTATAAAGAGAGACTCATTAATGCACAAGAATGCACTCACAATTTGCGGGAACCGGTGGAAGAAGAAATTGATGAACCTGAAAGCTCATTGGATGAAAAAGAGGAGGAAATTGATGAACCTGAAAGCTCATTAGATGAAAAAGAAGAGGAGAGTGATGAACAAAAGGAGGAAGAATGGATTAGCTACCCATGCCAACCTTCTAATGAGAGTAACTCTTTATCTCTTACACTATTTGATTGTCCTCCATGCTTGAAAGAGGATGAATGTTATGTTCCTGTGGATTCTCTTGAAATATTCCCTATGAGTAAATCTTGTGAGAATAATTATGCTACTTTCATTCATGATAATCCATGCTACTTTGATAAATCTTATGATAATGCTTTGTTTGTGCCTGATGTCGAAATGCATGGTACTAAGGAGTTTTGTTTAGCAAATGTTTATGATAAATCTCTAGATGATGGTCCTATGTTACTTGATAATATTAATTGTACTACTAATGAAAAAGGGATTGGAGAGTTCTTGACTTTATCTATGAGTCCCATATCTTTTGAGATTGATCAATCATCTTGTTATATTATTGATAAAAGTGGGTTTGAAAGTTTTAATTCTATTTCTGAGCTTGATAAAAATTATGTGTTTGTGAATCATGAAAAGCATGCTTTATGTGATAGTTATATTGTTGAGTTTATCCATGAAGCTACTGAAAATTATTATGAGAGAGGAAAATATGGTTGTAGAAATTTGCATGGTACTAAAACACCTCTCTATATGTTGAAAATTTTGAAGTTACTCTGTTTTATTTTCTTGCGCTTGTCACTTTGTTCTTCATGAATTTATTTGTGTACAAGTTTCCTTTTCATAGGAAGTGGGTTAGGCTTAAATGTGTTTTTAATTTGCTTCTTCATGCTCTCTTTTGCTTCAACTCTCATCCTTATGTGAGCATCATTAAAATTGCTGAGCCCATCTTAATGGCTATAAAGAAAGCACTTGGGAGATAACCCATGTGTTTATTTTGCTACTGTTTTGTTGTGTCTTGGAAGTTGTTACTACTGTAGCAACCTCTCCTTATCTTTATTTTATTGCAATGTTGTGCCAAGTAAAGTCTCTATGGTAAAGTTGATGCTAGATTTGGATTTCTGCGCAGAAACAGATTTCTATCTGTCACGAATCTGGGCATATTTCTCTGTAGGAAACTCAGAAAAATCTGCCAATTTACGTGCGTGAACCTCAGGAATGTACGCAACTTTCATTAGTTTTGAGTTTTCTGATTTGAGCAACGGAAGTACCATTTTAAAATTCGTGTTTCTGGCTGTTCTGTTTTGGCGATTCTGTCTCTGTTTTTGCATTGTCTCTTGTGGACTTTATGTGAGGCTTTCTAGACGTGGAGAGCTGTAGCTAATGTTTTATTGAGTTCTTGCAATGTGTCACTACGGACCAAGGTGGATTAAAGTTTTTTGAAATGTTGTATCCACGATTTGACCAAATCGGAGACGACGTAAGTGAAGATGGGATTGAAGGACGTACACGTGGAGCATCTTCGGAGCGGCCTTGTGCTGAGAGTTTGGGCTAAGTGGCCCATGTATCTGTAATATATTAGATCGCGTGCACGCCTCAATTAGAAAGTCCCTTGGACTATAAATATGTATCTAGGGTTATCGGAAAAGGAGGACAATCATCGTTCAAACAAACACAAAATACGGCGCATCGCCCTTCTCTTCGAGGGTTTCTCCCGGGTAAGCACCATGCTGCCTAGATCGCATCTAGCGATCTAGGCAGCGTTTATTCGTTATCCTTGTACTGCTCGTCTGAAGCCTTGTTGATGGCGGCGGTACTATTTATCCTTAGGTGTTTAGGGGCTCGCATTGGTGCTTTCACGTGCATATCTGCGTGGCAATGCCGTCCCTAGACACCTTGCTGCACTACGTCGATCTGGCGTGGCGACATCTTCTTGATCATGCTTAGTAGATCCGATCCGTTATGGTTGCTCCACATCTGCGGATTAGTTTAATATACATAGTTAGGCCTTATCTTTGGGGTCGGACGATCCGGTAGTGCGTTAGATGTTTTTCTAGTCCTGGGGGATGTTCGGGGATCAACGTTATGTTGGTTTTAGGCCTCTCGTAGGGGTAGTTTGCATGTCTCTCGTAGCTGCTAGGCCCGATCGCCGTAGGACGTTAGATTATGCGGTGAAAACCCTAAGCGCGTGGATCGCTTGCTTTTCTGATCAAGCAGGATCCCATGCCATTGCTAATCCATCAAGGACCATGGGGCGTCGGCTCTTTGAGCCGATCCACGGGGAACCTGAGATAAGGCTCGTGTTGTGTGCACGTGTCTACCATGCGGGAACAATCGAAGCACTAACACCTTCTGACGGTCTAGGTCAGGTGGCACACGGGCAACAGCCAGGACGCGCGCAGATTTGCGGGACGACGCGAGGTGCCAGGGATCCACTAAGCGGCCCTAGGAGCCTCCCGGCTCTTCGTGTTGCTGAACCAAAGCCCGTCGGGGGGTTTTGGAGGGTAACACATTATGGCGCGCCCGGTGGGACCTCTTCTTCAACATCCACGTCAACATCGGCATCCGAGATGGCGAGAGGAACAGATCACGTACGAGGAACTCCTCCGGATCACAAGAAAAAGTACGACGAGTTGAAAGCCATCTGTGAAGCCGAACTCATCGGCTCCTTTGAAGAACCGGTCGCACGGCGTCGAGTTCAAAGGATTCCACAAGGCGTCCTTGAAGGGTGGATCTGTCTCTCCCTTCAGGAGACGTACCCAAGCCCTGCGACGGAGATCAACTATGTGGTGGCCCATTCACTACATCGGCACTCAAGAGGTGAACACTTTGGAGCGCGTTGCGCTTCGGGTGGTGCAAGAGATCATGGAGCGTCGATACTCCCCTTCGGGACCTGTTCTAGGGACTCACCGGGGAGAGATGCAACTCCACACCAGCCGCCTCTGCCGTACACAATGGCGACTCCACAGCAACAAGGCTCACCGGCATACGTCGTCTACAAGGATGGGGGTGACCGGGCGACTACCAGTTCTTGACGCAAGGAAATCCCACACGGATACGTGTGTGCGTATGTGCCGGACTGCAACAAGCTGGGCGCGAGGCGATCCAGGCTCCACGGGAGGGATTGCCGGAGCGGAGCAATTGTTCCGGCGGGAAGAACAAGCTGCGGCGGCGGGGAGTCTAGGAGCGGAAGGCGAGAAACAAGCGTGGCTAGCCAAGTACGCCTTTCCGGTCCGTGAAAGCTCATGCTACCACCTCCACCGCAGATCAGATCAGCGCAGATTCTGAGAGATCAATTCGGCATCTTGCCGAAGAAGAAGATAATCGGCTATTCCAAGCCGTACCCCAATGAGTTCGACCTGATCCCACTACCTAAACGGCTTCCGGACTTCAACAAATTCGGTGGGTCAGAAGGGTAGAGCTCCATCGAGCACGTGAGCCGATACAGCGGTGGCGCAGGCATCGGATCAGTTACGGGTGAGGTGCTTCACCAATCCCTCACCGGTCCGGCTTTTGGGTGGTACACCTCTTTGCGGTCAAATTCGGTGCAATCATGGAAGCAGTGGAGGAGCTGTTCCACACCCAATACCAGGAGACTCGAAGCTGGTATTGCCGAACATAGTTCGGCAAGCGAGGACAGTGCTGAGTACATTGACGTTGAACTATCAAGAACCGATGCTATTCGGTTCATATAAGCGAAAAGAGCGATCGTGGCGGCCGCAGGCAGGCGTCGTTCAAGGATCTGACGTTCCAAGTTGAGTACAACTCGCTGGCCCCTGGTCAATAGGTGACCTTATATGAGTATCCGGAGTACCAAGACAAGTTCAGCGCGCGATCAACTGGTCAATGCGATGAAGATGAAGATTAGTGGACGATCAAGAAGTTGCGGTAGCCGAGTGGACTCGGACGCGATACTGTGTCCTGCCAATGGGTGAATCCACCGGGGCCTCCAAGAGGGTTGGACTTTGAGCGTAACAAAACTGAACGGATCTTCGATACCTTACTTAAGAAACTGGTGCAGAAGGCCACAAGATCCCTGACAAGAGATGAACAAATAAAACAAGAGCACAACCAACGCAAAGTTCTGCGTGCACAAATTCAGATGGCGATAGAATCGGGCCGATTGAATTTCGGACAGTTTGCCATGAAGGTAGACAGGCGTCCGTTTTCGGACGTCAACATGGTGGACCTAAGCCACTCCATTAGAGAACCAGGGTTCTCTTTCGATGTCAATATGGCAGGGTTCGTAATTCGCCATGGCGCGGACAAAGCAGAGAGCAGCCACTCTCGTGGCAAGGATAAAGAGGAGGCCGTTCCGCGACCGGCCCCAAGACGACGATAGACGGTACCTTACAGGGAGGAGGTGAGAAGCATACGGTATCAGCGCCCATTATCCGTTCATCTCCTCAACAAATATGAGCAGCGACCGACGTCGGCGCTACGAGAAGACGATGAAGATATCATCGGTCGATGCGGAGAACGGAGGTATCGTCGAACGGCGGCAACAACGGGTCGAACGTCGCGCCAGCGAGAGGTCAAAGGAGCAAGAAAACATGGACAAGCAGGACTGTCCTTCTTCAAACATTGTTGGGACTCGGGAATGAGCCGATTGCCAGTCGAGAAGCGCGAATGCACACAAAGGAAGGACAGACGAAGTTTCGGTGTTCGTCTGGGACCTCTCCCACATCAGAGTAAGAGCTGAGTCATCTCAGAAGAAGACTTCGAGGAGTCGGATGAAAGAAGATAGGTATCCGACCAAGGTGGTGCCCTGATGGACTCGGCCATTCTCAGAAGCGGCGGGTGCGGCGGCTGCGAAACTTGAAGAAAGCGAGGCACCTGTACGTTGAGAAGAAACGCGGCCCGATCTGGCGCGAAAATCCAGCAAACGAGAGACGAGCGCGCAAAGAAAGTATGGCGCCAAAGCGGGCAAATACCGAGCATCGGCGATGCGATCAGACTGTCAGTGACACAAACATGGTGTCGTGGTCTTGACGAGTATCACGTCCAAGACATTGGACATACGTGGCAAGCGATCCTGCGATCGGCCCTCAAAAAATGAAAAGTAAAGGATCTTATCTCCCATGCCACGTAGCTACGATGGAAATCCAAGTTGCAAATCATCGTCAAAGCATTGCAACAAAGAAGGAGCCGATTCCAATCGGCCACAATTATCTCAACGTCCTTCGTCTGTGTTCAGCATTGATCCAACGGATGCCTGAAGAGCCGATGCCATCAATTACTTGAATCGGCTCGGGGGCACATAGATGGATGAGATACGAGGATACGGAGCTGGGAACGAATGTCAAATTTCCAGCAGAGTAGCTCAAGTATGAGGCCGATACGTAAGCAAATCGGTAACAAATGGAAAATCCAAAAATTTTGAGCACAGCCGATGCGTAGACATCGACTTAAGGATTCAAAGCCGATGCACGGTGATACGTCTCCAACGTATCGATAATTTATTATGTTCCATGCCACTTTATTGATGATACCTACATGTTTTATGCACATTTTATGTCTTATTTATGCATTTTCTGGAACTAACCTATTAACAAGATGCCGAAGTGCCTTCTGTTTTCTTTTTGGTTTGAGAAATCCTAGTAACGAAATATTCTCGGAATTGGACGAAATCAGCGCCGAGGTTCCTATTTTTCATGGCTTGAACACCGAGAGGCGCGGAGGAGGGCCTGTGGGCCCGGATGACATGGTGGCGCGGCCCGGCCCCGCGCGCCACCTATGGTGTCGTCGCCTCGTTGACCCTCTACGCCGCCTCTTCGCCTTTAAAGCCACACGCCGAAGCCTTACGAGAGGAGCCACGATACGAAAAGTTCCGAGCCGCCGCCTCGCGAAGCCAAGATACGGGGACGGGGAGTCTGTTCGGCACCTGCCGGGGAAGTGCCCGGAAGGCTTCTCCATCGACCATTGCCATCTCCACCGCCATCTTCATCACGCTGCTGCTCCCATGAGGAGGGAGTAGTTCTCCATCGAGGCTGGGCTGTACCGGTAGCTATGTGGCTCATCTCTCTCCTATGTACTTCAATACAATGATCTCATGAGCTGCCTTACATGATTGAGATTCATATGATTTTGTATCACTACTATCTATGTGCTACTCTAGCAAAGTTATTAAAGTAGTTCTATTCCTCCACACGTGTGTAAAGGTGACGGTGCGTGCACCGTGTTAGTACTTGGTTTATGCTATGATCATGATCTCTTGTAGATTGCGAAGTTAACTATTGCTATGATAATATTGATGTGATCTATTCCTCCTACATATGCATGAAGGTGACAGTGTGCATGCTATACTTGGTTTAGTCGTTTTGATCTATCTTACACTATAAGGTTACTTAAACATGAGCATTATTGTGGAGCTTGTTAACTCCGGCATTGAGGGTTCGTGTAATCCTACATAATGTGTTCATCATCCAACAAAAGTGTAGAGTATGCATTTATCTATTCTGTTATGTGATCAATGTTGAGAGTGTCCACTAGTGAAAGTCTAATCCCTAGGCCTTGTTCCTAAATCTTGCTAGTTACTGCTTGTTTCTTGTTTCTTGTGTTACTCTCTTGCAATACTACCACCATCAACTACACGCCGGCAAGCTATTTTCGCATCGTTGCTACTACTCATATATATTCATACCACCTGTATTTCACTATCTCTTCGCCGAACTAGTGCACCTATTAGGTGTGTTGGGGACACAAGAGACTTCTTGCTTTGTGGTTGCGGGGTTGCATGAGAGGGATATCTTTGACCTCTTCCTCACGAGTTCGATAAACCTTGGGTGATCCACTTAAGGGAAAACTTGCTGTTGCTAAACCTCGCACTTGGAGGCCCAACACACAAGGAAAGGAGGGGCACGTAGACATCAAGCTAATTTTAAGGCGCCGCGGGAGGAAAAGGTAAAAGGTACTCACACTCCGGATCTCGGCTACTAAGCTATTTTCCGGCGCGTTGTAAGTACTCAAAGCTATTTCCTTTAGACTCCGCAATTGCGACATTTGGTTTCTTGTTTACACTAGTTAGGCATAATGGAAAACAACAAAAATATGAGAGATCTTTATGAACTTTATCTTGAATTAGGACATGATGTGTTTGAAGAAAGAATTAAAAAACCCATGGAACTTTATATGCATGATAATGGGAATGTTATTAGTATGAATGCTTTGAACACCATTGTTGCTAATGCTATGGAAAATTCTAAGCTTGGGAAGTGGCTTTGATGAGCATGATATTTTTAGTCCCCCAAGCATTGAGGAGAAAATTTACTTTGATGATACTTTGCCTCCCATTTATGATGATTATAATGATAGTAGTCTTTTGTTACCACCTGTTATGGAGGATAAATTTGATTATGATTACAATATACCTCCTATATTTGATAGCTACTTTGTTGAATTTGCTCCCACTACAACTAATAAAATTGATTATGCTTATGTTGGGAGTAATAATAATTTATGCATGAGACTCATGATAAGAATGCTTTATGTGATAGTTATATTGTTGAGTTTGCTCATGATGCTACTGAAAGTTATTATGAGAGAGGAAAATATGGTTGTAGAAATTTTCATGTTACTAAAACACCTCTCTATGTGCTGAAATTTTTGAAGCTACACTTGTTTTATCTTCCTATGCTTGTTACTTTGCTCTTCATGAACTTGTTCATTTACAAGATTCCTATGCATAGGAAGCATGTTAGACTTAAATGTGTTTTGAATTTGCCTCTTGATGCTCTCTTTTGCTTCAACTTCTATTTCTTGCGAGTGCATCACACTACTGAGCCCATCTTAATGGCTATAAAGAAAGAACTTTTTGGGAGATAACCCATGTGTTTTACTACAGTACTTTGTTTTATATTTGTGTCTTGGAAGTTGTTTACTACTGTAGCAACCTCTCCTTATCATGTTTTTGTGCCAAGTTAAGTTTCTATGACAAAGTTGATGTTATATTTGGGATCGCTGCGCAGCATTCTTTGTCTGTCACGAATGCTTCTGATTCTCTTAGAAAATTCGAAAAAATCTTCCAATTTACAGCGTGATCCTCAGATATGTACCAACTTTCATTAGTTTTGAGTTTTCCGTTTGAGCAAGTCTGGTGCCATCTTTAAATTCGTCTTTACGGAACTTTATTTTTGACAGATTCTGCCTTTTATTTCGCATTGCCGCTTTTGTTAAGTTGAATGAGTTTCTTTGTTCCATTAACTTTCAGAAGTTTTGTGCAATGTCCAGAAGTGTTAAGAATGATTGTGTCACCTCTGAACATGTGAATTTTGATTATGCACTAACCCTCTAATGAGTTTGCTTGAAGTTTGGTGTGCAGGAAGTTTTCAAGGGTCAATAGAAGAGGGTGATATAATGTGATCGAGAAGAGTGAAAGGTCTAAGCTTGGGGATGCCCCGGTGGTTCACCCTGCATATTTCAAGAAGACTCAAGCATCTAAGCTTGGGGATGCCCAAGGCATCCCCTTCTTCATCGACAACTTATCAGGTTTCTTCTAGTGAAACTATATTTTTATTCCATCACATCCTATGTATTTTACTTGGAGCGTCTGTGTGCTTTTATTTTTGTTTTTGTTTTGTTATCTTAGTTCTCTGAATAAGTTCATCCTTGTGTGGGAGAGAGACACGCTCCGCTGGTTCGTATGAACACATGTGTTCTTAGCTCATAATATTCATGGCGAAGTTTCCTCTTCGTTAAATTGTTATATGGTTGGAATTGGAAAATGCTACATGTAGTAATTGGTAAAATGTCTTGGATAATGTGATACTTGGCAATTGTTGTGCTCATGTTTAAGCTCTTGCATCATATACTTTGCACCCATTAATGAAGAAATACATAGAGCATGCTAAAATTTGGTTTGCATAATTGGTCTCTCTAAGGTCTAGATAATTTCTAGTATTGAGTTTTGAACAACAAGGAAGACGGTGTAGAGTCTTATAATGTTTACAATATGTCTTTTATGTGAGTTTTGCTGCACCGTTCATCCTTGTGTTTGTTTCAAATAACCTTGCTAGCCTAAACCTTGTATAGAGAGGGAATACTTCTCATGCATCCAAATACTTGAGCCAATATTCATGCCATTTGTGTCCACCATACCTACCTACTACATGGTATTTCTCCGCCATTCCAAAGTAAATTGCTTGAGTGCTACCTTTAAACCATTCAAAATTTATCACCTCTAATTTGTGTCAATGTTTTATAGCTCATGAGGAAGTATGTGGTGTTTATCTTTCAATCTTGTTGGGCAACTTTCACCAATGGACTAGTGGCTTCATCCGCTTATCCAATAATTTTGCAAAAAGAGCTGGCAATGGGATTCCCAGTCCCAAATTAATTAACAAAAATAGACACTCCTCCATGGTATGTGATTGTTGGACGGCACCCGAAGGATTCGGTTAGCCATGGCTTGAAAGCAAAGGTGGGGAGGAGTGTCATCATAATAAAACTAAAATAAAAAGGCACTCCTTCATGGTATGAGATTGTTGGCAGGCACGAGGATTCGGTTAGCCATGGTTTGTGAAAAAAGGTTGGAAGGGTGCCACCCAAAAACAAAATAAAATGGGAGCCGCTCTTTGAAGGTTTGCTGGCAAAGGGGTTAGAGTACCCACTACCATTCGTTGACAACAACAAACACCTCTCAAAACTTTATTTTTATGCCCTCTTCATGTTTTCAAAATAAAAGCTCTAGCACAAATATAGCAATCGATGCTTTCCTCTTTGAAGGATCTTTCTTTTACTTTTATTATTGAGTCAGTTTACCTATTTCTCTCCACCTCAAGAAGCAAACACTTGTGTGATTGTGCATTCATACTTGCATATTGCACTTGTTATATTACTTTACATTGACAATATCCATGAGATATACATGTTATAAGTTGAAAGCAACCGCTGAAACTTAATCTTCCATTGTGTTGCTTCAATGTCTATACTTTAAATTATTGCTTTATGAGTTAACTCTTATGCAAGACTTATTGATGCTTGTCTTGAAGTACTATTCATGAAAAGTCATTGCTTTATGATTCATTTGTTTACTCATGTCATTTACCATTGTTTTGATCGCTGCATTCATTACATGTGTTTATAGTATGATCAAGGTTATGATGGCATGTCACTTAAGAAATTATCTTTGTTATCGTTTTACTCGGGACGAGCAGAACTAAGCAGGGATGCGATACGTCTCCAACGTATCGATAATTTCTTATGTTCCATGCCACTTTATTGATGATACCTACATGTTTTATGCACATTTTATGTCGTATTTATGCATTTTTGGAACTAACCTATTAACAAGATGCCGAAGTGCAGTTCTGTTTTCTGCTGTTTTGGTTTCAGAAATCCTAGTAACGAAATATTCTCGGAATTGGACGAAATCAACGCCCGGGTTCCTATTTTTCCACGAACTTCGGAGACACAGGAGAGCGGGAGGGGCCTGTGGGCCCAGGATGACATGGTGGCGCGGCCGAACCCTGGCGCGCCACCTATGGTGTCGTCGCCTCGTTGACCCTCTGCCGCCTCTTCGCCTATTTAAAGCCCCTGCATCGAAAACCCTTACGGAGGAGCCACGATACGAGAAAAGTTCCAGGCCGCCGCCCTCGACGCAAGATGGGGACAGGAGTCTCTGTTCCGGCACCTGCCGGGCGGGGAAGTGCCCCGGAAGGCTTCTCCATCGACCGCTGCCATCTCCACCGCCATCTTCATCACCGCTGCTCCCCATGAGGAGAGTAGTTCTCCATCGAGGCTCGGGGCTGTACCGGTAGCTGTGTGGCTCATCTCTCTCCTATGTACTTCAATACAATGATCTCATGAGCTGCCTTACATGATTGAGATTCATATGAGTTTTGTATCACTACTATCTATGTGCTACTCTAGCAAAGTTATTAAAGTAGTTCTATTCCTCCTGCACGTGTGTAAAGGTGACAGTGCGTGCACCATGTTAGTACTTGGTTTATGCTATGATCATGATCTCTTGTAGATTGCGAAGTTAACTATTGCTATGATAATATTGATGTGATCTATTCCTCCTACATATGCATGAAGGTGACAGTGTGCATGCTATGCTAGTACTTGGTTTAGTCGTTTTGATCTATCTTACACTATAAGGTTACTTAAACATGAGCATTATTGTGGAGCTTGTTAACTCCGGCATTGAGGGTTCGTGTAATCCTACGCAATGTGTTCATCATCAACAAAAGTGTAGAGTATGCATTTATCTATTACGTTATGTGATCAATGTTGAGAGTGTCCACTAGTGAAAGTCTAATCCCTAGGCCTTGTTCCTAAATCTGCTATCGCTTGCTTGTTTTACTGTGTTACTACTGTGCAATACTACCACCATCAACTACACGCCAGCAAGCTATTTTCGCACCGTTGCTTGCTCATATATATTCATACCACTGTATTTCACTATCTCTTCGCGAACTAGTGCACCTATTAGGTGTGTTGGGGACACAAGAGACTTCTTGCTTTGTGGTTGCGGGGTTGCATGAGAGGGATATCTTTGACCTCTTCCTCCCCGAGTTCGATAAACCTTGGGTGATCCACTTAAGGGAAAACTTGCTGCTGTTCTACAAACCTCTGCACTTGGAGGCCCAACACTGTCTACAGGAAAGGAGGGGGAACGTAGACATCACACGGCCATCGACTCAAGGAGTATAAGCGGAAGCCTAATAGAGCAGTCATCTACTGGAGGAACCCATCATTGGGATTGCTTGGCGACTCGGGCCCGCTCTGCAGGGACTTCCAACTCCTTTTGCAAGGCTTCAGGCTCGACAGCACCAACAGAAGCATCAATTTGGGCGTCCAAGACGCCCTTTTTCTCATTTAAGCCTTTGGTGTTTGCCGGCAAGTTTGAAGATCGCCCTGGCCAACAGCAAAGCAACATGGACGTGCGGATCGGGCCAGGATCATGAGAACAACCGACGATCATCCGGTCGGACTGAACTTCATCCTCACGAGAGGTTACCTCATTGGACTGAAGAGACTGGGGGCAGCTCAGGAAGTTCTCTGCTGTTAACAGCCGATTTGGTTAGAATCGGCCGATCTGCACCACGTTGAGAAAATTTGGTAGTGGCCCAATGCGGTTAGTGCACTTTCATTCTCGCCTTGATCAAGGCTCGGGGGGCAGCTAGCCTTAAAAGATTCCGCATCCTGAAGAGCCAGTGGGGTTGAAATTTGCTATCTCTGCGTCCTAGCCATGCTGAACAGGAGAGCTCTTGCAGAGTAAAACCATCAGGGTTGACAGGAGGAGTTGGAAGAAGGGGCCATCATCGTTGATCAGGCTCTAGACCAATCCGTCGCTGCAAAGAACAAACGTCACGAGGGGAAGCAGGCAGTGACACCTGTTTTACGGGGTATCGGCTTCGAGATCAAGATTGTCAGCAACGGACTAAGGAGCTTTCCTGGAAGCATTGATCCGAGTTTTTTGCCGTCAGGACAAATACTACGATCGGATGATTTTAAAGTCCAAGGATCTAGGGGTCTCACAGCTGCACGTGGACCTGTCCGGTTGGAGGTTTGGGTCTGAATTTCATGGATTGCAAGTTAATATTTGAAAAGGTGATTGGATCGACCTGTTTTGCAATCCATTGGAACAGCTGATGCTTTGCCATCGGCTCATTGAGCATCTACCGAAGCGACAATCGGCAGACAGTACGAAGGGCAATCGGCTAAATCATCACTAAGGAATCAGTAAAATCAAATGGGAATTCTTCATTGATAAACGAGGATTTCTTACATAAGAGCTGATTGCTCCCAAAAGGAATTGCTAGGGGGGACATTGCCCCATCTACTACTCCTAGCTCTATCCTATCTAAGGGCCGCTGCTGTCCTCATCGTTGCCGTCGCCGCTATCGGCGCTGCTCCCGGCCGGCTCGTCGTCACTGCTATAGTGACCACCGGCGGAACCTTCATTGTCTTCATCTTCTTCGCTAGCGTCGCCATAGTCGCTGTCGAAGTCGCAGGTGTTGCCTGCCCAGAGGCGAGACGCAGGCGGCGGTTCGTCGGAGGAGGTGGTGTCCTCCTCCTCTTCCTTCACCTCCTCGGCGGAGGCCGTCCCAGGAGAAGCCGTCGTCGTCGCTTTCCTCCTCCGATTGCGGCAAGGAAGCGAAGGTCGCTCTCCCCGTCCGTTGGGGAGTCGTCTTCGGACAGACGAAGGGAGTCGTGGGTCGACTCGTCCCCGTCGGCTATGGCTCGGCGGATATTGGCCGCGTGGGCCTCTTGTGGGTCCCATTCAGGCGTTGGCTCGCGGGAGGTGGAGGATTGGGTGGAAAGACCCGATGTGGAAGAAGACGAAGAGGAAGACATGGCGGCGGAGGAGGGTTTCGGTTTGCCGATGGCTACTGTGGAGCAGGAGGATGAGGAGAGCACTACAGGAAGTGGCCGAATAAAAGGGGGATATATGATTAATGCCTAAGCAGTTCCCGGACGTGGTGCCAGAACCGTCAAGTCGTGCGAGAAGGCGAGGAGGCAAGGACGTCATCATGAAGAAAACTGCGACGGTTCTGCCACGACATGACCCTTCGACGATAGCATATGGTTTTGCAATTATCATTATCAAAACCAGGGGGCATGTGTTTTGGCCAAATCAGGAGACGGGCCGTAAGTGAAGATGGGATTGAAGGACGTACACGTGGAGCATCTTCGGAGCGGCCTTGTGCTGAGAGTTTGGGCTAAGTGGCCCATGTATATGTAATATATTAGATCGCGTTGTAATTTAGATTAAAGAGATAGAGTACGCCCGTGCACGGTGCCTCAATTAGAAAGTCCCTTGGACTATAAATATGTATCTAGGGTTATCGGAAAAGGAGGACAATCATCGTTCAAACAAACACAAAATACGGCGCATCGCCACCCCTTCTCTTCGGGTTTCTCCCGGGTAAGCACCATGCTGCCTAGATCGCATCTAGCGATCTAGGCAGCGTAAGTTTATTCGTTATCCTTGTACCGCTCGTGCTAAAGCCTTGTTGATGGCGAGCGGTACTATTTATCCTTAGGTGTTTAGGGGCTCGCATTGGTGCTTTCACGTGCATATCTGCGTGGCAATGCCGTCCCTAGACACCTTGCTGCCCTTACGTCGATCTAGACGTAAGGGCGCATCTTGCTTGATCATGCTTAGTAGATCCGATCCGTTATGGTTGCTCCTGCATCTGCAGGGATTAGTTTAATATCTGCATAGTTGGCCTTATCTTTGGGGTCGGACGATCCGGTGGTGCGTTAGATGCATTTGTCCTGCGAGGGATGTTGGGATCAACGTTATGTTGGTTTTAGGCCTCTCGTAGGGGTAGTTTGCATTGTCTCTCGTAGCTGCTAGGCCCGATCGCACGTAGGACGTTCCGATTATGCGGTGAAAACCCTAAGCTGTCGTGGATCGCTTCAGCTTTGTCACGATCAAGCGGGATCCCCATGCCATTGCTAATCCATCAAGGACCATGGGGCGATCGGCTCTTTGAGCCGATCACGAAACTGAGAGCCGATAAGGCTCGTATTTAATGTGCACGTGTCTACCATGCAGGAACAATCGAAGCACTAACACCTTCTGACCAGGTCTAGGTCGGGTGGCACGCCAAGCACCGCCAGGACGCGCGCGAGAAGATTTGCGGGACGACGCGAGGTGCCAGGGATCCACTAAGCGGCCCTAGGAGCCTCCCGGCTCTTCGTGTTGCTTAACCAAAGCCCGTCGGGGGGTTTTGGAGGGTAACAAGTACTAACCCCTCTAATGAAGTTTATGAGAAGTTTGGTGTGAAGGAAGTTTTCAAGGGTCAAGAGAGGAGGATGATATATGATCAAGAAGAGTGAAAAGTCTAAGCTTGGGGATGCCCCCGTGGTTCATCCCTACATATTTCAAGAAGACTCAAGCGTCTAAGCTTGGGGATGCCCAAGGCATCCCCTTCTTCATCAACTTATCAGGTTTCTTCTATTGAAACTATATTTTTATTCGGTCACATCTTATGTGCTTTACTTGGAGCGTCTGTGTGTTTTTATTTTTGTTTGTGTTTGAATAAAGATGGATCCTAGCAATCCTTGTTTGGGAGAGAGACACGCTCCGCTTTTTCATATGAACACTTGTTCTTCGTTTTACTTTTAATGTTCAATGATAAAAGTTGGAAGCTACAATACTTATTGGTATTTGGTTGGAAATAGAAAATGCCTCATAATGTCTTGAATAATTTGACACTTGGCAATTGTTTTGAGCTCTCAAGTAGATCATGATTAAGTTTTTTCATGTAGTTTAAACCTATTAGTGGAGAACTACCGTAGAGCTTGTTAAAATTGGTTTGCATGATTGGTCTCTCTTAAGGTCTAGATATTTTATGGTAAAAGTGTTTGAGCAACAAGGAAGACAGTGTAGAGTATTATAATGCTTGCAATACGTTCTTATGTAAGTTTTCTTGTACCGGTTCATACTTGTGTTTGCTTCAAATAACCTTGCTAGCCTAAGCCTTGTATCGAGAGGGAATACTTCTCATGCATCCAAAATCCTTGAGCCAACCACTATGCCATTTGTGTCCACCATACCTACCTACTACATGGTATTTCTCCGCCATTCCAAAGTAAATTGCTTGAGTGCTACCTTTAAACAATTCAAAATTTATCACCTCGATTTGTGTCAATGTTTAATAGCTGAGGAAGTATGTGGTGTTTATCTTTCAATCTTGTTGGGCAACTTTCACCAATGGACTAGTGGCTTCATCCGCTTATCCAATAATTTTGAAAAAGAGCTGGCAATGGGATTCCCAGTCCCAAATCAATTAACAAAAATAGACACTCCTCCATGGTATGTGATTGTTGGACGGCACCCGAAGGATTCGGTTAGCCATGGCTTGAGAAAGCAAAGGTGGGGAGGAGTGTCATCATAATAAAACTAAAATAAAAAGGCACTCCTTCATGGTATGAGATTGTTGGCAGGCACCGAGGATTCGGTTAGCCATGGTTTGTGAAAGAAAGGTTGGAAGGAGTGCCACCCAAAAATAAATAAAATGGGAGCCGCTCTTTGAAGGTTTGTCTAGCAAGGGGTTAGAGTGCCCACTACCATTCGTTGACAACAACAAACACCTCTCAAAACTTTTTACTTTTATGCTCTCTTTATGTTTTCAAAACCAAAGCTCTAGCACAAACATAGCAATCGATGCTTTCCTCTGCGAAGGGCCTATCTTTTACTTTATGTTGAGTCAGTTTACCCATTTCCTTCCATCTTAGAAGCAAACACTTGTGTCAACTGTGCATTGATTACATACTTTCTTATTTGCATTCATCATATTACTTTGTGTTGACAATTATCCATGAGATATGCATGTTGAAAGTTGAAAGCTTCTGAAACTTATATCTTCCTTTGTGTTGTTTGATGCCTTTACTTTGAATTTATTGTTTTATGAGTTAACTCTTATGCAAGACTTTTGATGCTTGTCTTGAAAGTACTATTCATGAAAAGTTTTGCTATATGTTATCTTGTTAGCAACTATAGATCATTGCCTTGAGTCACTTCGTTCATCTCATATGATTTGCAATAGTATGATTAAGATTATGTTGGTAGCATGTCACTTCAGAAATTATTCTTTTTTATCGTTTACCTACTAGGGACGAGTAGGAACTAAGCTTGGGGATGCTTGATACGTCTCCAACGTATCCATAATTTACGATGTTCCATGCTTGTTTTATGACAATACCTACATGTTTTGCTCACACTTTATAATGTTTTATGCGTTTTCCGGAACTAACCTATTAACAAGATGCCACGGTGCCGGTTCCTGTTTTCTGTTGTTTTGGTTCCAGAAAGGCTGTTCGGGCAATATTCTCGGAATTGGACGAAATCAACGCCAAACATCCTATTTTCCGGAAGCATCCGAACACCGAAAGTCGGAAGAGAGCCAGGGGGCCACCACACACTAGGGCCGCGCGGCCCCGAATGGCCGCGCCGGCCTGGTGTGGGGACCCCTGTGCCCCTCTGCGCCGCCTCTTCGCCTATTTAAGCCCTTTCGACCTAAAACGCGATGCCGATTGCGAAACTCCGAGAAAGACTCCGAGGCGCCGCCGTGTCGCGAAACTCCAATTCGGGGGACCGAAGTCTCGTTCCGGCACCTGCCGGGACGGGGAAGTGCCCGAAGCCATCTCCATCAACGCCACCGCCTCCATCATGCTCGGTGAGTAGTTCCCCCATGGACTACGGGTTTCTGTAGCTAGTTGGTATACTCTCCCCATGTACTTCAATACAATGATCTCATGAGCTGCCTTACATGATTGAGATTCATCTGATATAATCGGTGTTGTGTTTGTTGGGATCCGATGGATTGTTACGTTATGATTGTCTATCTACAAAGTTTGTGAAGTTATTGTTGCTGCAATCTTGTTGCGTTTAATGCTTGTCACTAGGGCCCGAGTGGCACGATCTTAGATTTGAGCTCTATACTTATTGCTTAGATTGTATCTACAAGTTGTATGCACATGTCTATGTCCGGAACCAAAGGCCCCAAAGTGACGAAATTGGGACAACGGAGGGAAAGGCTTAGATATGAGGATCACATGTTTTCACGGAGTGTTAATGCTTTGCTCTGGTGCTCTATTAAAAGGAGTACCTTAATTTCCGGTAGATTCCCTAGAGGCCGGTGCAAGGTGGTAGGACAAAGATGTTGTACAAGTTTCTCATTGCGAGCACGTATGACTATATATGGGAAACATGCCTACATGATTAATGAATTGATGTTCTTTCTTAATGCCTTATCAATCCTATCAATTGCCCAACTGTAATTTGTTCACCCAACACTTGACACTTGTTATTGGAGAGTTGCCACTAGTGTAGATAGCTGGGAACCCCGGTCCATATGTCATCATCATATACTCGTTCTACATGTCATTGGAAGTAGTATCAACTATTTTACGTTGCCATTGCTCTCATATTCTTGCTCTTGTACGTGTTCTGTTACTCTTGCTCTCATTATGCTCTTTCACATCACCCCCTGTTACTAGTGCTTTTCGGTGCAGCTGAATTGACAACTCAGTTGTTAAGGCTTATAAGTATTCTTTACCTCCCTTGTGTCGAATCAATAAATTGGGTAATACTTCCCTCGAAGACTGTTGCGATCCCCTATACTTGTGGGTCATCACACTCCTTCCAACCTTTCTTTCACAAACCATGGCTAACCGAATCCTCGGGTGCCTGCCAACAATCTCATACCATGAAGGAGTGCCTTTTTATTTTAGTTTTATTATGATGACACTCCTCCCCACCTTTGCTTTCTCAAGCCATGGCTAACCGAATTCTTCGGGTGCCGTCCAACAATCACATACCATGGAGGAGTGTCTATTTTTGTTAATTGATTTGGGACTAGGAATCCCATTGCCAGCTCTTTTTGCAAAATTATTGGATAAGCGGATGAAGCCACTAGTCCATTGGTGAAAGTTGCCCAACAAGATTGAAAGATAAACACCACATACTTCCTCATGAGCTATTAAACATTGACACAAATCGGAGGTGATAAATTTTGAATTGTTTAAAGGTAGCACTCAAGCAATTTACTTTGGAATGGCGGAGAAATACCATGTAGTAGGTAGGTATGGTGGACACGAATGGCATAGTGGTCGGCTCAAGGATTTTGGATGCATGAGAAGTATTCCCTCTCGATACAAGGCTTAGGCTAGCAAGGTTATTTGAAGCAAACACAAGTATGAACCGGTACAGCAAAACGTACATAAGAACATATTGCAAGCATTATAATACTCTACACTGTCTTCCTTGTTGCTCAAACACTTTTACCGAAAATATCTAGACCTTAAGAGAGACCAATCATGCAAACCAATTTTAACAAGCTCTACGGTAGTTCTCCACTAATAGGTTTAAACTACATGAAAAAACTTAATCATGATCTACTTGAGAGCTCAAAACAATTGCCAAGTGTCAAATTATTCAAGACATTATGAGGCATTTTCTATTTCCAACCAAATACCAATAAGTATTGTAGCTTCCAACTTTTATCATTGAACATTAAAAGTAAAACGAAGAACAAGTGTTCATATGAAAAAGCGGAGCGTGTCTCTCTCCCAAACAAGGATTGCTAGGATCCATCTTTATTCAAACACAAACAAAAAATAAAAACACACACACGCTCCATGTAAAGCACATATGATGTGACCGAATAAAAATATAGTTTCAATAGAAAAAAACCTGATAAGTTGATGAAGAAGGGGATGCCTTGGGCTTCCCCAAGCTTAGACGCTTGAGTCTTCTTGAAATATGCAGGGATGAACCGGGGCATCCCCAAGCTTAGACTTTCACTCTTCTTGATCATATATCATCCTCCTCTCTTGACCCTTGAAAACTTCCTTCACACCAAACTTCTCATAAACTTCATTAGAGGGGTTAGTACTCAAAAAAACTTTAATCCACCTTGGTCCTGTAGTGACACATTGCAAGAACTCAATAAAACATTAGTTACAGCTCTCCACGTCTAGAAAGCCTCACTTAAAGTCCACAAGAGACAATGCAAAAAACAGAGACAGAATGCCAAAACAGAACAGCCAGTAAACACGAATTTTAAAATGGTACTTCCGTTGCTCAAATCAGAAAACTCAAAACTAATGAAAGTTGCGTACCTATCTGAGGATCACGCACGTAAATTGGCAGATTTTTCTGAGTTTCCTACAGAGAAATATCCCCAGATTCGTGACAGATAGAAATCTGTTTCTGCGCAGAAATCCAAATCTAGCATCAACTTTACCATAGAGACTTTACTTGGCACAACAACATGATAAGGAGAGGTTGCTACAGTAGTAAACAACTTCCAAGACTCAACAAAACAAAAATTGCTGTAGTAAAATAAACACATGGGTTATCTCCCAAGAAGTTCTTTCTTTATAGCCATTAAGATGGGCTCAGTAATTTCAATGATACTCTCGCAAGAAATAAGAGTATCATGAAGAAGCAAAAGAGAGCATGAAGAAGCAAATTCAAAACACATTTAAGCCTAACCCACTTCCTATGAAAAGGAATCTTGTACACAAATAAATTCATGAAGAACAAAGTAACAAGCATAAGAAGATAAAACAAGAGTAACTTCAAAATTTTAGCATATAGAGAGGTGTTTTAGTACCATGCAAATTTCTACAACCATATTTTCCTCTCTCATAATAATTTTCAGTAGCTTCATGGATAAACTCAACAATATAACTATCACATAAAGCATGCTTTTCATGATTCACAAACACATAATTTTTATCAAGCTCGGAAATAATAGGATTAAAACTTTCAAACCCACTTTTATCAATAATATAACAAGATGATTGATCAATCTCAAAAGATATGGGACTCATAGATAAAGTCAAGAACTCTCCAATCCCATTTTCATTAGTAGTACAATTAATATTATCAAGTAACATAGGACCATCATCTAGAGATTTATCATAAACATTTGCCAAACAAAACTCTTTAGTACCATGCATTTCGGTATCAGGCACAAACAAAGCATTACCATAACATTTATCAAAGTAGCATGGATTATCATGAATAACAGTAGCATAATTATGCTTAAAAGTTTTACTCATAGGGAATATTTCAAGAGAATCTACAGGAACATAACATTCAACCTCTTTTGGTAAGCATGGAGGACAATTAAATAGTGTAAGAGATAAAGAGGTACTCTCATTAGAAGGTTGGCATGGGTAGCTAATCCATTCTTCCTCCTTTTGTTCATCACTCTCCTCTTCTTTTTCATCCAATGAGCATTCAGGTTCATCAATTTCCTCCTCTTTTTCATCCAATGAGCTTTCAGGTTCATCAATTTCTTCTTCCACTGGTTCCTGCAAATTGTGAGTGCATTCTTGTGCATTAATGAGTCTCTCTTTATAATCAATGATATAAGGATTATCACTGTAGCTTTCTATGCAAAAATTAAGGATAGAAGAGACATAATCTTTAAGGTCCTTACAAACAACACAAGTTTCATAATTTTTAGACATGAATGATTCTATCTCAGAGGCTCCCATAAATATGACAAATTGTTCTACCTCTTCGAACCCAAAATGAATATAGCTATTCCAATTATAGTTCTTAATTAAAACTTCCTCACTAAAGCCACATTGAAATTTAAGATGTTTAGTATCCTGTTTAGAGCAACAGTTTATATCATGGCGTTTAAGCAAGATTTTAGCAATTGTATTTAATTTTTCTATCACAGCACTCATAACTTCACCCTTTCTTGATTTTCTATAATTATTATATAATTCTATAAGCTCCAAATAGGTTGTAGGTTCTCCCATAATAGCAGTTTTTAATTTTTAGTTTTTCAAATTTTTATGGATTTTCGGGTATATAGGGAAAATAAAACAAGACAAAAATAAACTAGACAAAAGTAAACTAAGCAAAAATAAACTAGACAGAAATAAACTAAGCACAAATAAACTAGAGAGAAATAAACTAGCAAGACAAAATAAAATAAAAAGAGAGAAGGTAGAGTGTACTCCCAGGTGAACTTATGAGTAGAGCTATGCCTCCCCAACGGCGCCGAAAATAGTCTTGATAACCCACAAGTATAGGGGATCGCAACAGTCTTCGAGGGAAGTAAAACCCAAATTTATTGATTCGACACAGGGGAGGCAAAGAATACTTATAAGCCTTAACAACGAGTTGTCAATTCAGCACAGAAAAGCACTAGTAACGGGGTGATGTGAAAGTAGCGATAATATGAGCGGTATGTGTAACACAGCAGCGATAATAGCAATATGAGAGCAATGGCACGGAAAATAGTTGATACTACTTCCAATGACATGTAGAACGAGTATATGATGATGAGAGATGGACGGGGTTCCCAGCTATCTACACTAGTGGTAACTCTCCAATAACAAGTGTTGGGTGAACAAATTACAGTTGGGCAATGATAGGATTGAAATAGCATTAAGACAGAACATCAAGTCTATTAATCATGTAGGCATGTTTCCCATATATAGTCATACGTGCTCGCAATGAGAAACTTGTACAACATCTTTTGTCCTACCTGGTGGCAGCCGGGCCTCTAGGGAATCTGGAAATTAAGGTACTTCTTTTAATAGAGCACGGAGCAAAGCATTAACACTAAAGAAACATGTGATCCTCATATCTAAGCCTTTCCCTCCGTTGTCCCAATTTTGTCACTTTGGGGCCTTTGGTTCCGGACATAGACATGTGCATACAACTTGTAGATACAATCTAAGCAATAAGTATAGAGCTTAAATCTAAGATCATGCCACTCGGGCCCTAGTGACAAGCATTAAACACAACAAGATTGCAGCAACAATAACTTCACAAACTTTGTAGATAGACAATCATAACGTAACAATCCATCGGATCCCAACAAACACAACACCGATTACATCAGATGAATCTCAATCATGTAAGGCAGCTCATGAGATCATTGTATTGAAGTACATGGGGGAGAGTGTACCAACTAGCTAGAGCTAGAACCCGTAGTCCATGGGGGAACTACTCACGGAGCATGATGGAGCGGTGGCGTTGATGGAGATGGCTTGGGGCACTTCCGTCCGGCGAGATGCCGGAACAGAGACCTGTCCCCCGGATTGGAGTTTGCGATGGCGGCGGCGCCCGGAGTCTTTGGAGTTTCGTCAATTGGTACTGCGTTTTAGGTCGAAAGGGCTTAAATAGGCGAAGAGGCGGCGGGAGGGGTGACAGGTGGCCTCCCACTAGGCGGCGGGGGGGCGCGCGGCCCACATGTGTGGTGGCCCCTGGCTCTCCTCCGACTCCCTTCGGTTCTGGAGCCTCGGGAAAAATAAGATCTTTGGCGTTGATTTCGTCCAATTCCGAGAATATTGCCCGAACAGCCTTTCGGAACCAAAAACAACAGAAACGACCATGGCATCTTGTTAATAGGTTAGTTCCGGAAAATGCATGAAATCATCATAAAGTGCAAGCAAAACATGTAAGTATTGTCATAAAACAAGCATGGAACGTCAGAAATTATAGGTACGTTGGAGACGTATCAGGGTGCGACGCATGAGGTGGAGGCTCCACCTCCCCTTCCCCCATGCCTATATAAAGGGAGGGGAGCCTCCTCCCCCCGTCATCCCTTGGCTCATTTGCCTCTCTCCCTCTATCTCCCTCACATGTATTTCACGTGTTTTGGAACATGCGTACGGGGTGAGAGATCTCCACCAAACACATGCAGTCGTGATGCTAGAACTTCGGTCCGAGTCTTCTTCCGTTGCTTCACTAAACCGGAGCCCGGGAGATGTTGTCTACACTGTTCGCATGTAGAACTATAGAGGTGCTGCCAGTTGGAGCACTTCACCGCCCGTACGTCTACTCGACCTTGAGGTCGGAGTCGCCATACATCTTCATTAACAACGTTCATTCGAAACTTAACGCTTTCAGTCTTCAAGGGTATGAATACTGAATCCCTCTGTTACTTTACAACTGCATAGAATCGATCTTGGCTATGTTATTTTGTCGGTAGGAATTTTTTTGTTTTTTTTTGCTATGGAACCCAACAACGAAGGCACCTTCGAGCCATAGTATTCGAACACCTTCTTCACTACATTGTTCAACTGCACCTCCTTGAACCCCTTTTATGTCCTAGCGCCTCTCTTGCTGATGTCACACATCTTGTTGAGGACAAAGGTGGACAAGAATGGATGCCACTTCATCGTGTTTTTCACCCCTTCAAACCCCTTGTGATGTGGGCTTACCTGCCTTGACCACTTTCTTCCTAGCAAGCATGGCAGCAACCGGTTTCTCATCTTGGTCCACTACAACAGAGCGCATGCCATGCGTCAACATGATCTCTGAACCATGTGTATACGTGAGCATCGACACCGGGTTGTCCTAAGTCTCGTGAACAAAGGATGGATCATCACGGGTATCGAGTAGGGCCTGGGCGAAGGCATCATGGGTATAGACATGTAACAAACACCTTTTGTGGTGCATACATGGTGAAAAAGCACTTGCCAATGCTACCGCTGAACTTATTTGGGTACAAGCTCTTGTTGTTGAACTTGGAGTTTCTCATAGCCGTCCATATAACATGTGGTGTGATACTACAGGAGCAACATATCTCTCTTCCAATCGAATTTTCCACCCTCGAACAAAAACTATTGAGGTGGATTTTCATTTTATCCGAGAGAGGGTTGGTCAGAAGTTGCTTCAGATTAAGTTCCTATCATCGAAGGATCAGTTAGGTGACATATTTACCAAACCATTGCCACTAGCATTATCCCTAGCTTGTATGTGTAATTTCAACCTTCGTGGCTCGACTGAGATTGAAGGAGGGAGATAACATACTTAGTATACATAGATATAGACTAGTACCCATATCGATCTATGTAAATCTATATAACCTATCGTATATCCCCTTTATTGTACCTATTGTAACTCTCCTTTATATAGTACAACACGTCGGCCTAAGGGTGTTGTGTGATTCTCTCCAAAACCCTAATACTCTACCAAGGTTTTCAGCACCCATATAGTGTCATTGTGAAGGTAATCACAATCTCATATAGATACCTTTGCGACTAAGGGTAATTTCACTATTTTTATGATCAAATATAATATTCTGAACTCGACAATCGACCATTCTAATCGAGAGAGTAATTTTACTTATTTTCATAAAATTTAATGTAAATTAATATTTTGAATTTGGAATGGATTGTAAAGATTAATATGTTATTTATTAAAATCAAACGTAGCTATTAATATTTGAAATCGGAATCGACCGTTGCACCAATGATTAATTTTGGTAATTTATTAGTATGCAAAGTATTTGATGAATTCGCAGCTGGCACATCGTAAATGTAGTAGTATATCAAAATCAAATATTACATTTATTTGGTCATAAATTGAGCCGTTCGCCCGTTACAATGTGGCGTTAACCTCGGTACTGACAGCCTGGTGGGTGGGTCTGGATCGGGCTATCGCATTTTGCTCAAAGTCGAGGATAAATACCTTTTTTAAAACCCAATATATTGTATTCTACTTCCAAAAGTAGGTGCTATAGTTCATGTATATGTTGATTTTAAGAATAATTCACTTAGATTTACCAACACAAAATGACATTTTTTTAAATAAACACGAAATTTACATATCTTGCTGGATTCAGCAAAGCCCACAACGAGGCCCGGTCCGGCGCAGGATATGCCTACTGTTTTCCGGCGGTGCATCCGCGACACGTTACCTATTCCTCCACGTGTACACTCGGACGTCACTCTCCCCCCGGAGCCTATAAACCCTGCGAGCAGCGAGCACACAAACACAGCTCAGCCTTCACGCTCCCCTCGCGTTAGCCAGTTCCACGCCCTCGTTCGACTTCGCCTTCGACTGGCAGCAGGAGATGGACCCCGCCGCCGCCGCAAATGCCTCCCTGTCCGGCGAGCTGCCGCTCCCGTCCGTCCAGGGCGCCGCCGCGTCCTACTGCGTAGACCCGTCCAACGCTTCCGTCCTGCCCGCTGTCCCGCCCTCCGTCGCTGAAGCCGAGGCCGCAAGGAGACGCCACGAGGAAGAGGAGAACGCCGCGATCCGGCTGGTGCACCTCCTCGTCACATGCGCCAACGACATCCAGGCGGGCGACTACGCGGCGGCCACGGCTAACCTGGCCGAGGCGCGCTCGGCGCTCGGGACGACGGTCCCGACGGCCACCGGGATCGGCCGCGTCACCAGCCACTTCGCTGCTGCGCTGGGCCAGCGTCTCTCACGGGCGTCCCCGAGCGACTCCGGCGCCACGCCCGACGCCGCCTCGTCGGCGGAACACGCCGGTGAGCTGTACCGCCAGTTCTACGAGGCGGGGCCCTACCTCAAGTTCGCGCACTTCACGGCTAACCAGGCCATCCTCGAGGCGTTCGAAGGCTGCGACCGCGTGCACGTCCTGGACTTCGCCATCATGCAGGGTGCGCAGTGGCCGGCGCTCATCCAGAGCCTCTCCCTCCGCCCCGGCGGCCCACCAGCCCTCCGGATCACCGGCATCGGCCCTCCTCCCGCCGCAGACGGATCACGCGACGAGCTCAACGAGGTGGGCGTCCGGCTCACCGAGTTCGCGCGCGCCGTGAACGTACCCTTCTCCTTCTGCGGTGTCAGGGGCGACACCATTGACCCGATCCAGGCGTTGATGTTCAAGCTCGTCCCCGGCGAGGCGCTGGCCGTGAACTCCATCTGCCAGCTCCACCGCCTGCTGGTGGACAACGTGGACCCGAATTCTGTGGCCTCCTTCTTCCCGGAGCCCATCCACACCGTCCTCTGCTGGATTACCTCCATGCAGCCCAGGGTGTTCACGGTCTTCGAGCAGGAGGCGGACCACAACAACCCGGCGCTGGTGGAGCGGTTCACCAACGCGCTCTTCTACTACGGGGCCGTGTTCGACTCCATGGAGGCGATGTCCGCTCACCGCCGCACCAACACCACCGGTGGCCTCGGAGGGGAGGCGTACCTGCAGCGGGAGATCTTCGACATCGTGTGCGGCGAGGGCAGCGGCCGTATGGAACGCCACGAGCCGCTCAACGTCTGGCACGGCCGGCTCTGGCGTGCCGGGCTTGTCCAGACGCCCCTCGGGCCGAGCGCGATCCGGCGGGCTGCGGGGCTGCTCCGTTCGTTGTGCGGAGCCGGGTACCGCGTGCAGGAGCGCGGCGACTTCCTCACGCTCGCGTGGCACGACCGTCCTCTGTTCACGGCGTCCGTATGGCACGCACCGCCGACGAACAATGTGATAAACCGACTTTTCGAGCTATTAATGGGTGAGCCTGAAGCTCTGCCGACTGAGGGTGAGCCTGGAGCTCAGACGACTGAGATTTAGTTAAATCTCAGTCACCTGATGTCAGCAGCTTATTTATGGACGTGTTCAGGTTTTGCGGTCAATTTCTTGCGGGCAATGCACCAATAATCCTACACTTACGGATTCTTCATGGGCTGCGCGGGCAATGTTCTCGTTCACTTTTCATAGGCTGCGTTGGCCTTTTAACTTTTTTCTGTTGCTCAGCCGGGCTCTCAAGATTACATTGCCTAGCCTACATATAAAGCACCAGAAGAGCACGGAAGCAGCCACATTAGTAACAAAAAATGCCGTTTTTTTCTTACCTTAAAGCAAAAAATATATGCGAAAAATACATACTCAGATATTTCACTAGAAAAATATTTGTAACTTCAGTTACAAAAATCTCAGTTGCAACGTAAGTGCAACTGCAAAAGTGTCACTTGCAACCCACCTGCAACTGAAAAAAAAAATCCTAATTGCAACCCGCAAAATATGAGTTGCAAGTTGCAACCCACATGCAACCAAAAAAATCTTGGTTGCAAACGACGGTGAACTGAAAAATCTCAGTTGCAACCACATGTAACTGGAAAAACTCAGTTGCAACCCACGTGAAACTCATCTCAGTTTTAACTGATGTGCAATTGAAAAAATCTCAATTATACCCCATGTGCAACTAGAAAATTCAGCTGCAACCCACATGCAACTGCGAAAATCTTAGTTGCAACGTAGATGTAACTTGAAAAATCTCAGTTGCAACTTAGGTGTGACTGGAAAAAACTCATCGGTTGCAACCAATGTGCAAGTAGAAAATATAAGTTGCAACCCATATACAACCAAAAAAATCTTAGTTCCAACCAATGTACAACTGGATAAATCTCAGTTGCAACAAACGTGTAATTTACTAAGCTAGCACTAATCACGATGTAATCCAACGTCTACAGACATTTTTCTTAGTTGCAATCCACGTGTCGCTAGAAAACTCGCTTTCAACTTATGTGCAACTCGAAAATATTCAGTTTTAGTTTATGTATAAGTGGTAAAAATCTTAGCCAAGCCTTGAACCCCACAAATTTTTTTAAAAAAATAAAAGAACAATAGTGTTGCACACAAAAAGAGGCAACAAAGCCATAAAAAAAGGAATACAAAAGGCCAACATTGCTATGGGACACAAATAGAAACAATGGAAAAACCCCCACAACCTAGGAGACAGAGCAGCAGCCCAGCCCATGAGAAAGAATTAGCCTACACTGGAACGCCAAGGGAAGCGTGCGAGCCAAAACAGCAGTAGTCTGCACTAATCTTAACGCATTATATCTAACCGCTAATTAGGTGACTGAGACATAATAAAAATCATGCGCCCGATTTCTAGCAAATCTAATTAATTAATTAGGGTTAAATGCAAATTTGTTTCATACTGAACACTCCTCACACCACAGACAACATCTATCGGTCGAGCAGACTGAGAGAAAGAAATAGAGAGAGTGACGCCACGGAAAAAGAGTGATGAATATGCGAGGTTTTATCTTAGATATGAGGCGAGTGGATGGTTTAGCGCACCATGTCGGCTGCTGGTATTCTGTCAGCTTCGTTACCGACGTATGGGCTCGACCGCTCGAGTATGGCTCTAGTTAGTAGCCAAGCTGACTATAGATGATTGATCGCAAAAAGAAAAGCTGACTAGAGATGATCACGTGATGTTATCCGCTATAGCAGTGTATTTAAGGCAAGCTCCTTTATACTCCCTCATCCTCATCTATTTTGTAGAATACATTTTGCTGCAAAAATCAATGATATAGTTTTGATAGAGATATGTGATTATTTCATTGAAATATTTGTGGGCTAATCCGCTGGAGTCGGTATACGGTGATGGATTCGTTGGAGCCACCGGTACGAACCGAGCATTAGCCAAGTATTGAGAGAAAGTGATCGACATGAGAGATACATGTTTTTATAAGAGAAAACTTGGTGCTACGAAGGTAAACATATTATACCGGTCACAGTTCAGGTATGACACTATATGGGTTCTCCGATGGGGACGATCCTATTCTGGAACGTATCGATGATGGATCCATAGGAACGGCGCTTGTGTGGTGCTAGTCGACGTTGTCGATGTCGGAGTACCCCTCTGTAGAGTGTAAAAGCGTGGAATTTCACCCCTGTGACTTTCGGGTTGGGAACGCTTAGTTTCATGTGTGGCACCATGATTTTAAATTGCTTAATTACTTTAACCACCCCTGTTTCAGAAAAGAATTTCTATTTTATAATTTATATGATTATGTATAATCGGTTTGCTGAGTATGACTTGTCGTACTCACCCAGCTCCCCCATGTTCTTTTAGTCGCAGACAACGCTAATATAAGAAGGTGGAGAAGATCTCACACCATCGAAAGATTAAGCTGGACCAGGTGAGAAGTGATTTAGAAAATTTAGTTGTAATCCTTGAGTAAATATAAAGAAACTTGTGAAATGTTGTATATAACCTTCTCGAGATCCACTATGCGTGTATAAGCCTTTCGATCTATAGACGTGTTGCGACTGTCTCGTCCAGGCCGGTTTCGGGGCGCGACAAACGCTGTCGTGCGATACCGGTATCGTGCTCTCGTGGGGATGGCCATGCAGCTGTGAGTGCGAGCGAGGGAGATCCATCTGAATAATTTATGGATTTTTTTGTGTGTGTTAGACTGTTAGTTCGTCGTCTGAGGTTAGGATGCAGTCGTCATGTCAGAGTAACATGAGGTTCAGCCATCGCTCTTAGTACTCCGTAGTAAAATTGTCAATGTCAAATTCTTCGAGAGATGTTCCGCTGTCATTCTGGTTACTCTTTCTAACTCCCAAAGATAGAACTCATCTAGTCTAGAATCCTATCGATGATCTGCTATGTATTTACATTGTTTGCACACAAGTAAGTCTGACAGAATAACCGTCCATTGCATGAGAGTGATGTTTGTTCCGTGGTGCACGTGTTTCAGATTTCCGAAGCCTAATGGAACATAATGGTACACATATCTTAAAGCAGGAAACAGAGTGGATCCAACGACACAGGCATGCACTGAATGCCCTGTGTACGTGACATAAACATTTCTCTCCATTGCACCAAAAAGGGTGGCATCAACCCTGTATACTGAAATCGACCGGGCTCGATCTATTTGCTAGCTACGATTGACCCCCAAGATCGAGTTGGCAAGACGAAGATAAACACGCTGCATCGCTGCCAGTGTCAGTCGGACGCAACATCTACTCTCGAAACAGGAATTTCGTTCCGCTTTACAAATAAAGTTACACACGACTGAACCGATACAAGGTAACGAGAAAACCCTCAAAAAACAGATTGAAAATAAACAACAAAATACAGGAAAGAGCACGACTTGCCATTGTAGATAGCATTGAGGGCAGGGGAAATGAACTCCATGTTGACGCCCCCAAGAAGGGTCGTCAACGAGACCGAACATGGTCTAGGGTTTTCACCCAGAGCCCTCGTGCGGAAGATACCCATAACGGCGCCCCAAGAGGGTTACGACACCCGCAAGCATCACATCCGTCAACGTCAAACGCGGGGCTTTTGCTCGGAAAAACCTGCCCACACGCCCACTGTCGGATCGCTCGCTACCTCCGAGCCCGATCTTCATAGCATGATCTAGGAGATGTCGAAACCGAAGCGTAGTCACCACGAAGATCTCCTGATGTCTGCTCCTCGCCGCCCTAGTGGCCAAGGGGCAAGACCATCAGCACCGCCTCGCTTGCCAAAGCCACCCGTGCGGTCCACCTTCCGAGGCCGCTGCCCCGGCGTCCACGAACTCGAGTCCATGCCACGACCAACCTCACACCGAACAACCACCAAATTGGGCGAGGTGGACGGACACAAGATCATGTACTACCAGGCCGCGCAACAACCAAGGTGAGGGCAACTGCCCACATCCACCACGAGCAGGTGGTCGTTGTCCGGATATGGCAGCAAGGCCGGTCAGCCTAGATCAGGCCCAGACCAGCTCGTAGTGAAAGGATAGAGATGGTAACCTAGAGGGGGGGGGGGAATAGGTTCTACAAATTTTTTTTTAATTCTTTTACAAGTTTAGCCTTTGCGGAATAGAAAGTGAGCCTAATGCAAACTAGGTGAGGCAACCTATATGATGAAACAAGATACTTCAAGCGTGAAGGCTATCACACAAATAAAGAACACAAGTAAACAGATCGGTTAGAAATAACCAAAGCACGCATAGACGGAGATGTATTCCCGTGTTTCCTTCCATGAGAGGCCGGAAGGTACGTCACGTTGGAGAGGTGTGTGATCCCACGAAGGATTTTGCAACGTCATAAAGGCTCACCTTCTTCTCCGGAGCCTATCCCACGAAGGAATAGCTCACTCACTCGTGGTAGATTTTGAAGGTAGTCTCCAAACCCTGACAAACTTCTTCTTGCAGAAAATCCACAACCCGGAAGTTTCCGAGTGACTCTAGCCGCATAGGGTTTCTACAAACCCAAGAGTAACAAGCTAGCTCGATGAACTTAAGGGGGGATGAGATTTGGCTTGGTGAAATCATAGATCTAGGCCTCCTCAAGATTTTCCCCAAAGGGATTTGAGTTTGGTTAGAGGAGGGAGATCTCAAGCTTTTGGACATCAACAATGGAGTGTTAGAGAGAGAGAGAGAAATATCTTGAGCTTTTGGACTGGTCAACCTACCTCTTCAAGGAAGAAGAGGTGGCTTATATAGTCCTCCCGAGAAAAAGAGCCGTTTGGTGCCAAAGTCGCGATACCCGGCATAGGGTCCGACGGGTACCGGAATTTTCGGTATCCTACCCGGCATATGCCAGGACACATACCGGGCTGCCCAGCAGCAGCACCCGGTATTTCGGGTTGTGTGTCAGGTTACCCGGCAGCAGCACTCGGCATGCCGGGCTATGTGCCGACCTGCCTGGAACTTCGATTCCTCCTCCCGAGCCCTATGCCATGGTTCCCAACTTTGCTCAAACGAAATGTTTCTCGGAAAAACTATACCTCTCAACACTTTTTGGTGTGAAGAATATGTGGTATGATGTGTATATGTGGCTTTGGCAACATCCCCATTAAGCTCATCGAGACCGCCCCTCTTAATAGTGCCGTGATTCCTATAGACTCAAATATAAGAAATAGAGAAAAGAGCCAAAACATCGTCGCTTCTTGAGAACGCCAAATAGGGGATCTTTCACCACCTTGCAACCTCATATGTGGACTAAAACCTGTGTATACGCTTATATAAACCATTAGTCCACACAATAGCTCTGGTGTCATTGTTAGCAAAAATAATGGTTAAGGGTAAAATACCCTTACAATCTCCCCCTTTTTGGTTAACGATGACAAACCGAGATAGATCCATACAAAGATATTATGATGAGCTTAAACAATTGTTTTCATAGAAGATATTAGGCAAGCTCCCCCATAATGTATGCACTTGGAGAATTTGCGTTTGAATGCAAAGTGCAACAATAGAGAATATGAGAAGCTACCCCAATATCTTTAGGGAACAAGCATGGCATAGACAAGATAAAACAAGGATATCTAAATCATAGAGATATAGCATAGCATAACATAGATAGATATCCAAGATACACATAGCATAATAGATACTTGTCCATCACACAAATTAAAGAAAATTGTTTCAACTAAAGATAGCAAATGATAGCACAAGCCAATAAGAACCAAATGAAATAGCAAGTCTTGTGCATAGGAAAACCCCGGCAAAGAACCCGTAAATCTAATACTCTACTCCCTTCTCCCCCTTTGGCATCAAAACACCAAAAAAGGGATAAGGAGCGAGATGGGTACTAGCGCATCCCAATGATAGAACAACTGCTTCCTCGAACAAGGTGATGACTAGGTCTCCTCGGAAGTCTCATCTTCCTCTTCAATGCCACCACCACTATATCTAGCAAACATGGCATCATCAAGGGGTGGCATGTGGTAGTTGAAGTGAGCAACAGGGGCCATCTCAGGGGGATCCACGGGCATCTCTAGTCCACGAGCACTGAAGTCCGCTCGAATGAGCTCACGGTTGCTTTGAGCCAACCGAAGAGCCTTGGAGTTCACATCACAGGAGTGCTTGCACATAATGAAGATAGACTTGAAAAACTTGGCAGCCCCCTTCTTGGGCTTCACCGAGCTGGAGCTAGAGGCCATCAAAGGGTCATGGCGTCGCTTGATGACTGGCTCAGAAGATGCTGCAGCTGCACGCATAGAGGGAACCTCAGGAGTGTCACGACGAAGGGGCAACTCAATAAGGGCATGCCGCTCACGACACCCTACCAGCGTAGTGGAAGGAACGACCGCCACAAGCAAATGTTGCACATAAGAAAAATAGTTGGGAGACATCCTTTTCTCCACTGCCCTCTTCAGGTCATGATAGATATAGCCAGACACATCAATCTTCGGCTAGTGATCCGGGTGAGTATAGAACATGAGATTCTTGGCATACCGACGGCAAACCTGAAAGTCGCCCGCCTTGCTGACAATAGTGCAATGATAAATCCTGGCCATGTTGATGTAGAAATAGTACATAACAGTAATCTAAGGAATCGGAGGAGATGGAACAGCCGAGGGGTAGCAAAAGGCAATAGAGGCATCATGCATAGACCCTTCACTATGAATGCGAAAGCCACCGCGCAGGTCTCATGTGTACTCAAGGGCAGTCTGAAACTGGTCATAGTCAATTGTGAATTGATCCCTGCCCGACATTTAAGTAATGTGCCTCTGAGGTGTGTTGTAGAAGTAGGTTGTGCAGAAAAACTGGCTCACAAGCTCCGGAAGATAATCTTTCTCAATGGTGACAAGCAACCACATGTTCATCTTCTTCAAGGCGATATCGACAAACTTGAAATCATCATGCTTGTGCATACCGTGAAATGCAACGTTAAGGAGTCTTGGCTTCACATAAGATTTTGGCTGAATTGGCTCATAAAACTGCTCCCACATGACAAATTGAGCCTTTGTCCAAAAACATTTGTCTTCTATGAACGGTTCGTCATTAGTCAAGTATGGGTTTTCCTGCCGTAGGTTGGTCCAAATGTACATCTCACAAGTCTTCAGATCAACATTGGGAACCTAATTGGGATCATGGCGCTCAACTTCTTGAGAAAAATCTTCATAACCAAGCTCATCTTCTCCGGAGCTAGGAGTTGGGGCTTTCTTCCTTTTGGCCTTGAGCTTGGTATGGGTACCACCCCTGATGCCACCCGTCGCAGCCATTGGGTCTTTGCCACGACGAGTTCTCAGAGAAATAAAGTCCAAGTCAGTCGCCTCATCACCTGTGAAAGAAGAGAGCATAGAAGAGCAGCGAGGATAAGTGTACATGCTCGAGAAACTTAGGCCAACGAAGAAAATTTTACAAAAGTGAAATTTTGGAGAAAACAGAGGCCACCCAGCATGGGGCCCCACAGGTCGGACCTCAGACCGAGTAACCCAGCAGCAGCACCCGACATGCCGGGTGAGGTGCCAAGTTACTCGATAGAAAGCCCGATCTGCCGGGTCAGATGCCGAATTTTTTGAGAGCAAAATTCCCAAAGATCTTCCCTTCTTGTTTGCTCCAAAAATTGCTCACAAACTTTTGCAAAACTAACTAGAATGAAGTGAGAGTCATGAATAGAATTGGTTGACTCCCTAATGGCACAAGATCTAACCCTAAATCCTCAAGTTCATATGATGGGTAACAAAAAGAAGAACACTTGAGGAGGGGGATGAAGACAAGATGAAGTTACCCGAAGACATGCTCTCCTTGCCCTAACTTGGCAGAGAAGAGCTTCTAATGGAGGATGCCTTGGTGGATGGAAATCCAAAGTCCTCCCAAATGGCTTGACCAAAATTTAATCCTTTCGGTGGAGATGCTCCAAATGATGAGGGGAGCAAGGGGAAGGGATGGATAAGTAGTTCCAAGGGTTGAATCAATCTCCTTGAAGGTGAGGGAGGTGTGGAAATGGTGGCAAGGGTGGAGAGATAGGATGGGGAAGAAAGGGGAACCAAGGGGTAACCCTAACTTACCCAGGGCATAAGTACCCCTTGCCTCGCGATAATCCGGCAGCTAGTCCGGTACCACCGGGTCGGGTGCCGACCAACATGGCAGTCGGCTCGGCAGGCCAGGCCAGGCGCCGGCAGCCCGGCAGCAGCACCCGGCAGGCCGGGTCAGTTGCCAGAAATCCGGTAGCAGCACTTGGCAGGTCGGGTCAGGCACCAAAAAAACCACATCAACCTCTTTTTTGTTTCAAGGCGGACATGCACATATAGAGATGAAGGATAGAATACGTTGGATTAAAGGAAGTTTAGATTCTAGACATGCACATTGTTAAAGATCCACAAAAATCAAATTGGAACAATGAGCATGGTTTCAAATTAAGCAAGAACCGAAAAACTTCAAAGATAAGATATAGCACTTAAGATCATAAGGCCTCAAAAGATGAGTAAACCGAGATGCATAGGAGGCAAATAAAAGGGCGGGGGATTTCTCCCCCTATGTGAAAGTGCAAATATCATGAGACCTCGAAGAGACATGCTTGGGTCCATATTGTGACATTGGTTCTATTAATGTTGACCACATTGGTATGCATCATACCAAGACATGGTAAGATGACTATCCCTACATATGCGGTGCTACCAAGCTATACAACATGTTAAGAGCAAGAATATAGTGCAATAAGTAAAGCAATCCAAGTTTTTAGGATCAAGAATACCAAGTTCTCCTCTCAAGGTAACAAAGCGGGCTTCATCTAAAGGATTCGTGAAAATATCCGCCAATCGGTACATTCTTCCCACATGAGTGAGGGCAATTTCACCATTTGCGACATGGTCACGTAGGAAGTGGTGGCAGATGTCAATTTGTTTGGTGCGACAATTTTGGACGGGGTTATGGGCGATCTTTATTGCGCTTTCATTGTCACATAGAAGAGACACCGTACCAAGAGACACAAGTCTTGCAAGGTTTGCCTCATCCACAACAATTGAGCGCAACAAGACGCCACGACGATGTATTCGACTTCAGCGGTGGATAGGGCAGTGGATTTTTATTTCTTGGATGACCAACTCACCAACGACCGGCCAATAAATTGGCAAGCCCCACAGGTCAACTTTCGGTCAACCTTATCGCCGGCCCAATCGGAGTTCGAGTAGCCCACAAGCTCAAAGGTTGACCCCTTTGGATACTAAAGCCCGAGAGTTGAAGTGAGAACAAGATGCCTTAAAATCCCTTTGACCGCCACCAAGTGGCTCTCCTTAGGAGCGGATTGAAAACGAGCACATATCCCTACACTTAACATGATATCCGGCCTCGAAGCACAAAGATACAACAAGGATCCAACCATGGATCGATATACCTGATGTGGGCATTAACCTTCGGGTACCCGACATTAGTCTACCTCCCTTGGCCCAACTAGGGGCCCATGAAGATTGTCCAAGACCAAGGTGGGCCCGTACGTTGGTTGCAACGAAGGAATCTTACCCGAAGATGAATTCTTGACGAACAAGGCAAGAAGGCGTCGATAAAGTAAGGATTAGATTAGATCTCAATGTAACCTAGTCGAGTTCGGACAGGACTCTTGGGACCTGGCCTCCTATATAGAGGCCAGGAGAGGGCATGCCGAACAACAGAATGGAACAACACACAAAGCCCTCGCAACTTAGCTTACACAAACCCTAAAATCCTTACCTCCCGGTGAGAACACCATAATAGTCTATCGGCTACCCCATTGTAACCTACTTTACTCGATAAATCAAGATCAGACAAGCAGGAAGTAAGGGTTTTTACCTCATCAAGAGCCCCGAACCTGGGTAAATGTAACATCTCAAGTTTTCAACAATAAATAAAGAAAGGGAAATTTCAAATACTCAATTTTTGCAACAAACAAAAACTTCTATTACTCATATAGTGCTACATATAGTCTCATGCATAGTATGTGCTTTTTGGTGTGCAATTGCCATGATGAGTGTAGTAGTGTTGATCACTTGTACTTAAACCCTAAACCCTGAGCTTACCATCTCAAATTGAGAGAAAAATAAGAAATGCAAAAATAGCCATAAATCCTCACATACACATTAAGCTCACTTTTCAAATCCTCAACAAAGGCCACCAAGGCTTGATCCAATGCTTGTAAAACTCTTATATAACAAAAACAAACATAAATGCATAGAAGAAACTAGATTCAAATCAAAGGAAAATTCAAAATTCACATACATATGATAATGGTCATATGACCACTTTATAAAATGTTGCCCTCTTAACACCTCTGGTTTGGAAGAATCTTAAACTAAACAACCCTAACTTTCTTCACCTCATCCAAGACCAAGTCAAGGTGAACACTTTTCATGATGAACACCACTGCTAAAGTTGACCAGGTTGACCAGTATAGGTTTGACAAGAGGAGACTTTGAAACAAAGTGTAGATGACCCCCATTTTGGAATGTTGCCAAATTTCATCAAAATAAACTCCACCACCACCATTCCATCACTATAAATATATAAATGAACTCCACCAAAAAGAATTTCAAATTTCCAAAATAAGTTTCTTGCGGCCATACTGTCGAACACCTGGCAGGCACAAAACAGATTTGATCAAATTTGGAAATATCCAACAGTTTATAAGGTGAACCCTTGGTGAATCTTGATGATCATTGCATCTGGAGTACCTCTCCATCATTCCCAGTACTGGCTGGTGCAAATGGAGGAGTGGAGGAATCCTACTCGACCAATGGCAAGCTCATGCCGGCCACCATGCCTCCTCTCTCTCTGGCTCAATCCACTCCCTCTCACCATGTCTAGGAGCTAGCCTGGTACACCATGAGCACGACCCAGCATGGCCCAAAGTCGCCAAGCCCCAGCATTGGCCGCGCCAAGCATGCCCATTCGCGCCCAGGACATGCCACGGCATGCCAGTGCACGCGGTGAGCGCGCACTGGACGCGCCAGAGCATGGCACCGTACCATCGCTCGCGCCCATGCCCTTCGCCCATCCCTGCACCGAGCATCGCCACCAGTACCTCTACACGCTAGCCACACTCGAGCATCGCCGGAGGACCTGTCGCCGTCGCCACCGTCGAAGCCTTGCCGCGGGTACTGCGGCATGATCACCAAGCGCCTGAGCTCTCCTTGATCCTGGACGCTTCCGCTGTACCAAAAGCATCGCCATGCCGTCGCCAATCGATTGCAGTACCTCACTTGCCCTTTCGCACGCCGGAGCAGCCACGCCGTCGACGATCACCCACGGCACCCACAACACTCCCTCCCCTCTATAAATAGAGACCTCCCGCGGCCTTCTCCTTCACACCACCACGATCGCCTCACTCCACTGGTTCGCCTCGACCAAACCACACCTCGAATCGCCGGAGCAGCTCCAATTTGAAGCCGAAGCTCGCCGGAGCCCGCGATCACGGTCGCCGATTCACGCCGCCCCGAGCCTCGCCACGCTACCGGACGCTCCTCACCGTCGACAGCTGCCTCGCACCCACCAGAACCCCGCGGGAGCATGGTAAGCCCTCCGGCCCCCTAGGCTCGCCGCGAGCCTCGGCCTCTCGCCGGAGAGACGATGATCGTGCACGCACGATCGCGTTCGATCCAACGCATCACATTAATCCATACCGATTCGGCGTTAAACGTGACCAGTGGAGCCCACCATGTCGGGCGGCCACGCGTGGGCGACACGCTGTGGGCCGGCCCACCTCTTTTCAGTGTAGCTTTGTTGTCTACGGGTGCTTCTATTCTTGTAGGCAGTGTTGGGCCTCCAAGAGCAGAGGTTTGTAGAACAGCAGCAAGTTTCCCTTAAGTGGATTACCCAAGGTTTATCGAACTCGGGAGGGAAGAGGTCAAAGATATCCCTCTCAAGCAACCTGCAACCACAAAGCAAGAAGTCTCTTGTGTCCCCAACACACCTAATAGGTGCACTAGTTCGGCGAAGAGATAGTGAAATACAGGTGGTATGAATAAATATGAGAGAGTACGGCGCGAGAAAATAGCTTGCGCGTCGATTGATGGTAGTAATATTGTAGGAAGTAAACAAGCAGTAATAGCAACAGCGTAGTAATTCGGTAAAACAGTAACAAGGGTGATAGCGTATTTAGGAACAAGGCCTAGGGATTAGACTTTCACTAGTGGACACTCTCAACATTGATCACATAACAGAATAGATAAATGCATACTCTACACTCTCTCGTTGGATGATGAACACATTGCGTAGGATTACACGAACCCTCAATGCCGGAGTTAACAAGCTCCACAATTAAATGTTCATATTTAAATAACCTTAGAGTGCATGAAAGATCGACATAACTAAACCAAGTACTAACATAGCATGCACACTGTCACCTTCACGCCACGAAAGGAGGAATAGATCACATCAATACCATCATAGCAATAGTTAACTTCATAATCTACAAGAGATCACAATCATAGCCTACGCCAAGTACTCACAGGGTGTCACCTTTACACACGTGGAGGAGGAATAGAGTACTTTAATAACATCACTAGAGTAGCACATAGATGAATAGTGATACAAAACTCATATGAATCTCAATCATGTAAGGCAGCTCATGAGATCATTGTATTGAAGTACATAGGAGAGATGAACCACATAGCTAAGTACAGCCCCGAGCCTCGATGGAGAACTACTCCCTCCTCCATGGGAGCGCGGTGATGAAGATGGCGGTGGAGATGGCGCGGTGTCGATGGAGGAGCCTTCCGGGGCACTTCCCCGTCGGAGTGCGAGAGGGACTCCTGTCCCCCGAGATCTTGGCTTCGCGATGGCGGCGGCTCGGAAGGTTTCGCGTACCGTGGCTTCCTCTCGTAAGGGTTTTAGGTCGGGACCTTTAAATAGGCGAAAGGGGAGCCTCGGAGGGGGCAGGGTGCCCTCACCAGTGGCGCGGCCGGGCTGGGCCCGCGCCCAAGTGTGGTGTGGGGCCCCCCTGGCCATCTCTAGCCCCTCTTCGGTGATCTGGGAAGCCGGGAAAAATAGGAACCTGGGCGGTGATTTCGTCCGATTCCGAGAATATTTCGTTACTAGGATTTCGAAACCAAAAACAGCAGAAAACTGGCGCATCGGCATCTTGTTAATAGGTTAGTTCCGAAATGCACGAATATGACATAAAGTGTGCATAAAACATGTAGATATCATCAATAATGTGGCATGGAACATAAGAAATTATCGATACGTCAGAGACATATCATCCCCAAGCTTAGTTCTGCTCGTCCCGAGCAGGTAAAACGATAACAAAGATAATTTCTGAAGTGACATGCCATCATAACCTTGATCATACTATTGTAAGCATATGAGATGAATGCAGCGATCAAAACAATGGTAATGACATGAGTAAACAAGTGAATCATAAAGAAAAGACTTTTCATGAATAGTACTTCAAGACAAGCATCAATAAGTCTTGCATAAGAGTTAACTCATAAAGCAATAAATTCAAAGTAAAGGCATTGAAGCAACACAATGGAAGATTAAGTTTCAGCGGTTGCTTTCAACTTGTAACATGTATATCTCATGGATAGTTGTCAATGCAAAGTAATATAATAAGTGCAATATGCAAGTATGTAGGAATCAATGCACAGTTCACACAAGTGTTTGCTTCTTGAGGTGGAGAGAAATAGGTAAACTGACTCAACAATAAAAGTAAAAGAAAGGTCCTTCAAAGAGGAAAGCATCGATTGCTATATTTGTGCTAGAGCTTTTATTTTGAAAACATCAAGAGAGCATAAAAGTTTTGAGAGGTGTTTGTTGTTGTCAACGAATGGTAGCGGGTACTCTAACTACCTCATCAACCAGACTTTCAAGAGCGGCTCCCATGAAGGACGTTATCTCTACCAGCAAGGTAGATCATCCCTCTTCTCTTTTATTTACACATGTACTTTAGTTTAGTTTTTCTTTATTTATGGATGACACTCCTCCCAACCTTTTGCTTACACAAGCCATGGCTAACCGAATCCTGGGTGCCTTCCAACATTCACATACCATGGAGGAGTGTCTATTTCCAAATTAAGTTGCTTACTGATGAATCAGAGCAAAAAATGTGAAGAGAATTATTAATGTAAGTTAATTAATTGAGGCTGGGAACCTCATTGCCAGCTCTTTTTGCAAAATTATTGGATAAGCGGATGAAGCCACTAGTCCATTGTGAAAAGTCTGTCAAAAGTAAATGACAAGATCGAAAGATAAAACACCATACTTCCTCATGAGCTATAAAACATTGACACAAATAAGAGGTGATAAATTTTGAATTATTTAAAGGTAGCACTCAAGCAATTTACTTTGGAATGGCGGAGAAATACCATGTAGTAGGTAGGTATGGTGGACACAAATGGCATAGTGGTTGGCTCAAGGATTTTGGATGCATGAGAAGTATTCCCTCTCGATACAAGGTTTAGGCTAGCAAGGTTATTTGAAGCAAACACAAGGATGAACCGGTGCAGCAAAACTCACATAAAAGACATATTGTAAACATTATAAGACTATACACCGTCTTCCTTGTTGTTCAAACTCAATACTAGAAATTATCTAGACCTTAGAGAGACCAATTATGCAAACCAAATTTTAGCATGCTCTATGTATTTCTTCACTAATAGGTGCAAAGTATATGATGCAAGAGCTTAAACATGAGCACAACAATTGCCAAGTATCACATTATCCAAGACATTTTACCAATTACTACATGTAGCATTTTTCCAATTCCAACCATATAACAATTTAACGAAGAGGAAACTTCGCCATGAATATTATGAGCTAAGAACACATGTGTTCATACGAACCAACGGAGCGTGTCTCTCCCACACAAGGATGAACTTATTCAGAGAACTAAGATAACAAAACAAAAACAAAAATAAAAGCACACAGACGCTCCAAGTAAAGTACATAAGATGTGACCGAATAAAAATATAGTTTCAAGAGAAGGAACCTGATACTTTGTCGATGAAGAAGGGGATGCCTTGGGCATCCCCAAGCTTAAACGCTTGAGTCTTCTTAGAATATGCAGGGGTGAACCACGGGGGCATCCCCAAGCTTAAGCTTTCACTCCTCTTGATCATAGTATATCATACTCCTCTCTTGACCCTTGAAAACTTCCTTCACACCAAACTTCAAGCAAACTCATTAGAGGTTAGTGCATAATCAAAAATTCACATGTTCAGAGGTGACACAATCATTATTAACACTTATGGACATTGCACATAACTTCTGAAAGTTAATGGAACAAAGAAACTCATTCAACTTAACAAAAGCGGCAATGCAAAATAAAAGGCAGAATCTGTCAAAAACAGAACAGTCCGTAAAGACGAATTTTAAAATGGCACCAGACTTGCTCAAACGGAAAAACTCAAAACTAATGAAAGTTGCGTACATATCTGAGGATCAGCTCGTAAATTGGAATTTTTGAATTTTCTCAGAGACTTGTGCCAGAATTCGTGACATGACAATGTTTTCTGCGCAGCGATCCCAAATATAACATCAACTTTAACATAGAACTTTACTTGGCACAAAAACATGATAAGAAGAGGTTGCTACAGTAGTAAACAACTTCCAAGACACAAATATAAAACAAAGTACTGTAGTAAAAAAACACATGGGTTATCTCCCAAGAAGTTCTTTCTTTATAGCCATTAAGATGGGCTCGCGGTTTTAATGATGCACTCGTAAGAAATAAGAGTTGAAGCAAAGAGAGCATCAAGAGGCAAATTCAAAACACATTTAAGTCTAACATGCTTCCTATGCATAGGAATCTTGTAAATAAACAAGTTCATGAAGAGCAAAGTATCAAGCATAGGAAGATAAAACAAGTGTAGCTTCAAAAATTTCAGCACATAGAGAGGTGTTTTAGTAACATGAAAATTTTTACAACCATATTTTCCTCTCTCATAATAACTTTCAGTAGCAACATGAGCAAACTCAACAATATAACTATCACATAAAGCATTCTTATCATGAGTCTCATGCATAAAATAATTACTACTCCCAACATAAGCATAGTCATTCTTATTAATTGTAGTGGGAGCAAATTCAACTAAGTAGCTATCAAATATAGGAGGTATATTGTAATCATAATCAAATTTATCCTCCATAACAGGTGGTAACAAAAGACTACTATCATTATAATCATCATAAATGGGAGGCAAAGTATCATCAAAGTAAATTTTCTCCTCAATGCTTGGGGGACTAAAAATATCATGCTCATCAAACAGCTTCCCCAAGCTTAGAATTTTCTATAGCATTAGCAACAATAGTGTTCAAAGCATTCATATTAATATGTTCCATGGGTTTTTTAATTTCGCATCAAACCATCCATGTCTTAAATCAGGAAATAGAATAAAAAGGTCATTGTTGTCCATTATGCCTAACTAGTGTAAACAAGAAACCAAATGTCGCAATTGCAGAGTCTAAAGGAAATAGCTTCGAGTACACACACAATGGCGCAGAAAAGTACTACCTGGAACCGGAGTATGAGTGCCTTTTACCTTTCCTCCCGGCAACGCGCCAGAAAAGTGCTTGTTGTCTACGGGTGCTTCTATTCTTGTAGACGGTGTTGGGCCTCCAAAGCAGAGGTTTGTAGAACAGCGACAAGTTTCCCTTAAGTGGATTACCCAAGGTTTATCGAACTCGGGGAGGAAGAGGTCAAAGATATCCCTCTCAAGCAACCCTGCAACACAAAGCAAGAAGTCTCTTGTGTCCCCAACACACCTAATAGGTGCACTAGTTCGACGAAGAGATAGTGAAATACAGGTGGTATGAATAAATATGAGCGTAGTACGGCGCAGAAAAATAGCTTGCGGCGTGCAGTTAATGGTAGTAATATTGTAGGAAGTAAACAAACGGTAGTAACGCAGTAGTAATTCCCGGTAACAAACGTGATAGCGTATTTAGGAACAAGGCCTAGGGATTAGACTTTCACTAGTGGACACTCTCAACATTGATCACATAACAGAATAGATAAATGCATACTCTACACTCTCTCGTTGGATGATGAACACATTGCGTAGGATTACACGAACCCTCAATGCCGGAGTTAACAAGCTCCACAATTAAATGTTCATATTTAAATAACCTTAGAGTGCATGAAAGATCGACATAACTAAACCAAGTACTAACATAGCATGCACCTCACCTTCACGAAAGGAGGAATAGATCACATCAATACCATCATAGCAATAGTTAACTTCATAATCTACAAGAGATCACAATCATAGCCTACGCCAAGTACTCACGGTGCACACACTGTCACCTTTACACACGTGGAGGAGGAATAGAGTACTTTAATAACATCACTAGAGTAGCACATAGATGAATAGTGATACAAAACTCATATGAATCTCAATCATGTAAGGCAGCTCATGAGATCATTGTATTGAAGTACATAGGAGAGAGATGAACCACATAGCTACCGGTACAGCCCCGAGCCTCGATGGAGAACTACTCCCTCCTCATGGGAGCAGCGGTGATGAAGATGGCGGTGGAGATGGCGGCGGTGTCGATGGAGGAGCCTTAGGGGCACTTCCCCGTCCGGCGGTCTTGGGAGCAGACTCTGTCCCCGGATCTTGGCTTCGCGATGGCGGCGGCTCGGAAGGTTTCGCGTACCGTGGCTTCTGTCGGGTTTTAGGTCAGGACCTTTAAATAGGCGAAAGGGAGCCTCGGAGGGGCACCAGGGTGCCCTCACCACCGGTGGCGCGGCCGGCCCGGGCCGCGCCCAAGTGTGGTGTGGGGCCCCCGGCCCATCTGCAGCCCCTCTTCGGTGATCTGGAAGCTTCCGGGAAAATAGGAACCTGGGCGGTGATTTCGTCCGATTAGAATATTTCGTTACTAGGTTTACGAAACCAAAAGCAAACGAGAGGCGGCATCGGCATCTTGTTAATAGGTTAGTTCCAGAAAATGCACGAATATGACATAAAGTGTGCATAAAACATGTAGATATCATCAATAATGTGGCATGGAACATAAGAAATTATCGATACGGAGACGTATCATAGCCCACTTCCCCTTCCCGCCAAGCCCAGTTAATTCAAATTCTGTTTTTCTGTTTAATTTGAATATACTTGCAGATGCTTTTTCAAATTCAAATACAACAAAATCCACTGAACCAAATTTGGTAAACTTTATATATTCAGAAAGCCCATGAAATAATCTAAACAATGCCACTGGCCTCACTTGCAAATTATTTGTAGAATTTAAATGATAAAAATCACAAGGCAGAGCCTTTTTCAACTTCAAATAAATATTAAAAATTATCTATAAATGATTTTAAGTTGATTTCAACTCTCATAAATCACATTTGATACCCTCTAATTGTTTATGCAAAAATATAGTATAGTTGTTTTGCATGATCATGGACTAGAACTAAATAATGGCTATGGAGCCATTTCTAGTCCATTTAACTCATACAAATAAATTGTTTAAATAGTATGAGAGATATTCTCTCATTTAAATTGTGGTCTTAAGTAATTCAAATAGAGGTACTGACTTTGGTCTAATAAACCTCATGCTTGATTACTTAGAGATATTAAATCATGAGCATGCTAATATTAAAATGCATGAGGTGTAGCACCTCATTTAAATTTCACTCTCAAATAATAGATATGAAGTGTTGACCTTGGTCAACTAATACTCATACCTTATTATTATTTGAAGAGATTAAATCTTAATAAAATTCAATGAGAGGGAATTATCTCCTCCAAGACATTAAAGAGATATCTTAATAAATAATTATAATGAGAGGAAATTACTTTTCTTTAAAACAATGAATTAAATCCCCATGCTAATAAGGTGTGATGCTAGCCTAGGCTTGTGTGCAACTTTGGTGTGCTTAGCTTAGCACTTAATTTGGTGTAGTGATCGTTATACCTTGTATTCGTATATAGACGCTAGTCTCGAGGAATACCCGGAGGAGGAAGGCTACAACCAGGAGGAGGAGGAAAACTTTGACTCCTATCCCAACCAAGGCAAGCTAATACTCTTGCAAGCCACCTTAATGCAAAACTCTTCATGAGCAAGGCACTATTACATATTACTTTATGCTTAAGGATCCTATCCCATGTTTTACTTGGTTATTATTTCAAGTATTATATTTCAAGGCACTTTTGATTCATGATTCACTCGGTTTAGAATAGAACAAGAGTGTCAAGGTTATCATAAGCAAATTAAGCTAGATAGCACCCCCTCATGACTAGATGCTATTGCTAAATAAATAAAAATTGACTACTCTAGATGGGAACAAGGTGAAATGAAATGACTTTGAAAGATTTTGAAAGGGAAAGAGATTTGAATGACTTGGTGAAGGTTTGTGAAAACTGATGATTGGGTTCGGATGCGATACCCTTCCAATTATACAAGTACCCCCACAATACCTGATTATGGGTAGGGCTTAACTAGAAGCTTATGTAGTTTAGTATGGGTTCCCTCTAAACAAGCATTATAGGGGTTATCAGGCTGCCTCCGTTGAAAGTGAAATGATGTGAATATGAGGTGAATGTACGACCCAAGCCTGTGCGTTCCGGGTTGACGGTTTGTCTTCACCGGGAGGCCAAGCTCATGGGGAGAGGTGCCTATACTAGGTTATCTAAGTGGAAGGTTATGGTTGATGATCCGCGTGCGAGTTACGATGATTCGGGGTTATCTGACGGATGTAATCAAAAGTTGTGGCACAAGAGTACAACCTCTGCGAGTGTTAAACCTATTCGAATAGCCGTGTCCACAGTTACGGACGATTGGAAAGGCCATACTGTTCCGTTGTCAGAACTTGTCTTAAAAGGAATGGTGAATTTGAACGGTGACTTGAATTGTTGAAAAACACCACTGAGGTGGTGGGAATGACACTCATGTTCCCACTTGAGTTAGTCTAGAGATTCAAGCATCTTTACTAAATACTTACAAAATAAACTTGGCTTTATGCAAATAAACCTAGAGCTTAGCAACCATTAATATTGATAATTACTTATATTAGTGTTAGTTTGCGAGTACTTAAGTACTCATGGCTGTGTCCTGGCTATTCCAATGCAGGACTATGAAGAGGAACAACATCGAGGGATGACGGTCAACAAGACGTCTACCGGAACTAGGATGCTTCTAACGTCAAGCGTTGGCCTGTGGATAGATAGTTCCACCTACTACGACGCTTCCGCTACTTATCTGTGTTCGTTGATCGTTTAGATCAACTATTTGTGTAATATTGAATAATGTGATATATGGTGTAAGACATTATGTGTTGTAATAAATGATGACTCTATGGTATTCAACTGTTATGTCTCGCAACAACAATATTCCTGGGATTGCGATGTATGACATAATAGGCATCTGGACTTAAAAATCCGGGTGTTGACAAGTTGGTATCAGAGCCATTGTTTGACCTTAGAAGCCCTAGCTTAGAATGGACGTTTGAAAACACTTAGATTCAAAAAGAAAGAAAGAAATAGTTATAAAAACATATTCACACTCTTACCTTTGAGATCCTTTGCACAATAACAAGTTCATGTTTCTTTCTTACAATGAAATTAAAATTTTGAACACTTGCACTTCTCTAAACTTACTCATCCATGTCTCTACAGATGGAGCAATTCGCTCAGACGGAGTTTTACCGGCTAGGCAATGCTGGAGGCCTAGTCTTCGAGCAGGACCTGACTGAGCTTTCCCCGGAGTTCTTCGGGGGACAGGTCACCGACCAGCTCGGAGGACAGATGCAGTGGATCATCTGCGCCGACCTCCGCGGAAGCTCGAGTCACCCCCGACCAGCAGGATCCAGTTCTCCTTCCGAGAGAACAGCTGGGTGGACGGCCTTGCTCGGGCCATGAAGGAAGCACTAGCCCGTCTGTGCGGGCTGGAGCTGCCCCGAATCCGGGGAACCCGCTACTTCCACATGGCAATGCACGACTCCATGGGGGCACCGATGGACCTCTCGCCCCACCCCGAGTTGAAGTACCACGTGGACCACACCGACTACATGATGTGCGAGACCTACGTCCAGCTCGACAACGCTCGCGCCCTCGCCAACTTCGCCTACCACCAGATGGCTCAGAAGGACGAGATCACCAAGATCATCGCCGCGGCGCAGGACCCTTCGCCGTGAGAACGCAAGAAAGACTACACTATCTCTCGCCTCCGCGACCAGATCGCCACTCTCAAGGAGACCATCAAGACTCAGGAGGACCAGCTCAAGGCCTTCGAGAGCGAAGGAGAGGGTGTTGACGTCAGAAACCCACCGGCGGGCATTGGTGGCCAACACCGTAGGGCCGGAATGGCTGAGGGCTGCGGCTGGCCCGATCCCGGAGCGACGGCCGCAAAGCCTCCTGGTCGCGCGCCGATGCGGGTCGCAAGGGCGTGCCACCGCATACCTGGTCGGGAAGGTGTGGATGATGCCTCGCTTAGTTTCTGCAGGGGCACACACGTACACGTTAAATACGAGCCTCGATCGGCTCTCAGGTTGTCCTGTGAATCGGCTCATGGAGCCGATCCACCCATGATTCGTCCAAGGTGGCCGAATATATGGTGGTCTGTCAAGATAAAGCATATGAGATCACGACGATCTAGGGTTTTCACCGCATAATCGGATCATCCTACTCACGATTGGGCCTCGCGCTCACACACGGTAACGTAAGCCAGCCCTAGACAAGGCCTAAAAGCCAACACTAGGTTGATCCTCGGAACGTCTGTCTAGGGGCAGCAAACTACACCCTGCATGCCGCTGGATCCTCAACCCTTTGTAAGGCCTAACTATTGCAGATATTAAACTAATCCTTGATGAATCAAGGAGCGACCATAACGGATCAGATCTACTAAATAAAGATCAAGCGGGGTGCCGCCCCTGCACCCATGATGAGGCACAAGGACGGCTAGACGCGCAAGGGTTGCACTACGCGAGCATATGATGCTAAGAACGATGCTAACCCTAACGCGTCTCCGATAACTACGTTGCTCGCCATCAAAAAGGCTTCGATACGAGCAACGCATGAACAACTAGGCGGGCTCGTGTTGCCTAGATCGCGAGATGCGATCTAGGCAGCATGCTTACAGGAGGAACCCTCGAGACGAAGGAGTTGGCGATGCGCGCGAGATTGGTTTGTGTTGAACGTTGGTTGTTGTTTATTCCATAAACCCTAGGTACATATTTATAGTCCGGGGGACTTCTAATGTGGGCGTGCACTAAATCGTGCGAGATAGATTCTAACTTCTAAACTAACATGCGGTCTAATGTATTACAGATACATGGGCATTTTAGCCCAATTTGGTATAAAAGGCCGATTCATGTATTCCTTCTATGTATAATCTTCACATCTATCTTGATCGCGGCCCACCTGGCTTGGTCCTCCGGCCTGGTCACATTCTGGTGATAACACATGCCCCCCTGGTTTTGGAAATGACATTTCCAAAATCATTATGCTTTCTTTTTGGGTCATGTCGTGGCGGAACTGCTGCGGCTTAGTCATCATGACGCCTTGTCTTCCCCACTCCTGTGAGATTTGACAGCTCCCACCTTCCTCGGAAACTGGCATTGAAACTCCACTAGGCTCCTCATTATTTAACCATGCCAACTGACCGGTCCTCTTCATCCCCTTCCTCTGTTCTAGCGGTTGACACCAAAAAACCCTCTTCTTTGTAGCAATGTCTTCCTCTTCCTCCTCCGCTTCAACCTCTCCATCCAATCGGCGCCAAGAGCAAGGAAGAGGACAATCCTCGTTCGGGGCGAATCCCATTCCGTCCGACAAGGAGAAGGAAGAAAAAGAGCGGAAGGACTGGGGCTTCCCCCTCACAAGCTCCGTGAAGAAGCGCTCCCGCATGTGGGCGGACAGCGAGGACGAGCGAGGATGACGAGGAAGAGGAGGATGAGGAGGAGGAAGATGATTCCTCCTCCGCGGGATATCCTCCAGAAGCGCCTCACTTTGGGCGGACGGCGAGACGATGATGATGACGAGGAGGAGGAGAAGCTCCGCCGACAGGGACGGCGATGGCGAGAGCTTCGGGGAGTGCGGCAAACGACGGCGATGATGAAGGCGACGACTAGTGGAGTAGGAATAGCGTTGAGTGCACTAGGCACCAGATCCCTCTTTTGGGGCCCTCGGCTCTTCTTGTAAAGCCGTCCCTTTGAATTAATAAGAATTGTTCGTTCAATCTTTCTTTCATTAATTCAATCTCCATCTTCTGCTCGCCACACCAGGACCGATAGCAAACAAACCGGATTATCATTTTCCTTCTGACCATGGTCTTTTTGCAATTCCACAGCCGATGATCATTCATCGGCTAATCTGAGCAACCCCATTCGGCTCTTGATAGAGCATCCACTAGATCAGCTGCCCCCGAGCCTCAGTCAAGGCGAGGACACCAGCAAGGACGTGCTCCAGAACACTCGTGAGGCTAAACTGAACACCATAATTGTTCTAGAGTCGATGGCGGCGACATCGGCTTTTTTTTTTTTACGGCCGGTTATCGGCCCCCTCGGATCGTCCCCTTTTGCTGGCCGATTCTAATCGGCCTCCCTACCTTAGTGCCCATCATCCCACATGCTTGGGAAATATTTCTTGAGGTGTTGACCATTTACGGCCACTGGGAACTGCCGTCCAACTCTTCCAACATGTATGCATTACCTTTCAAGGCATGGACGACTTTGTACGGACCGTGCCAATTAGGAGACCACTTGCCATATGCCTTGTCCCTGGTTCCTACGGCAACACAGCTTCCCATACCCAGGTCACCAACCTGAAACTCTTTTGGCCTAACCTTCTTATTGTAGGCCGAGCTACCCTGGCCTTGTTTTCCTTGATCTTTTCCAACGACCAAAGCCTCAGCTCTGTTGCGTCCTCAATGGTGTCACTCATCAAAGTCGCATATTCGTCTGCCGTCAGGTCGTCCTGAAACGTGACACGTCTTGACCCAGCCGTAATCTCCCAAGGTAATACGGCTTCTTGCCCATAAACGAGCTGGTACGGCGAAGTCTTTATAGCTCCATGGCATGACATGCGGTAGGCCCATAATGCTTCTGATAACTTCTCATGCCAATCCCTTGGGTTTTCTTCAATCTTTCTCTTGATCAGCTTGATTAAACTCGATTGGACGCCTCAGCTTGCCCGTTCGCCTGAGCATAGTACGGAGATGATCGGATCAGCTTGATCCCCATATCATCGCAGAATCCCCTGAATTCTTTAGACACAAAGACCGAGCCTCCATCGGTCGTGATGGTTTGGGGAACCCCGAACCTATGAATCACGTGTTCTTTCACGAACTTAATCACATCTTCTGATTTTACCTTTTTCATAGGGACGGCCTCCACCCACTTGGTGAAGTAATCTGTGATGGCCAAGATAAATTCGTGTTTCTTGCTCGAAGCCGGATGGATTTTTCCAATCATGTCCATGCCCCACCCTCGGAATGGCCAAGGTTTGATGATCGGGTTCATTGCTGATGCCGTACCATCTGAATCTTCCCGAACATCTGGCATGCTGGCACCCCTTGTAGTAATTGAAACAATCCTCAAGCATGGTGGGCCAATAGAACCCTGAGCGTCTGATCAGCCACTTCATCTTGTGAGGTGATGAGTTCCCAAGCGCCTTCGTGCACTTCATGTAAGAGCCGATTAGACTCGGTTGGTCCTAGGCACTTGAGTAGTAACCCTTCCAACGTCTGTAGAACATGTCGTCTCCTATGAGGACATACTTCATGGCTTTGTATCTTATCCGCTTAGGTGCCCCCGAGCCGAATCTTTTAAGTATTTGAAGATTTCGGCTCTCCAATCATCTTGTTCCAGGAATTGGACCTGAACCTCGACCCTTCGGGTGTATCTATGTAACTGACGCCATTTGCGCGAGATTGTTGGCCTCGGTATTCTGGGATCTTGGAACCCAATTGAAGTTGATGTATCGCTGTGTCATTAGCTCACGGCATTCCATCCAATATGGGAAAAGCGATTCACTCTCGCACTTATATTCATCCGTGAGCTGGTTGATCACCAACTTGGAATCTCCAAACAGTTCTACCCGGCTTCTAGTAGTAACTCCATCCCCTTTCGTATCGCTTCACTCCGCCACGTTGTTGGTGCAGGGGGTCGACAACCTGATGGAGAAGGAGTATTCCGTCCCTCTAGCGATACGAGCAGAATACCGATGCCGCACCCACCGTCGCAAGCCGATCGTGAAGAACATAGCCCATGCACGTATGGATAGTCTTGCTATATTGGTATTGATTCGCTCAGCTATGAGATCGGCTAATGCTTGTCCTTTGACTGCTTTCGCAGGCTGATACCGCAGGTCGAATTCGACAACGCCAGCATCCATTTACCCAATCGTCCTTTCAACACGGGGGCCGACAACATGTGCTTGACAACGTCGGACTTGCATATGACGAAGATCTCTGCCGTCAAAAGGATATGGTGCAGCTTGGTACAGGTGAAGAACAGACAGAGGCACAATTTCTCGACCTCGGGATACCTTGTCTCCGCGTCCAACATCCTTCTGCTGAGGTAGAAAACGACCCTCTCAACGCCGTCGTAGAGTTGCACCACCACCGAGGCGATGGATGTGTCCGCTACTGACAAGTAAATGTAGAACGGCCTGTCTTGTTGGGGCGGTACTAGCACGGGCGGTGTCGTCAGATACCGTTTGATGTCATCGAACGCTGCTGCTGTTACTGCCCCCAGTGAAATTCGTCATCGGACTTAGTCTTTACTAAACCCATGAGCGGCTCGATCCGTCTGACAGGTTAGAGATGAATCGGCGAACGAAGTTGATCTTGCCGATAAGGCGTTGCAGTTCCTTCTTCGTAGTGGGCGGCTGCATGGTGCGCACGCCTCCTGACTCTTCAGGCCTATCTCAATTCCTCGCTCATGGACCAAAAATCCTAGGAACTGGCCGGCCGTCAAAAGGCACACTTCTTTGGGTTCATTCTCAGTCCGAACTTTCGAGTTCGGTCTAGTACTGTCGTAAATCTTCCAAGTGTCCCTTCATGGAGACAGATTTGACCACCACATCATCAATGTAGATCTCCACCAGCTTGCCGATCAGATCGTGGAATATATAATTCATGGCTCTTTGATACGTCGCGCCGGCATTCTTCAATCCAAAGGTCATGACCACGTATTCAAATAAGCCTACTGCTCCTGGTACTCTGAATGCAGTCTTGTGAATGTCTTCTGGGGCCATGAAGATCTGGTTATAGCCGGCGTTGCCATCCATGAAGCTTAAAACCTTATGGCCAGCAGTGCATTGATCAAAGTTTCGCCAGGCATCGGGTATCCATCTTTTGGCGTAGCTCTGTTAAGGTCGCGGAAATCGATAGCCACCCGCCACCGGCCGTCCTTCTTTTCACTGGAACGATCTGGATATCCATTCCGCGTACCTGCATGGCCTGATGAATCCGGCAGCCAACATCTTCTCGATCTCTTTCTTGACCTCTTCTAGGATTTCGGCCTTCATTTGTCGTGCTCGTTGCTGGAAGGGCCGAAATCCTTTCTTCGGGGGAGTCGATGCTCGATGATGCTCTGTCAGCCCAGAGCATCTCCGTGTAGTCCCATGCGAAGCAATCCGGGTACTCTTTCAAGAGAGCAATCATCTGACTCCTGAGCTGCGGGTCTAACTTCCTGCTGATAAAAGTTGGCCGCGGCTTATCCCCGGGGCCAATGTCGACTTCCTCTAGCTCGTCGGCCGATGTGAACCCGAATCCCAGCTTTCCGTCACCTGAGAGGTCGACGCCGAATACTGGGGGAGCTGGTGGTGCGTGTGATATGGTCCGACCGCTGGGATCGGCTTCTTCCTCACCCTTGCTGTGGGAGCAGCGCCCTCATCACTACCCTCACCAGGGTGGTACCCCAGCTTCACCACGTTGGTGCCGATGCCATGGGAGCGGGTGTAGTGGGAAGAGCCGATTAGGTCGGCCGAGGGCCTTGACCTCGTCGTATCTCTTCTTGAGCTCGCCAGTAAGCTCCTCGTAGGTGACCGGAGTTTCTTCCGCCATCTCGATGTGGATGGTGAGGTGGTTGTCGTTGAAGATGGTCCCACCGGTGCCGAGAATGTGTTGGACGTCGAAACCCACCGGCGGGCGATGGCGGCCAACACGTAGAGCCAGGGAATGGCCAGTGCTGGCGGCGATCCCTCGGAGCGACGGCCCGCAAAGCCTCTGGTCGCGCGCCGTGCGGGTCGCAAGGGCGTGCCACTATACCTGGTCGGGAAGGTGTGGATGATGCCTCGCTTAGTTTCCTGCCGGGCACACACGTACACGTTAAATACGAGCCTCGATCGGCTCTCGGGTTGTCCTGTGAATCGGCTCCATGGAGCCGATCCACCCATGATTCGTCCAAGGTGGCCGAATATATGGTGGTCCTGCGATCAAGATAAAGCATATGAGATCCACGACGATCTAGGGTTTCACCGCATAATCGGATCATCCTACTCACGATTGGGCCTCGCGCTCACACACGGTAAACGTAAGCCAGCCCTAGACAAGGCCTAAAAACCAACACTAGGTTGATCCTCGGAACGTCCTGTCTAGGGGCAGCAAACTACACCTGCATGCCGCTGGATCCTCCAACCCTTTGTAAGGCCTAACTATTGCGGATATTAAACTAATCCTTGATGAATCAAGGAGCGACCATAACGGATCAGATCTACTAAATAAAGATCAAGCGGGGTGCCGCCCCTGCACCCATGATGAGGCACAAGGACGGCTAGACGCGCAAGGGTTGCACTACGCGAGCATATGATGCTAAGAACGATGCTAACCCTAACGCGTCTACGATAACTACGTTGCTCGCCATCAAAAGGCTTCGATGCGAGCAACATGAACAGCTAGGCGGCTCGTGCCTAGATCGCGAGATGCGATCTAGGCAGCATGGTGCTACCGGAGGAACCCTCGAGACGAAGGAGTTGGCGATGCGCGGATTGGTTTGTGTTGAACGTTGGTTGTTGTTTATTCCATAAACCCTAGGTACATATTTATAGTCCAGGGGACTTCTAATGTGGGCGTGCACTAAATCGTGCACGAGATAGATTCTAACTTCTAAACTAACATGCGGTCTAATGTATTACAGATACATGGGCATTTTAGCCCAATTTGGTATAAAAGGCCGATTCATGTATTCCTTCTATGTATAATCTTCACATCTATCTTGATCGGGCTTGGTCCTCCGGCCTGGTCACATTAAGTGATAGGGGGAAGACATCCAAGGGGATGGCTACTCCTATGTGAGCAACGACAACGACTATGAAGAGGATGATGATGACCTGGCCTTCTATCCTTATGAGGATGGCCATGAGCACCTGACAGCCGGGATGGATGACACCGTCCCGATCCATGTTGATGAAGCTTAGTTTCACTTGTGCACCTTGCGTAGGTGTGAGTTGTATCGGTCCCACTGTATCGTAGTTTGTTGAAAGGGTTCTTCAAACCCTCTTATGTGTAAGCTTGTAATGTTTGCATCATGAATAAAATAAAAGTGTGTTTAAATTTAAATATATCAAAGAACTCAAGTTTTAAACTTTAGCCCAAAAATAAGCCATAGAAATTTCCCTCTCGTCTCATGATCTATCTCCTGTTCAGATGGCCCCTCCCACTCGAAGCGCCAATCAAGATGCATTGATGCAGATCTTTGCAAATCGATGGAAGGCAAGAGAGGCTGAACGTTGAACGCCAAGCCAACATCAACGCCCTACGGCTTGTTCGAATAACCGGGCCACGGAAACCACGAGCATCCGGGCTCAAAGTTGAAGAACTTCGAACACCAACCCGCCGTTGTTTAGCAAGACGGAGGAACCCCTTGACGACGATTGGCTCCGGACAATGGAGAACAATGGAGAGTGGCCGGAGGGAGGCCAACGACAAGGTTCTGCGCCACACACTATGGCGGGACACACGTGCCTGGTGGACGTGCCCGCGCGTTGAACGCGGGGCAAATGATGACTTGGGCTGACTTCAAGCTCAAGTTCAGCAAGTTCCATGTGCCCTAGGGCCTGATCAAGAAGATGCGGGATGAGTTGCGAACTCAAGCAAGCGGATGACAGTGATAGAGTACCGTGACAAGTTCCTCACCTTGTCAAGGTCGCGCCGATGAGACGGACACCACCGACAAGAGGAATGAGAGGTTCTGACGGACGCATGATGAGATACGGACCGTGTTGGTCAACATTCCATTTGCTGACCTTGAAGCCCTTGTCGACTCCGCCATCCAGATGGAGGGCAAGCTGAACCGGGCCAACAAGAACCGCAAGCGCGATGATGCACCAAAGTGGGCAGCAATACCTCAAGGTATCGCCCGGCTCAAGTGGAGGATTCGCTCAACAAGCCACCGAGCCCCGATATCACGCCCCGGTTTTCAACACGAAGCGGAGGAAACTCGAGGAGGCCACCACAACAACAACCACGGCAACAACAACTACGTCCACCACAACAGCAACTTCAAGCGCTCCGGAGCCCCCGCCAACAACAACAACACCAACACCGCCAAGGACCGGAGCTCCCGGTTGCCCCAAGGACAAGTCCACCATCACCCTACGAGTGTGGTGTAGTGGGACACTTTTCAATGAGTGCCCCAAGAGACTCCAAGATCGCCCAACACCGGCACCTGCTCGGCGACAACCGTGTCTCCCGGCAAAAAGTTCCCCACCCCAACCCACGGCGGCGCCTCTTTCCACATGAGTGCGGAAGAAGCCCGAAGCGCAGAGATGTCATCTTGGGTATGTTCTCTGTTAACTCGATGCGCAAGAGTGTTGTTTGATTACGGAGCATCGCATTCATTTGTCACCGAAGATTTTGCATGCACTAGTAAGATTCAACCCATCGGTTTGAAGCATGTCATGATAGTTCAAATAGGTTCAACAACAAAGGCTAGAAAAATTTGCAAAGATGTGCCCATCATCATACATGAAATAGAATTTTATGCAAATTTGATTATGGGAACAAAGGGTTTGGAAGTAGTACTGGGTATGGACTGGATGTCCAAGCATCATGGACCGATTGATTGTGCCAAGAAGGCCATCACCATGACTAGTAGCACCGGAGTACTAGTGGAGCACATATCGAAACGACTACCCAGAAAATTCACTTGTAACCAGAGTCAAGCCAAACCCACCTTGGATCGGATCGGGGTGTCTGTAGATACCCTGATGTGTTTCCTGATGGTTTAGGTATGCCCCAGATCGGGATATCGAGTTCATCATTGAGTTAATCCCGGAACAGGACCCATAGAGAGCTTACGGCATGAACCAGCAGAGTTAGTGGGCAGAAGAAAGCAGTGGACGAACTCTTGGCCAAGATCTGATCAAACCAAGTGCGTCACCTTGGAGGTCCCAGTTTTGTTCGTGGATAAGAAGAGCGGTGCGATCGTTTATGTACGGACTATTGTAAGCTAACGATGTCACCATCAAGAACAAGTACCCATTAGAAGATAGAAGATCTGTTTGACAGTTGAAAGGTGCCGTGTTCTCAAGATTGACCTCAGGATAGGTTACCATCATTTGAAGATCCGTGCAACGGATATAAAACTGCATTCACCACCGGATATGGGTTGTATGAGTACAACGTCATGTCGTTTGGTCTAACCAATGCCCCGGCATACTTCATGAACCTCATGAACAAAATCTTCATGAACTTTTTGGACAAGTTTGTCGTTGTTTTCATCGACGACATCCTAATCTACTCCAAGACCGAAGAGGAACATGAGCAACACCTGGAAATCATCCTAGAAACCCTTAGACAGCACAAGTTGCGCCAAGTTCAGCAAGTGGAGTTAGTTGAAAGAAGTCGGATTCTGGGACACATCTTGTCTGCGGGAGGAATTGCGTGGACCCCGCAAAGATCAAGACCGTTGCAGAATGGAAAGTCCCAACCACTCGAAGTCCGCGCTTTTCTTGGATTGGCGGGATACTACCGCCGATTCGTTGAAGGATTCTCGAGCATAGCAAGACCCATGACCTACCGAAGAAGGACAAGAAGTTTGATTGGATGACAAATGTGAAGAGAGCTTCCGAGAGCTCAAGGCAAGGACGACAGCCCCAATACTAATCATGCCGGATATCACCAAGCCTTTTGACGTGTCTTGTGACGCCTCTAAGATTGTGCGGGATGTGTGTTGATGCAAGGAGGAAGGTGATATCATATCATCAAGGCAAGCGAAGCGACATGAGCAGAATTACCCAACTCACGACTTAGAACTCGCAGCAGTTATGTTAGCTTTGAAGGTTTGGCGTCATTACCTTATGGGTAATCGATGCGAGATTTACTCGGATCACAAGAGTTTGAAGTATATCTTCACTCAGAAGGAACTGAACATGAGGCAAAGAAGATGGATCGAGTTGATCAAGGATTACGACCTAGAGATTCACTATCACCCCGGAAAGGCCAATGTGGTAGCCGATGCTTTGAGCCGACCATGTCAGCTAAACTCAATGATCGCGGAAGAGCAACCTAGCTGTATCAAGAGTTTGAGCAGTTTAGACTGGAGCTGGTTAGCGAAGGTTATCTCGCCAGCATAGAACTACAACCTACCTTGGTTAGTCAAATCAAGGAAGCAGAAAGGGAATGCCAGCATCGACGGAATCAAGAACCAGATATCTGCAGGAAAGGCACCTTTATTGTAGATGAAGAGGAGTACTTTGGTACAACGGACGCTTGTGCGTCCGTGTCTTGAGCTAAAGCTGAAGGAAGCCCATGACACCCTTTATTCCATTCATCCCGGAGGTACCAAGATGTACCAGGACTTGAAGGAACAGTTCGGTGGCATGGAATGAAGCGAGAAATCGGAAGCTACATCGCCAAGTGTGACATTTGTCAAAGAGTCAAGGCCGAGCATCAACGACCCGCATGAGCTACTCAGATTCCCGAATGGAAGTGGGATTCGGTAGGAATGGACTTCATCACCGGACTACCCAAGTCTAGTAAAGGAAATGATTCTATCGGGGTGTGGTCGACAGGTTGACCAAAGTCGCCCATTTCATCCCTGTCAAGACCACCTACCAAGGACCAAAGCTAGCAGAGTTGTACATCTCCAGAATAGTCACCCTACATGGAACCCCGAAGTCAATAGTATCCGATAGAGGATCTCAATTCACCTCGAGATTACAGCAGAAGGTACATGAAGGGCTAGGCACCCGCTGAATTTTAGCATCGCATACCACACAGACGGATGGACGGCCGAGTGAGTCAATCAAATCCTTGAAGATATGTTGAGAGCATGTGTACTAGAGTATGGATCCAAGTGGGAAGGCTGTCGCCTACGCAATTTTCGTACAACACGGCTATCGAACGGCTTGAGATGGCCCCCTTTGAAGCATTGTACGGAAAGTGTCGTACCCCTCTGAATTTGTCGAAGTCGGAGAGAGCCAAGTGTTTGGACCAGACATTCTCAAGCCGAAGAGAAGGTACACAAGATCCGGGAGTACCTTAAGACAGCCCAGTCCAGGCAGAAGAGCTACGCTGACAAAAGACGCCGGGAAATGACCTTCGAGATCGGAGACTTTGTGTATCTCAAGGTGTCCCTGATGGCGTGTAACTCACACGTTCGTTGGGAACCCCAAGAGGAAGGTATGATGCGCACAGTAGCAAGTTTTCCCTCAGAAAGAAACCAAGGTTTAATCGAACCGGGAGGAGCCAGAAGCACGTTGAAGGTTGATGGTGGCGAAATGTGATGCGGCGCAACAACGGGGATTCCGGCGCCAACGTGGAATCTGCACAACAAAATCAAAGTACTTTGCCCCAACGAAGCAGTGAGGTTGTCAATCTCACCGGCTTGTGTAACAAAGGATTAAACGTATCGAGTGGAAGATGATTGTTTGCAGAAAATAGTAAAACACAATTGCGGTAGATTGTATGCTATGTAAAGAATAGGACGGGGTCCACAGGTTCACTAGAGGTGTCTCTCCCATAAGATAAAAGCATGTTGGGTGAACAAATTACGTCGGGCAATTGACAAATAGAAGGGCATAACAATGCATATACATGATATGATAAATATAGTGAGATTTAATTGGGCATTACGACAAAGTACATAGACCGCCATCCAAGCATGCATCCTAAAAAGTCCACCTTCGAGTTATCATCCGAACCCCATTCGGTATTAAGTTGCTAAACAACAGACAATTGCATTAAGTATGTGGTGCGTAATGTAATCGACAACTACATCCTTAGACATAGAATCAATATTTTATCCCTAGTGGCAACGCACATCACAACCTTAGAACTTTCTGTCACTGTCCCAGGTGTCAATGAAGGCATGAACCCACTATCGAGCATAAATACTCCCTCTTGGAGTTAAGAGTACAAACTTGGCCAGAGCCTCTACTAATAACGGAGAGCATGCAAGATCATAAACAACACATAAACAATAGATTGATAATCACCATAACATAGTATTCTCTATCCATCGGATCCCGACAAACACAACATATAGTATTACATATAGATGATCTTGATCATGTTAGGCAGCTCACAAGATCCAACAATGAAGCACAACAAGGAAAGATGACCATCTAGCTGCAATGGACCCATGGTCCGGGGGTGAACTACTCACTCATCACTCCGGAGCGATCATGGCGATGAAGAGTCCTCAGGAGATGAATCCCCTCTCGGCCGGTGGGGCGATCTCCTGAATCCCCGAGATGGGATTCGCGGCGGCGGCGTCTGGAAGGTTTTCCGTATCGTGGCTCTCGATACAGGGTTTCGCGACGGAGGCTTTAAGTAGGCGGAAGGGTAGGTCGGGGGTTGAGAGGCCCACACCATAGGGCGGCGCGGGCCCCCTGGCCGCGCCGCCCTATGGTGGCGGCGCCTCGTCGCCCCACTTCGTTATCTCTTCGGTCTTACGGAAGCTCCGTGCAAAAATAGGACCACAGGCGAAGATTTCGTCCAATTCGAGAATATTTCCTTACTAGGATTTCAAACCAAAAACAGCAGAAAACCAGCTCTTGACATCTTGTTAATAGGTTAGTTCGAGAAAATGCATAAATATGACATATAATGTGCATAAAACATGTAGGTATCATCAATAAAGTAGCATGGAACATAAGAAATTATCGATACGTTGGAGACGTATCAACATCCCCAAGCTTAGTTCCTCGTCCCGAGCAGGTAAAATGATAACAAAGATAATTTGAAGTGACATGCCATCATAATCTTGATCATACTATTTGTAAACATATGTAATGAATGCAGCGATCAAAACAAAGGTAATGACATGAGTAAACAAGTGAATCATAAAGCAAAGACTTTTCATGAATAGTACTTCAAGACAAGCGTCAATAAGTCTTGCATAAGAGTTAACTCATAAAGCAATAAATCAAAGTAAAGGTGTTGAAGCAACACAAAGGAAGATTAAGTTTCAGCGGTTGCTTTCAACTTATAACATGTATATCTCATGGATATTGTCAACATAAAGTAATATAACAAGTGCAATATGCAAGTATGTAGGAATCAATGCACGTTCACACAAGTGTTTGCTTCTTAAGGTGGAAGGAGATAGGTAAACTGACTCAACAATAAAAGTAAAAGAATGGTCCTTCAAATAGGAAAGCATCGATTGCTGTATTTGTGCTAGAGCTTTTATTTTGAAAACATGAAACAATTTTGTCAACGGTAGTAATAAAGCATATGAGTTATGTAAATTATATCTTACAAGTTGCAAGCCTCATGCATAGTATACTAATAGTGTCCTCACCTCGTCCTACTTAGCTTGGACTACCGGATCTTTGCATGCCATGTTTCAACCAAGTGTCACAAAGGGGTACCTCCATGCCACTTTGTACAAAGGTCTAAGGAGAATGCTCGCATTTTGGATTTCACTTTTGATTATTCTCAACTTAGACATCCATACGGGACAACATGGACAACAGATAATGGACTCCTCTTAAATGCATAAGCATGTAGCAACAATTATTATTCTCATATGAGATTGAGGATATATGTCCAAAGCTGAAACTTCAACCATGATTCATGGCTTTAGTTAGCGGCCCAATGTTCTTCTCTAACAATTTTGCATGCTCCAACCACTAAGGTGATAGATCCTTCAGACAAGACGGACATGCATAGCAACTCACATGATATTCAACAATAGTTGATGGCGTTCCCGAAGCATGGTTATCGCACAACAAGCAACTTAATAAAAGATAAAGTGCATAAGTACATATTCAATACTACGAGTTTTTAAGGCTATTTTGTCCCATGAGCTATATATTGCAAAGGTGAATGATGGAATTTTAAAGGTAGCACTCAAGCAATTTACTTTGGAATGGCGGAGAAATACCATGTAGTAGGTAGGTATGGTGGACACAAATGGCATAGTAGTTGGCTCAAGGATTTTGGATGCATGAGAAGTATTCCCTCTCGATACAAGGTTTAGGCTAGCAAGGTTATTTGAAGCAAACTCAAGGATGAACCGGTGCAGAAAAACTCACATAAAAGACATATTGTAAACATTATAAGACTCTACACCGTCTTCCTTGTTGTTCAAAACTCAATACTAGATATTATCTAGACCTTAGAGAGACCAAATATGCAAATCAAATTTTAGCAAGCTCTATGTATTTCTTCATTAATGGGTGCAAAGCATATGATGCAAGAGCTTAAACATGAGCACAACAATTGCCAAGTATCACATTATCCAAGACATTTTAGAATTACTACATGTAGCATTTTCCAATTCCAACCATATAACAATTTAACGAAGAAGAAACTTCGCCTTGAACATTATGAGTAAAGCCTAAGGACATATTTGTCCATATGCAACAGCGGAGCGTGTCTCTATCCCACAAAGTGAATGCTAGGATCCATTTTATTCAAACAAAAACAAAAACAAAAACAAACCGACGCTCCAAGTAAAGAACACAAGATGTGATTGAATAAAAATATAGTTTAGGGAGGAACACGATGATGTTGTCGATGAAGAAGGGATGCCTTGGGCATCCCCAAGCTTAAAGCTTGAGTCTTCTTAAAATATGCAGGGGTGAACCAGGGGCATCCCCAAGCTTAGAGCTTTCACTCCTCTTGATCATAGTATATCATACTCTCTTGACCCTTGAAAACTTCCTTCACACCAAACTTCAAGCAAACTCATTAGAGGGTTAGTGCACAATTAATAATTCACACATTCAGAGGTGGCACAATCATTCTTTACACTTCTGGACATTGCATAAAGCTACTGGACTTTAATGGATCAAAGAAATGAATCCAACATAGCAAAAGAGGCAATGCGAAATAAAAGGCAGAATCTGTCAAAAACAGAACAGTCGTAAAGACGAATCTAAAGTGGCACCAGACTTGCTCAAATGGAAAAACTCAAAACTAATGAAAGTTGCGTACATATCTGAGGATCACGCTCGTAAATTGGCAGATTTTTAGAATTTTCTACAGAGGCTTTGCCCAGATTCGTGACAGAGGCAATAATCTTTTGCCGTCCCAAATATAACATCAACTTTGACATAGAAACTTTACTTGGCACAAAAACATGATAAGGAGAGGTTGCTACAGTAGTAAACAACTTCCAAGACTCAAATATAAAACAAAGTACGTAGTAAAAACATGGGTTGTCTCCCATAAGCGCTTTTCTTTAACGCCTTTCAGCTAGCGCAGAAAGTGCAAATCAAGTATTATCGGATGGTGGTGCATCATCCTTACCTTGGGCTTTACCCTTACCTTTCTTGTTGTTTTCCTTTCTCTTTGATTTAGGAAATGTATGATTTCCCCCTGGTATAGAGGTGAAATCCAAGATGCCTTCTCCCACATCTATGATTGCTCCCAATAGTTTTAGCGAGGATCTTCCGAGTGTGACCTTTCTGTCCCTACACATTCAATAACAAGATAATCAATGGATATTGTTCTTCCAAGAATGGTCGTATGCACACTGCGGCTATTCCCTTAGGAATTATAAGAATTATCAATGAGAGTTATTTCTTCTCCTCCTTCATCAACTCCCCATAGTTCCAAAGATTTATAAATGCTCTCAGGCATAAGGCAAAATTCAGACATAATATCACAGTTGGAAGAGTTTGATCACCAATAACAATTTTAACAGTAGGATCCCATAATGAAGGTTTAGAATTCACTAAAACTTGTTCAAGACGATTACGAACACAGTGATAATTGTCATTTAAGCGAGATGTACTTATCTCGAGATTGTTCAATCTATTATAAATGCTAGTAAGGGCTGAATCAAAGTTATTAGCTGAATCATGTGATGCAACAAATTTCTTTATGGCATTAAAAGCTTGATCCCATTACAATGAAGGAAATCTCCTCCTACTAAAGCATCCAAAGCATATCTATATGAATCATAAGACCAAAATAAAAATTACTAAGGAGCAAACTTAGAGTCATTTGAGGTTCAGTTTTAAGATAAGAAGTAAAATTCTAGACCAAGCATCTTTAAAACTTTCCTCATCCCCTTGTTTAAAAGTAAAAGCTAATTCCTCAGGTGAAGAAGTAACAAGTGTAGAGCTAGACATGGTAGTAAAAGTAAACTAGATAATGTAAGTAACTAATTTTTTTGTGTTTTTGATATAGAGAGCAAGACAATAAATAAAGTAAAACTAGCAACTAATTTTTTTGTGTTTTGTTTAGGTGCAGCAAACAAAGTAGTAAATAAAATAAAGCAAGACAAAAACAAAGTAAAGAGATTGAGAAGTGGAGACTCCCCAGCGTGTCTTGATCTCCCGGCAACGGCGCAGAAAAAGCTGGCGGGCGTTTACGTGGGAGATAGAAATCTTTGTGGTGTAGCTTTTCTTCAGATCCCGACAACGGCGCCGGAAAAAGAGCTTGATGGCGTGTAACTCACACGTTCGTTGGGAACCCCAAGAGGAAGGTATGATGCGCACATAGCAAGTTTTCCCTGAGAAAGAAACCAAGGTTTAATCGAACCAGGAGGAGCCAAGAAGCACGTTGAAGGTTGATGGTGGCGAAATGTGATGCGGCGCAACAACGGGGATTCGGCGCCAACGTGGAATCTGCACAACAAAATCAAAGTACTTTGCCCCAACGAAGCAGTGAGGTTGTCAATCTCACCGCTTGTAACAAAGGATTAAACGTATCGAGTGGAAGATGATTGTTTGCAAGAAAATAGTAAAACACAATTGCGGTAGATTGTATGCTATGTAAAGAATAGGACCGGGGTCCACAGTTCACTAGAGGTGTCTCTCCCATAAGATAAAAGCATGTTGGGTGAACAAATTACAGTCGGGCAATTGACAAATAGAGAAGGGCATAACAATGCATATACATGATATGATAAATATAGTGAGATTTAATTGGGCATTACGACAAAGTACATAGACCGCCATCCAATGCATCTATGCCTAAAAAGTCCACCTTCGGGTTATCATCCGAACCCCATTCAGTATTAAGTTGCTAAGCAACAGACAATTGCATTAAGTATGGTGCGTAATGTAATCGACAACTACATCCTTAGACATAGAATCAATGTTTTATCCCTAGTGGACCATCACAACCTTAGAACTTTCATCACTGTCCCAGTGTCAATGAAGGCATGAACCCACTATCGAGCATAAATACTCCCTCTTGGAGTTAAGAGTACAAACTTGGCAGAGCCTCTACTAATAACGGAGAGCATGCAAGATCATAAACAACACATAAACAATAGATTGATAATCACCATAACATAGTATTCTCTATCCATCGGATCCCGACAAACACAACATATAGTATTACATATAGATGATCTTGATCATGTTAGGCAGCTCACAAGATCCAACAATGAAGCACAACAAGGAGAAGACGACCATCTAGCTCTGCTATGGACCCATGGTCCAGGGGTGAACTACTCACTCATCACTCCGGAGCGATCATGGCGATGAAGAGTCCTCGGGAGATGAATCCCCTCTCCGGAGGGCCGGGGCGATCTCTGAATCCCCGAGATGGGATTCGCGGCGGCGGCGTCTCTGGAAGGTTTTAGTATCGTGGCTCTTTATGGGGTTTCGCGACGGAGGCTTTAAGTAGGCGGAAGGGTAGGTCGGGGGGTTGACGAGGGGCCCACACCATAGGGCAGCGCGGGCCCGGCCGCGCGGCCCTATGGTGGCGCCTCGTCGCCTTCGTTATCTCTTCGGTCTTCGGAAGCTCCGTGCAAAAATAGGACCACAGGCGAAGATTTCGTCAATTAGAATATTTCCTTACTAAGATTTCTGAAACCAAAAAAGTGAAACAGCAGCTGGCTCTTCGGCATCTTGTTAATAGGTTAGTTCAGAAAATGCATAAATATGACATATAATGTGCATAAAACATGTAGGTATCATCAATAAAGTAGCATGGAACATAAGAAATTATCGATACGTTGGAGACGTATCAGTCCCCTTAAAGGAATGCAGAGATTCCAGCTTAGAGGAAAGCTTGCACCCCGCTATGTTGGACCCTTCAAAGTTCTGAGTCGCCGAGGAGAAGTATCTTATCAAATGGAATTGCCGGAAGAAATGGCAGCGGTACACAATGTGTTTCACATCTCTCTACTTCGCAAATGCTTGGAAGTACCAGAAAAGACGAGGTCTTCAAGAACATTGATCACAGATCTGTGGACATCAACTCAGATCTGACATACCGAAAGTGCCAATTCGCATCCTGGAGGAGGCTTTGAACTACTCGCACCGGAGTATCAAGTTTCGAAGGTCCAATGGAGTAATAACACCAAAGAAGAAGCTACCTAGGAGAGGGAAGACTTCATGAAGACGAGTACCCCAATCTCTTTAGTACCTAGTTTTCTTTGAGATCTCGGGACGAGATCTTTTGTAAGGGGGAAGGGTTTGTAACATCTCAAGTTTTCAACAATAAATAAAGAAAGGGAAATTTCAAATACTCAATTTTTGCAACAAACAAAAACTTCTATTACTCATATAGTGCTACATATAGTCTCATGCATAGTATGTGCTTTTTGGTGTGCAATTGCCATGATGAGTGTAGTAGTGTTGATCACTTGTACTTAAACCCTAAACCCTGAGCTTACCATCTCAAATTGAGAGAAAAATAAGAAATGCAAAAATAGCCATAAATCCTCACATACACATTAAGCTCACTTTTCAAATCCTCAACAAAGGCCACCAAGGCTTGATCCAATGCTTGTAAAACTCTTATATAACAAAAACAAACATAAATGCATAGAAGAAACTAGATTCAAATCAAAGGAAAATTCAAAATTCACATACATATGATAATGGTCATATGACCACTTTATAAAATGTTGCCCTCTTAACACCTCTGGTTTGGAAGAATCTTAAACTAAACAACCCTAACTTTCTTCACTTCATCCAAGACCAAGTCAAGGTGAACACTTTTCATGATGAACACCACTGCTAAAGTTGACCAGGTTGACCAGTATAGGTTTGACAAGAGGAGACTTTGAAACAAAGTGTAGATGACCCCCATTTTGGAATGTTGCCAAATTTCATCAAAATAAACTCCACCACCACCATTCCATCACTATAAATATATAAATGAACTCCACCAAAAAGAATTTCAAATTTCCAAAATAAGTTTCTTGCGGCCATACTGTCGAACACCTGGCAGGCACAAAACAGATTTGATCAAATTTGGAAATATCCAACAGTTTATAAGGTGAACCCTTGGTGAATCTTGATGATCATTGCATCAGTACCTCTCCATCATTCCCAGTACTGGCTGGTGCAAATGGAGGAGTGGAGGAATCCTACTCGACCAATGGCAAGCTCATGCCGGCCACCATGCCTCCTCTCTCTCTGGCTCGATCCACTCCCTCTCACCATGTCTAGGAGCTAGCCTGGTACACCATGAGCACGACCCAGCATGGCCCAAAGTCGCCAAGCCCCGATTGGCCGCGCCAATCGTGCCCATGCACGCCAGGACATGCCACGGCATGCCAGTGCACGCGGTGAGCGCGCTGGACGCGCCGAGCATGGCACCGTACCATCGCTCGCGCCCATGCCCTTCTCCCATCCCCTGCACCGAGCATCGCCACCAGTACCTCTACACGCTAGCCACACTCGAGCATCGCCGGAGGACCTATCGCCGTCGCCACCGTCGAAGCCATGACGCGGGTACTGCGGCATGATCACCAAGCGCCTGAGCTCTCCCCTCGATCCCTGGACGCTTCCGCTGTACCAAAAGCATCGCCATGCCGTCGCCAATCGATTGCAGTACCTCACTTGCCCTTTCGCACGCCGGAGCAGCCACGCCGTCGACGATCACCCACGGCACCCACAACACTCCCTCCTCTATAAATAGAGACCTCCCGCGGCCTTCTCCTTCACACCACCACGATCGCCTCACTCCACTGGTTCGCCTCGACCAAACCCACCTCGAATCGTCGCCGGAGCAGCTCCAATTTGAAGCCGAAGCTCGCCGGAGCCCGCAGATCACCGTCGCCGATTCACGCCTCCCCGAGCCTCGCTTTGCTACGGACGCTCCCTCGCGTCGACAACGCCGCCTCGCACGCACGAACCCCGCGGGAGCACGGTGGCCCTCGACCCCTAGGCTCGCCGCGAGCCTCGGCCTCTCGCCGGAGAGACGACGATCGTGCACCGCACGATCGCGTTCGATCCAACGCATCACATTAATCCATACCGATTCGGCGTTAAACGCCAGGGCGGTGGAGCCCACCATGTCGGGTGGCGGCGTGGGCGACAGCTGCTGGACCCACCTCTTTTTCAATGTAGCCACTTCCCCTTCCCGCCAAGCCCAGTTAATTCAAATTCTGTTTTCTGTTTAATTTGAATATATGAATGCTTTTTCAAATTCAAATACAACAAAATCCACTGAACCAAATTTTGTAAACTTTATATATTCAGAAAGCCCATGAAATAATCTAAACAATGCCACTGGCCTCACTTGCAAATTATTTGTAGAATTTAAATGATAAAAATCACAAGGCAGAGCCTTTTTCAACTTCAAATAAATATTAAAAATTATCTATAAATGATTTTAAGTTGATTCCAACTCTCATAAATCACATTTAGTATAGTTGTTTTGCATGATCATGGACTAGAACTAAATAATGGCTATGGAGCCATTTCTAGTCCATTTAACTCATACAAATAAATTGTTTAAATAGTATGAGAGCTATTCTCTCATTTAAATTGTGGTCTTAAGTAATTCAAATAGAGGTACTGACTTTGGTCTAATAAACCTCATGCTTGATTACTTAGAGATATTAAATCATGAGCATGCTAATATTAAAATGCATGAGGTGTAGCACCTCATTTAAATTTCACTCTCAAATAATAGATATGAAGTGTTGACCTTGGTCAACTAATACTCATACCTTATTATTATTTGAAGAGATTAAATCTTAATAAAATTCAATGAGAGGGAATTATCTCCTCCAAGACATTAAAGAGATATCTTAATAAATAATTATAATGAGAGGAAATTACTTTTCTTTAAAACAATGAATTAAATCCCCATGCTAATAAGGTGTGATGCTAGCCTAGGCTTGTGTGCAACTTTGGTGTGCTTAGCTTAGCACTTAATTTGGTGTAGTGATCGTTATACCTTGTATTCGTATATAGACGCTAGTCTCGAGGAATACCCGGAGGAGGAAGGCTACAACCAGGAGGAGGAGGAAAACTTTGACTCCTATCCCAACCAAGGCAAGCTAATACTCTTGCAAGCCACCTTAATGCAAAAATCTTCATGAGCAAGGCACTATTACATATTACTTTATGCTTAAGGATCCTATCCCATGTTTTACTTGGTTATTATTTCAAGTATTATATTTCAAGGCACTTTTGATTCATGATTCACTTGGTTTAGAATAGAACAAGAGTGTCAAGGTTATCATAAGCAAATTAAGCTAGATAGCACCCCCTCATGACTAGATGCTATTGCTAAATAAATAAAAATTGACTACTCTAGATGGGAACAAGGTGAAATGAAATGACTTTGAAAGATTTTGAAAGGGAAAGAGATTTGAATGACTTGGTGAAGGTTTGTGAAAACTGATGATTGGGTTCGGATGCGATACCCTTCCAATTATACAAGTACCCCCACAATACCTGATTATGGGTAGGGCTTAACTAGAAGCTTATGTAGTTTAGTATGGGTTCCCTCTAAACAAGCATCATAGGGGTTATGCCGAGGCTGCCTCCGTTGAAAGTGAAATGATGTGAATATGAGGTGAATGTCAGACCCAAGCCCTGTGCAGTTCCGGGTTGACGGTTTGTCTTCACGGGGCCAAGCTCATGGGGAGAGGTGCCTATACTAGGTTATCTAAGTGGAAGGTTATGGTTGATGATCGCGTACTGAGTTACGATGATTCGGGGTTATCCGACGGATGTAATCAAAAGTTGTGGCACAAGAGTACAACCTCTGCAGAGTGTTAAACCTATCCGAATAGCCGTGTCCACGGTTACGGACGATTTGAAAGGCCATACTGTTCCGTTGTCACACTTGTCTTAAAAAGGAATGGTGAATTTGAACGGTGACTTGAATTGTTGAAAAACACCACTGAGGTGGTGGGAATGACACTCATGTTCCCACTTGAGTTAGTCTAGAGATTCAAGCATCTTTACTAAATACTTACAAAATAAACTTGGCTTTATGCAAATAAACCTAGAGCTTAGCAACCATTAATATTGATAATTACTTACATTAGTGTTAGTTTGCGAGTACTTAAGTACTCATGTGTCCCTGGCTATTCCAATGCCGGACTATGAAGAGGAGCAGTACGAGGATGACGGTCAACAAGGCGTCTACCGAACTAGGATGCTTCTAACGTCAAGCGTTGGCCTGTGGATAGATAGTTCCACCTACTACGACGCTTCCGCTACTTATCTGTGTTCGTTGATCGTTTAGATCAACTATTTGTGTAATATTGAATAATGTGATATATGGTGTAAGACATTATGTGTTGTAATAAATGATGACTCTATGGTATTCAATGTTATGTCTCGCAACAACAATATTCCTGGATTACGATATAATAGGCATGGACTTAAAAATCCGGTGTTGACAGTAAATCTCTCTCCTGTTTGTTTGCTATCTGATGTCTCGTGTTAGCCTGCAAGATTCCATCAACCCTAAGCCCCTCATGGTGGGCATTGACGAAGAGCTCCCTTGTCAACACCTTTTGGTCCACGCCTTGCTCATCCTCACAAGACCCAAGTTGCCCATTCAATGGCATGGGGGTCTGTAATATCCCAGTATTTGGGGTTACAAAAATAGAGGAAATATATGTGTGCATTGCATTCATGCATAGAAAATCTAGGGAAATTTCGCGCTTAATTATAAAACAACATCAACAAGGGGGACAAGTTTCTCTCTCGACACCAGACAACATTAAGGGTTTCGAGAGTGCGATAAACTTGGACCTATCCTAAATTAACTTAGGGTTTCGAGAAGAGAGGGGAACATTTCATAATCTACTTTAAGTTGCATGATTGAATTCAAACACAAGAACTTTTGAATTTCAAATTTAAACATCATACGAATTTCTCATAATTAAAAATTGAGGTAATTCATTAAACAAATATGAATAATCAAGAATATTAACATTACATTTATTTAATAAAGCTCATTAAGGAAACTTTGAGCTTTATTGATAATCACACAAGATACATTGTCTTTACAATATCCAGAATTGAAATATAAAAATTACAACACATTACAAGAATTGAATAAATTGACAAATAGAAAATGAAAATTACAAGATATTGTAAATGGCTAAACTAGATAAGAAAATCTTCATGATTTTCTTGGACATCACTTGATTGATCTTCTTGATCAATTCCTTAAACCTGCATAGTAAGACAACAAAGGCAAGAAAATAGGGATTATGCCAAGTGGTAAAACCACTTGGCAAGTTAGCAAATATGGTCAATTTGAGTGGATAACTCAAACACTGCCGGGGTGTCAAGACAATGGACCAAGTCCCAACAGGGAACCACACAGGCAGCTTACCAGGCTATGTGCATGCTCAAAAGCACACACAAGCCAGGGGAGTCACCAAATTGGTGTCAGGCTTAGCTGTCGACCAGGAGAGCAAAGAGAGGATGATATAAAACCTTTTTCCATCCAAACCCTAACCATTCCATCGACACAAGCTTCTGGGTAAGTTCACAAGAACACAAGAACACAAGAACAGGAAGAACAGCCACTACTGTTCAACATATCTTCACAACCACAGCAAGTAACCAAGTAGCATCAAGCTCACAAGGAGGAGCAGGGCAAGCACAAGCACATCACTGAAGCAAATCCTCTGCACCAACAAATAAATCTAGGAGCTGGAGTGAGGTATACACAAGAAATCATGGGCAAACATCTGTTCTGCTCATAAATAAGCATGTGCATAACACATACACAAGCCCAGAGGGTATTATTACCCTGGGTGCATCATCATTTGGTGTTAAACCATTTGATGCTGGCAAAAGGGGGAATAAGCCAGAAGAAAATCATACTAGGGAAGAAATGGTCAAGCCAAGTGTATTATCACTGAGGCAAACCAAAGAATCTAGCAAGGAATGATCCACAGCTAGCCTAGCCCAACTCACCTAGCACTAAATGGTTCACTAACCATCAGACATTAGACAAATCAATGTATATTTGATTTCAACATCAAAAGCTACTGGCAATCCAACAAAAAGGATCAACCAAAAAGCATCTAGAGAGCCACAACCAGCCAACAAGAGGGGAGCTACCCTAGGGCAGTATATGATCACTGCTAGGGTCACCTCAACCACTGAACCATCCCAAACCATTAAGCCTTGCACAGTTATCATCACCCAGATGTGTTCAAAAGGAGGGCTAGGGTACACAACTAAGTGTTGGCATCCATCTAGCCCTGTCACAATTAATAGGATGATCACAACTGCGGCAGTTCACATCACTTATCCATTTCAGTAAATCCAGGCAATATAGATAAGTGAACCATACAAATAATCAAAGCACCAGAGCCTTGCAGATGATCCAATGGATCATTGCAAGCAACAGCTGATGCTTAAGCAAGCACCAGCACACACCAGGACCAGCCTGTGTGACAACCACACATCACAGGTTGAGTAGCAGTGAGGCACAGAAACAACACAGCAGCTTTTACAAGCAACTGATGATCATATGATCATCAGGAGCTTGCTAGAGCATGCCAGGGCATGCTAGGGCATCACTGGCATCAATTCATAAATCATATAAATGAAACAGCCACAGTTAAGCAACAATTATATCACAGATAATCAAATCAAGCATATCCTGAATCAAACCATCCAGTGAGGGAACTAACTGATACGTCTCCAACGTATCGATAATTTCTTATGTTCCATGCTACTTTATTGATGATACCTACATGTTTTATGCACATTATATGTCATATTTATGCATTTTGGAACTAACCTATTAACAAGATGCCGAAGAGCAGTTCTGTTTTCTTTTTTTTGTTTTGAGAAATCCTAGTAAGGAAATATTCTCGGAATTGGACGAAACTTTCCGGGGTCCTATTTTTTGCACGAAGCTTCAGAAGACCGAAGAGATAACGAAGTGGGGCCACGAGGCAGCCAGGGGACGGGCGGCGCGGCAGGCCCAGCCGCGCGGCCCTACCCCCTGGGCACCTCGTGTGGCCCCCGCGTTGACCCGCCTACTTAAAGTCTCGTCGCGAACCCCGGTCTGAGAGCCACGATACGGAAAACCTTCCGAGACGCCGCGGCGTAATCCCATCTCGGGGGATTCGGAGATCGGCACCGCCTGGGAGGGATTCATCTCCCGGAGGACTCTTCATCGCCATGATCGCCTCCCGGAGTGATGAGTGAGTAGTTCACCCCTGGACCATGGGTCCATAGCAGTAGCTAGATGGTCGTCTTCTCCTTGTTGTGCTTCATTGTTGGATCTTGTGAGCTGCCTAACATGATCAAGATCATCTATATGTAATTCTATATGTTGTGTTTGTCGGGATCCGATGGATAGAGAATACTATGTTATGGTGATTATCAATCTATTGTTTATGTGTTGTTTATGATCTTGCATGCTCTCCGTTATTAGTAGAGGCTCTGGCCAAGTTTGTACTCTTAACTCAAGAGGAGTATTTATGCTCGATAGTGGGTTCATGCCTCCATTAAATGGGACAGTGACAGAAAGTTCTAAGGTTGTGGATGTCTTGTTGCCACTAGGGATAAAACATTGATTCTATGTCTAAGGATGTAGTTGTCGATTACATTACGCACCATACTTAATGCAATTGTCTGTTGCTTAGCAACTTAATACTGAATGGGGTTCGGATGATAACCTGAAGGTGGACTTTTTAGGCATAGATGCGGTTGGATGGCGGTCTATGTACTTTGTCGTAATGCCCAATTAAATCTCACTATATTTATCATATCATGTATATGCATTGTTATGCCTTTCTCTATTTGTCAATTGCCTGTAATTTGTTCACCCAACATGCTTTTATCTTATGGGAGAGACACCTCTAGTGACTGTGGACCCCGGTCCTATTCTTTACATAGCATACAATCTCTGCAATTGTGTTTTACTATTTTATTTGCAAACATCTTCCACTCGATACGTTTAATCCTTTGTTACAGCAAGCCGGTGAGATTGACAACCTCACATTTCGTTGGGACAAAGTACTTGGGTTGTGTTGTGCGAGGTTCCGCGTTGGCGCCGAATCCACTGGTGTTGCGCCGCATCATTTCGCGACCATCAACCTTCAACGTGCTTCTTGGCTCCTCTGGTTCGATTAAACCTTGGTTTCATCTTGAGGGAAACTTGCTTCTATACGCATCATACCTTCCTCTTGGGGTTCCCAACGGACGTGTACATCTACGCGCATCAAGCATAAATTTCTGGCGCCGTTGGGGAGATCAAGACACGCTGCAAGGAGTCTCCACTTCTCAATCTCTTTACTTTGTTTTTGTCTTGCTTTATTTTATTTACTACTTTGTTTGCTGCACCTAAACAAAACACACAAAAATTAGTTGCTAGGTTTACTTTATTTACTGTCTTGCTCACTATATTGAAAACACAAAAAAATTAGTTACTTGTCTTTACTTTATTTGCCTAGTTTACTTTATTGCTGTTATCATGAGTAATCCTGAAGTTGAAGTTCGTTCTTTTAAGCAACAAGGTGGAGAAAGTTTTAAAGATGCTTGGTATAGAATTAGTAACGCTCATCATAGGTGCATTAAGAAACACTCCACCACTATCCTTCTTAGGAACTTTTATGTTGGTCTATCTAGTTGGAATAGGTATGTTCTTGATACTCTTTCGGGAGGCAATTTCCTAGGTACTCCCGCTTTAGAAGCTAGTTGCATCATTGAGAGTCTAGTTGGAATACCACTGTTAATGAAGTTAAAATTGAAATCTCTCTTGAGGATGTTATGAAAAAATGGAAACCATAGAGAAAATTTTTCCAAGTATTGAAACTAAATTGGAAATGTTATTGGATAAAACTGATAAACTTGATAAATCCCTAGGAGGAATTGATGAAAGAATTAGTGTCCTAGGAACTTGTGTAGTCCATGATAATCAAACCAATAGGATTGATGAACTTGAAAAAGCTATGGGAACCTTGGGCTCAACCTTTTCTTCTCTCAAGTATAATGAGAAAGCTTATGTGGGTAAAGAGCAAAAATTCATGTACGCCTCTAAAGTGCCTAAACAAAAGAATTACTATAGGCCTAAAATTGCTAAAACCCCTAGCACCACCATAGAAAATTTAGATAATGGAGCACCTAAAGTACCCTCTGCAACAAGTTGTGTTTGCATGAAAAATAATAATGTTGATGCTTCTACTCTCGATGTTACTTGATTTGCACTTTTGCGCCTAGCTGAAAGGCGTTAAAGAAAAGCGCTTATGGGAGACAACCCATGTTTTTTACTACAGCAATTTTTTTGTTTTGTTGAGTCTTGGAAGTTGTTTACTACTGTAGCAACCTCTCCTTATCATGTTTTTGTGCCAAGTAAAATTTCTATGTCAAAGTTGATGTTATATTTGGGATCGCTGCGCAGAAACAGCATTGCTGTCTGTCACGAATCTGGGCACAGTCCTCTGTAGAAAATTCGAAAAAATCTGCCAATTTACGAGCGTGATCCTCAGATATGTACGCAACTTTCATTAGTTTTGAGTTTTTCCATTTGAGCAAGTCTGGTGCCAGCTTTAAATTCGTCTTTACGGACTGTTCTGTTTTTGACAGCTGCCTTTTATTTCGCATTGCCTCTTTTGCTATGTTGGATTTATTTCTTTGATCCACTAATGTCCAGTAGCATTATGCAATGTCCAGAAGTGAAAATAATGATTGTGTCACCTCTGAATGTATGAATTATTAATTGTGCACTAACCCTCTAATGAGTTTGCTTGAAGTTTGGTGTGAAGGAAGTTTTCAAGGGTCAAGAGAGGAGAATGATATACTATGATCAAGAGGAGTGAAAGCTCTAAGCTTGGGGATGCCCCGTGGTTCACCCCTGCATATTTTAAGAAGACTCAAGCGTCTAAGCTTGGGGATGCCAAGGCATCCCCTTCTTCATCGACAACATCATCGGGTTCCTCCCCTGAAACTATATTTTTATTCAATCACATCTTGTGTTCTTTACTTGGAGCGTCGGTTTGTTTTTGTTTTTGTTTTTGTTTGAATAAGATGGATCCTAGCATTCACTTTGTGGGAGAGAGACACGCTCCGCTGTTGCATATGGACACATGTGTCCTTAGGCTTTACTCATAATGTTCAAGGCGAAGTTTCTTCTTCGTTAAATTGTTATATGGTTGGAATTGGAAAATGCTACATGTAGTAATTGGTAAAATGTCTTGGATAATGTGATACTTGGCAATTGTTGTGCTCATGTTTAAGCTCTTGCATCATATGTTTTGCACCCATTAATGAAGAAATACATAGAGCTTGCTAAAATTTGATTTGCATATTTGGTCTCTCTAAGGTCTAGATAATATCTAGTATTGAGTTTTGAACAACAAGGAAGACGGTGTAGAGTCTTATAATGTTTACAATATGTCTTTTATGTGAGTTTTGCTACTGTTCATCCTTGAGTTTGCTTCAAATAACCTTGCTAGCCTAAACCTTGTATCGAGAGGAATACTTCTCATGCATCCAAAATCCTTGAGCCAACTACTATGCCATTTGTGTCCACCATACCTACCTACTACATGGTATTTCTCCACCATTCCAAAGTAAATTGCTTGAGTGCTACCTTTAAAATTCCATCATTCACCTTTGCAATATATAGCTCATGGGACAAAATAGCCTTAAAAACTATCGTAGTATTGAATATGTACTTATGCACTTTATATTTTATTAAGTTGCTTGTTGTGCGATAACCATGCTTCTGGAACGCCATCAACTATTGTTGAATATCATGTGAGTTGCTATGCATGTCCGTCTTGTCTGAAGGATCTATCATTTTAGTGGTTGGAGCATGCAAAATTGTTAGAGAAGAACATTGGGCCGCTAACTAAAGCCATGAATCATGGTTGAAGTTTCATTTTGGACATATATCCTCAATCTCATATGAGAATAATAATCATTGCTACATGCTTATGCATTTAAGAGGAGTCCATTATCTGTTGTCCATGTTGTCCGGTATGGATGTCTAAGTTGAGAATAATCAAAAGCGAGAAATCCAAAATGCGAGCATTCTCCTTAGACCTTTGTACAGGCGGCATGGAGGTACCCCTTTGTGACACTTGGTTGAAACATGGCATGCGAAGATCCGGTAGTCCAAGCTAAGTAGGACGAGGTGCGGACACTATTAGTATACTATGCATGAGGCTTGCAACTTGTAAGATATAATTTACATAACTCATATGCTTTATTACTACCGTTGACAAAATTGTTTCATGTTTTCAAAATAAAAGCTCTAGCACAAATACGCAATCGATGCTTTCCTCTTTGAAGGACCTTTCTTTTACTTTTATTGTTGAGTCGGTTTACCTATCTCCTTCCACCTTAAGAAGCAAACACTTGTGTGTGTGCATTGATTCCTACATACTTGCATATTGCACTTGTTATATTACTTTATGTTGACAATATCCATGAGATATACATTTTATAAGTTGAAAGCAACCGCTGAAACTTAATCTTCCTATGTGTTGCTTCAATACCTTTACTTTGATTTATTGCTTTATGAGCTAACTCTTATGCAAGACTTATTGATGCTTGTCTTGAAGTACTATTCATGAAAAGTCTTTGTCATATGATTCACTTGTTTACTCATGTCATTACCTTTGTTTTGATCGCTGCATTCATTACATATGTTTACAAATAGTATGATCAAGATTATGATGGCATGTCACTTGGAAATTATCTTTGTTATCGTTTTACCCTGGGACAAAGCGAACTAAGGGGATGCTGATACGTCTCCAACGTATCGATAATTTCTTATGTTCCATGCTACTTTATTGATGATACCTACATGTTTTATGCACATTATATGTCATATTTATGCATTTTCCGGAACTAACCTATTAACAAGATGCCGAAGAGCCAGTTGTTGTTTTCTCTGTTTTTGGTTTCAGAAATCCTAGTAAGGAAATATTCTCGGAATTGGACGCGCCCAGGGTCCTATTTTTGCACGAAGCTTCCAGAAGAGATAATGAAGTGGGGCCACGAGGCAGCCATGGGACAGGGGCGCGGCCCAGAACCCCGCGCGGCCCTACCACTGGGCCTCGTGCCCCCCGCGTTGACCTTCGCCTACTTAAAGTCTCCGTCGCGAAAACCCCGGTCACGAGAGCCACGATACGGAAAACCTTCCGGAGAGCGCCGCCGCCGCCGTCCCATCTCGGGGGATTCGGGAGATCGCCTCCGGCACCTGGGAGAGGATCTCCCGGAGGACTCTTCATCGCCATGATCGCCTCCGGAGTGATGAGTGAGTAGTTCACCCCTGGACCATGGGTCCATAGCAGTAGCTAGATGGTCGTCTTCTCCTTGTTGTGCTTCATTGTTGGATCTTGTGAGCTGCCTAACATGATCAAGATCATCTATATGTAATTCTATATGTTGTGTTTGTCGGGATCCGATGGATAGAGAATACTATGTTATGGTGATTATCAATCTATTGTTTATGTGTTGTTTATGATCTTGCATGCTCTCCGTTATTAGTAGAAGCTCTGGCCAAGTTTGTACTCTTAACTCAAGAGGGAGTATTTATGCTCGATAGTGGGTTCATGCCTCCATTAAATGTGGGACAGTGAGTGACAGAAAGTTCTAAGGTTGTGGATGTTTGTTGCCACTAGGGATAAAACATTGATTCTATGTCTAAGGATGTAGTTGTCGATTACATTACGCACCATACTTAATGCAATTGTGTTGCTTTGCAACTTAATACTGAATGGGGTTCGGATGATAACTGAAGGTGGACTTTTTAGGCATAGATGCAGTTGGATGGCGGTCTATGTACTTTGTCGTAATGCCCAATTAAATCTCACTATATTTATCATATCATGTATATGCATTGTTATGCCTTTCTCTATTTGTCAATTGCCTGTAATTTGTTCACCCAACATGCTTTTATCTTATGGGAGAGACATCTCTAGTGAACTGTGGACCCGGTCCTATTCTTTACATAGCATACAATCTTTTGCAATTGTGTTTTACTATTTTCTTTGCAAACATCTTCCACTCGATACGTTTAATCCTTTGTTACAGCAAGCCGGTGAGATTGACAACCTCACTGTTTCGTTGGGACAAAGTACTTGGTTGTGTTGTGCAGGTTCGCGTTGGCGCCGGAATCCCTGGTGTTGCGCCGCATCACATTTCGCGACCATCAACCAACGTGCTTCTTGGCTCCTCTTTGGTTCGATTAAACCTTGCTTTCATACTGAGGGAAACTTGCTTCGATACGCATCATACCTTCCTCTTGGGGTTCCCAACGGACGTGTACATCTACGCGCATCACTAACCAGAAGCAATCGTGCTCAACATGACATTTCCAAGAAGCATAGCACAATAAATCACACACCAAGGGCACTGGTACTTGCTAAACATCAAGAATCACTCACAGTAGTGAACCAGAGGAGCCAGGGCATAGCATAGCACAAGCAAGCAAGCAACAGCAATGGCTAGGGATGCTCAGATGAGCATCTAGATAGATAATAACATGCATAACCACAAGGATGAACAGAGACAGTAAACAAAGGAGGCATACGCCACAGTAGGGTGAGCACACGCACATAGACTAGGGCGAGTAGAGCAGCAGCACAAGCATTGGCATGGCCGCAGAAGCAATGGCCATGGCCAGTAGAGCGCAACAACAGCATACAACAAAATCAGCACGACACAACATCTCCATGGGGTGGAGCAGACCAGCTCAAACTAGAAGAAGGAGGGGATAAGCAGAGAGGAAGAGATGGAGGCGATGGATACTCACAGGTGAAGCGAAGCGCAGGGCACGGCCATGGCGGCCACGGCGCCACACGCCGAGGGCGCAGCAGCGCCAGGCCAGGCCAAGCCATGGCGGCACCACGGCACCAGCACCACCACGGCCAGGCACGGCGGTGCCACGGCATCTGGAGCGTCGGCGGCGACGAGATCGCCACGGCACCCCACGCCAGGCGACCAGAGATGAAGGAGGACGAGATGAGCAGGCGACACTTCACAAATCGCCGCGGTGGATCTGAAGCGCCGTTGAACGGCGGATCAGATGCGCCATATCTCGCCGGCGGCGACGGCCGGAGATGGCCGGAATAATTCGGAGAAGACGGCGGCGACGCGGTGTCGCGAGAGCGAGAGCGAGGGTTAGGGTTTGCGAACGAGTGAAGGAGAAGGGGTCGGTGCGACCGACCGAGCCCAAGTGTGGCTCGGGTTAGGGTTAACCACTGGGCTCCACTGACAGGTGGGCCCAGGGGCAATTGTGTCATTTCACAAATTCATAAAAATGCCGAAACTTTGAAAATCAATAGTAAATGTTTGATAGTTCTAAAAAAATAATTAAAAATATGAAAACCACTCAGTATAAAAATCTCTATCATAATAAAATATAAAATAGAATTTTCAAGACAAACATGATTAAGCCCAAATTTAATAATTAAAATAAATCATTTAAATCACACCTTATATTTCCATTAATGAAAATAAGTCCATAAATTCTTTTGGACTTTAAAAACACCTTGACAACATTTCAAGGTTGTATTTTACCCTAAGCAGAGTATCCCTAAATTGTTCTTAGTATTAACCTCTCACATAAAATAATAAAACATCGGAAGGGGGGAACAACCCTAAAAGATGAATCATGCATAATTGCTTCTTTAACCATTGCCCTTATCGGACAATGATGCTATTTTTCAGCAGCAGAGGACAAGGGTCAGTCCACACCATCCAACTGCAACACTTTGCAGTGTTCAGGCAAGTTCATCGCTTGCTCATGTCATTTGAGTATTTTTATCAAATTACTTGCAAAGTACTATGTTTATCACTATTGCATAAAAAGCAAAACCACTATTTTCATAACTATGAATATGACTAAGTGGTGGGCAATGGAACCATGGATTGTGTTGATATGGTGGAGGTTCCATTGCAAGGGTTTATATCCATCTAGGATTAAACAACAAATGTCGTCCAGTGATTCTTGTGCCGTAAAATCCGTGTTCACCATAAGATCTGGGACGGAGTAGCCAAAAGTGTTTCCACCTCTCGTACATCAACGGACGCGCTTTACCGTAGACACTTGTATCGTCGGGGGCAAGCGGTAGGCTGGGAAGCCTTAAGTGCCCACGGCATTGTCCGTAGACACTTGTCGCCCGAGGAGCAAGCGGTAGGCTGGGAAGCCTTAAGTTCCCCATGCGGTCTATGATGTGTTGCAGCTACCGGCGAAGGAGTTTATGGTAAGAGCCAACTGTTGTCGTGGTCGGGGTCCACCGTAAGTGGGAATAATGGGACCGACGAGGACCAGGGTCGGGGTATGCAACAAAGGGTGGGTGTGCGAGGTAGCGGAGGAACATGATTGACTATGACCTTATACGGGCCTCACACCAAAGGAAGTGTGGACGGGTTGCGCCCGGTTGGCACCAAGGTTAAGATCTCTTATGGGTAAAGCAACACACCTCTGCAGTGTGTGACGTGACCGTCCTCCTGTTAGGGATATGGAGCTGCGACGGCGAAAAGGAACTCCATAAAGTTCTAGTCAACCGGTGAAGGTTGACGGACATAGCTCTTCTGAATAAAAGCAACCTTTTGAAGAAATGATTACAAAAACCTGCATAGCCTTGGACTTTCTGGCCCATGGTGGTAGCTAGTGCATTAAACACCTCTTTCCTATAATGAACTTGTTGAGTACGCTCGTACTCATCCCACTCTTAAATCCCAGCGAATGAAGGCATAGAAGGAGGATCTACGAGTGCAACTCGAAAGCCGAGTCAACAACTACTTCAAGAGACAGGACCTGTCGGAGGAGTCGTTACCACATCCAACAAGGAGAAACCTAGATTAGCAATAGAAAGGAACAAGCTTCCTAAACTTAGCTCCTATTTAGCTAGAATCTATTCATAACCTCTATAGCAGTTAAATACTCTACAAATAGAGTTCGTGATAGGATTAGACTACGAGTCGTTCTTCTGGAGTTTATTTGCAGTTTTACCTCATTGTAAAGTAGGAGGGTGTGATGATCTTATGTAACAGAGTCATGTGTAATTCTATAGACATACCTTGGACCCGCATATGTTTCTGTTGTACCACTCTGAGCGATATAATACTAGTGGAACGGTGTTTCATTGGTGTTATATCAGACTTGCATACTACACCATGCAGTGGTATGTCGGGTCACCACAGGGTCTTTACGGTGTTGGCCTTGGTTATCAAACTTCTCGAGCATGTCCTTCACATACTTCTCTTGGGAGATGAAGGTTCCACTTGCAAGTTGCCTCACTTGGAATACAAGAAAGTACTTCAACTCCGCCATCATGGACATCTCGAATTTCCTAGTCATCAAATCCTCAAAAGCTTTGTTATGAGATTGGTTAGTTCCACCAAATATAATATCATGAACATAGATTTACAAGCCACCCCTTTAACCCTCTTGGTGAAAAGGGTGGAATTGACTCTACCCACATTAAACCCGTCCTTGAGTAGAAAATCCCTAAGGAACTAATACCAAGCACGTGGAGCTTGCTTGAGACCATAGAGTGCCTTATGGAGTAAATACACATTTTTGGGATTTTGTGAGTCCTCGAAACCCGGGGGTTGAGCAACATATGCCTCCTCTTTCAAGGGATCATTTAGAAAAGCACTTTTCACATCCATTTGATAAATCTTGAAGTTATGAAAAGAGGCATGCAAGTAAGAGAAGAATAGCTTCAAGGTGAGCAACAGGCGCAAAGGTGTCCTCATAATCCATACCTTCTATTTGGGCAAACCCTTGCGCCACTAACCTTGCTTTATTTCTTGTAGCGATACCGGTTCTCGTCTTGCTTGTTCTTGAAAACCCATTTGGTACCAATCACATTGATGCGACGATCTTTGGGCCTCTCAACAAGAGACCATACTTCATTGCGGGTGAAACACTCTAGTTCTTCTTGCACATAAATCACCCAATTCGGATCAACCAAGGTATCATGTACCTTGAGTGGCTTAAAAGTAGACACAAAGGCATGATGTTCACAAAAGGTTTCTAAAAGAATTATGTGTGCCTACGAGTTACCACCCCTTTGGATAAGCTTCCAAGAATCTTGTCCACTTGCATCCCACTTGTCCTTGTGGCGGCCTTGATCTTCTGAGTGATTGCTTCATGATCAATAAATTCATCTCTTGCAAGATTTTGATCACGGACAATGACTTGAGCTTGATCTTGAGATGTAGAAGAGTCTTGTTCTCCTTCTTGATCTTGCTCAAGTGAATGAGGGCTTGGTGCTTGTTCTTCGGCATGCGACTCCTCCTGAGTGATTTGCTCCTCTTGTGATGCACTTGATGGTCCAACTTGTGTAGAGCTAGGCTCCACTCGAGTTGAGCTTGAGTCATCTTCATCATTTGCTTGATCAACAACATCATGGACCTCTATGGGCAAGATATTCCCAATGCCCATAGCCTTAATGACTTGGGAAGACTCTCCATCACCTAAATAACTTGGAACAACTTCCTCCGATTGGGAGCCATTATTCTCGAAGAACTCCACGTCACAAGATAATTCAATACAACCATTGGTCTTGTTGAAGTATCTATAGGCGTGGGAGTCATCCGCATAACCAACAAACATACCCTCGATAGATCTAGATTTGAATTTATCGAGTCGCTCCTTCTTGTTCTTGACCATGCACTTGCATCCAAAGACACAGAAGTACATGACGTTGGGCTTGTTCCCTGTGATGAGCTCGTACATAGTGAACCGCGGTAGAGATGGTTTCTCCCAAAAAGTGATAAGGAGACTTGAATTTATCCATCATGGTTCTTGCCATCTCAATGAGATTCCGGTTCTTCCTTTCAACAACACCATTTTGTTGAGGAGTATAGGGTGCGGAGAACTCATGCTTGATCCCTTCATCTTGAAAGAACTCGTCCATGGTGTAGTTCTTGAACTCGGAACCGTTGTCGGTTCGTATGGTCTTGATCTCCACTTCATATGTGCGTTGTGCTTGCTTGGCAAAGTCAATGAAGTACTTGTGGGTTTCATCCTTGGACTTGAGGAGGAACACCCATGTGTACCTTGAATAATCATCAACAATGACGAGCCCATATTTGCTTCCTCCAAGAGACTCATAACACGATGGCCCAAGGAGATGAAGGAGCTCCAAGGTACGAGAGGTAGTGATGACGTTCTTGAAGGGATGCCTTTTACCATGTTGCTTTTCGGCAACACAAGCACAACAAACATGATCCTTCTCAAAAGTAACACATGTTAGTCCAACAACACCCTTTAGGAGTTGTTTAAGATTTCTCATGTTGACGTGGCCGAGGAGGCGATGCCAAAGCCATCCCTCGTCAACCGTGGCCATTAGACATGTAGGAAGAGAAGTACTCTCTTTTGAGAGATCAACCACGTAAAGGTTGTCTTCCACATGTCCAGAAAGGACCAATTTTAGATTATCACTCCTAAAGACTTTCACAAAATGTCGAGACAAACAGGAATCATAGCCGACATTTGCGAGATGATAAATAGAAAACAAGTTATATCCAAGGGATTAGACAAGCATGACGTTCTTGAGAGACAAGTCTTTTGTGATCACCACCTTGCACTACCCAAGTACCTTTCCTTTATAATTGTCACCAAAGGTGATGCTTGACGTTGAGTTGATAGCATTAGAACTCATCAAGCGCCCCCTTGCCTCCGGTCATATGATTTGTGCATCCACAATCAAACACCCATTTTGGACCACCAGAGGCATGCCCCTACAAAAAACAAACCTTTTGTCTAGGAACCCATTGAGTAATGGGTTCCATAGCATTAGCAACAAGATCTTTTGGTACCCAAATTGAGTACCACCTATAAGCATAGCCATTTCGGGGACCAACATAGCTAGCATATACATCCCCTTATGTGCCCTTAAATAGCACATAAGATGGGTTGTTCTTCCCCGCAAACTTGCGATTGGGGTTGCCCCTTGTGGTTCCCCATTCACAACAGTTTTCTTAGCATTGCCATCCACCTTGTGCCCTTCTCGCACAAAGTTCACCTTGTTAGGTGGAGTGGCACCATTCTTGTCATTCCTTTGGTTCTACCCGATGCCTTGCTTGTGAGCCCTCACCCTTTGATGAGAAAAAACATCATCAAGAGTCTTACCCTTGGTAGGGGGTGTGAGACGCTCCTTCTCAAGTTGTTCTTTCAACTTCTTATTCTCCTCAATGAGAAGTTCTTGATCAATGATAGAGTTAGAAGCATCAGCAATATTTTCAAAAATAATGGAATCCTTTATTGTGCCAAGAGCCTCTTCATAAGTGGCTTGAAGTAGATCATGGTTCTCCCTAAGTCTCATGAGCTCAACCTTAACAAGCTTGTTAGCAAGCTCTAGGTGTTCAAGATCCTTTGTGAGCACTACTAGGAAAAGGCCCATAGCTGCGTAGGTTATCGTCGGCGCACTAAAATAGTGGTATGCCGGTGATATTTACCACCGGCGCACTAATATTTTGGTGTGCCGATGGTACAAGTATACCGCAGGCGAATATTTTTGATGGTGCGCCGGGGCTAGAGGACCTGCCAGGTTTGCCATGTTACAGCTGCTGCGTGACACATGCCACCGGCGGACCACCTACCAGGTGCGCCAGCGTGAGGTAGCCACCTCTAGCGGAGTAAAACCATGGTCCGCCGGCGATAATTTGGCCTCATGCGCACCTAGCTAGCTAGCAGGGTCGATCGATCCTAGATAGTGAGGAGCGCGTGTATGTCAGCAGAGCAGAGCGTGCTGCCACAACGTAGCTCCATGGTGCATGAACCTGCTTTTAATTTAATGCCCACCACCAGACAAAGAGCCAGGAAATAATTTAATGACGTACAGAGCAGAGCCTCTCTTTCCTTCTCCTTTTATCTTTCTCTCTCTCGCGTGCTGCGCTTCTTCTCCCGCCCGACACTAGCTCCGCCCAAATCTTCAACACCAGCGATCCGTTCCCCACAGATCCCGATGACCCCACCTTCGAGCACCACCGCAGGGCCTCCGACGCATCCTACGCCCGATCCAAACACGCATCATCCCCCTCCTCCTCTTCCTCCAGGCACCTCACCGACTTCTGAGAAAATTCCTCAATGGCCGCCGCGGTCGACGCGCTCGTGCTGCTCGCTGTCCTGGCCGCGCTGTGCTTCCTCCTGATCCCACAACTCAACCTACTCCTCCTCTCGCTATCCACCCTGCTCCACCCAGCCACCCCATACCTCTCCGCCGTCGCCATCGCGGGCGCCCTCTGCTGGGCCCTCCTGTAACGCCAAGCGCGCCGGTGTGGGAAGCCGCGCTGTCGGGGGCTCAGGAAGGCCGTGGAGTTCGACATCCAGATCGAGACGAAGGAGTGCGTGCGCGGCCGGCCCAGCCCCACCGCCTGTCCTGCCGCCTGCCCGGGCACTTCTTCTCTGTCTACGACGATCGCATCGCCAAGAACGGCGAGCACCGACGCGGCAAGGACGGCGACACGGAGCTCCGGCCGGTGGTGGAGGAAGACGTTTGGGACCCGATTGCATTTTTATTTTATTTTTAGGGTGGTCTCTGTAATTTTCTTGCGAGTTGTAATGTGACAGCCTGCGGCCATGTGCAGCCTTTTTTTATTCTTAAAATCCCACAACGCCGGCGAACCTAACCTACTGCGCCGGCAATGTTTTGTATTTCCTCTGACGAATGTACTGGTGCGCCGGCAGTACATAGGTATCACCGGCGTCTTCCCTCTGGCGGGCGGTAGTGCGCCGGGAATAGCCCATTTTAGTTCGCCAGCAATAGCACGTTTCCTAGTAGTGGAGGGAAGCATGAGCAACTTCAAGTTCCTTCTTTGATGCATCAATCTCTTGAGACAATAAAAGAGCCTTATAAAGAGTATCCTTGTCTTTAACCTTATCAACTTCAAAGGTTTCATTTTTTTGTTAAGAAGAAATGTGGTGTTCTTCTCATCGCTTAGCTCTTGCTTTAGGAGACTGAATCTCCACTTCTCATATTCAATATGAGTTGTCAATTACTCAATGGTCTCATCACGTGAAGTGAAGGTCTCCATCAAGTAATCAAACTTAGCAAGAGCATCACCACGAAGAGAACACCTTACTTTAAAAAAGACGGTGATAATATATTCTTCTTCTTCAACAACATCATGATCATCCAAGATGCTAGAGAGGGAGGGAGGAGCAATCACCTTTGAACTTCTTGCCATGAGGCAAATGTCGGAGTTCTTGGGAATGGTGGAGAGGTCAAGATTGTCCTCCATAGATCCTATTTCCATGAGACACGGGCCAATGTTGTTAGGAATGTCGGAGTTGTCAGAGTAGTCCTTGGTATAGTCATAGGTGAAGAGTGACCCGGGTACGGCAAGAGCCAAACCGGACACACCCACAACCTTCTCCTCATCATCACTTCCTTCGCCGGAGGTGTACTAGGCAGCAACAAGAGCTCTTCCTTCTCTTCTCTTGTTCTTCTTGTATCTTTCGTTGACGGGGTTTGGCTTCAATCTTGGCTTGGCACCCCGTTCATACGTTGGCTTGTCTTATCTTTTCTCATATGGACACTTGTCGGCGAAGTGGTTGGTTTCATCACAACTGTAAAAGGTCATCTTCTTCTCACTAGGGTAACTCAAACCCTTCTTTCCAAAGATCTTGATCCATTTCTTGGCGAAGAAAGCAAGATCAACATTGATATCACTAGTTGAGGTCATCTCTTCTTCTTCAATCACTTGATATTCTTGGACATCTTGAACAGCCTTGGCCTTCAATGCGAGACTATGGTTGGCCTCCAACACACGGTTCATCTCCTTGACCTTCTTTCCTTCCTTGGCCAAATTCTCGGTGGCCAAAAAGTATGAGACGAGATCATCCGGAGTGAAGTTTCTTTGAGCATCGAAGAGTGTCAAGTTGAGAGTGGTTTAGGATTTGCCACAAGGAATTATTGAGATGATCTTGGACTTTGATACTCTCATCGTTGACATCAACGCCATCTTGATATTTGTCACAACCAAGTCCCTTAATCCTCACACGGATAGCATCAAGTCTTTAATAGCAATCGGAAAGACTTTCACCATCCTTGATCATGAACAAGTTCAACTCGGACTTGGCCGCCTCATACATGGATCTTTGAATGAGAGACGTTCCCTCTTGAAGAATGATGATACGATCCCAAAGCTCTTTGGCGGACTCAAGATCACTAACTTGATTTTGGAGAGATCGGTGAAGAGCACTTTGGATCTTGTCATGGGCGGTGGCATTGATTTGACGATCATAGTACTCTCGTGGAGACATGTTGTCCGGATCAATGACCTTGAATCCTTTTACCACAACATTCCAAAGTTCCTCTCTATAGCTACGAAGATGAGACTCCATAGAAGTTTTCCAAAAGGGAAAGTGAGTTCCATCAAAATGAGGAGCGGGACCACAATGATTAATATGAGGCATGATGGGATTTGTTTTAGGATACATAAAAGGAAAATTAGAATAAGGAGATTCCAGAGGTTTTGGATGACCACTAGTTGAAGTGGTACCCATAACCCCATCACCTAATGCTTCCGGGGTTGGAATTCCTGGAGGAGCACCAAGTGCAACCTTATCCTCAAGAACCTTGAGACGCTCAAAGTATTTACTCATTTGGTCATCGCGCTCGGTAGATGACTTAGCCTTTTCAAGGGCTTACATCTCTCGAATCTCTTTGACCGAATAAATCTTAGATTCATCCTCCTCATCGGAGAAAACCATGTCGCTCTTAAGGCGGTGAAGCCCTTAGAAAGAGCCCTTGCTCTGATACCAATTGAAAGTATAGAGATGGTAACCTAGAAGGGGGTGTGAATAGGTTCTACAAATTTTCTTTTAATTCTTTTACAAGTTTAGGCTTTGCAGAATAGAAAGCGAGCCTAATGCGAACTAGGTGAGGCAACATATATGATGAAACAAGATAATTCAAGCATGAAGGCTATCACACAAATAAATACCACAAGTAAAGAGATCGGTTAGAAATAACCGAAGCACGCAGAGACGAAGATGTATTCTCGTGTTCCCTTCCTTGAGATGAAGGTACGCCACGTTGGAGAGGTGTGGGATCCCACGAAGGATTTCCCAACGCCACGAAGGCTCACCTTCTTCTCCGGAGCCTATCCCACGAAGGAATAGCTCACTCACTCGTGGTAGACTTTGAAGGTAGTCTCCAAACCCTCACAAACTTCTTCTTGGAGCAAATCCATAACCCGGATGCTTCCGAGTGACTCTAGCCGCCTAGGGTTTCCACAAACCTAAGAGTAACAAGCTAGCTCGATGAACTCTAGGGGGAATGAGATTTGGCTTGGTGAAATCATAGATCTAGGCCTCCTCAAGATTTTCCCCAAAGGGATTTGAGTTTGGTTGGAGGAGGAGGGGGATCTCAAGCCTTTGGAGATCAACAATGGAGTGTGTGTGTGAGAGAGAAATGTCTTGGGGTTTTGGAATGGTGAAAGGACACATATGTCGCCTAGAGGGGGGTGAATAGGCGGTTTAAAACTTTTACGAGAGATAGGCTTAACAAATGCAGAATAAAACTAGCGTTTACTTTGTCAAGCCCAAAGCCTATATACTATGGTTCACCTATGTGAACCAACAACTTATGCTAAGCAATATAAGCAACTGGGTGATAGCAAGATATATAACTTCAAGCACGATGGCTATCACAAAGTAAAGTGCATAAGTAAAGAGCTCGGGGATAGGAATAACTGAAGTGACACGGAGACAACGATGTATCTCGAAGTTCACACTCTTGCGAGTGCTACTCTCCGTTGGAGCCGTGTGGAGGACAAGTCACTCCAAATGCACGAGGGCCACCGTATTCTCCTCGAGAATTCCCATCAAAAGGGATGTCCTCGATCCACTATGAAACCTTAGGGAGGTCACCGAACCCGCACAAAGCTTGGGGCTATCTCCATAACTTAATTGGAGGCTCCCAATAAATTGCCACTAAGGCCTTGCCCTTGAAGAATCTCCACAACTTAATTGGAGTCCCCAAGAACACCACAAAGACGCCACAAAGGCCTTGCCCTTGAAGAATCTCCACAACTTAATTGGAGTCCCCAAGAACACCACAAAGACCACTAAGCCGTCTAGGGTCCAAATACCCAAGAGGAACAAGCTCCCGAAGTGAATATCTCACGAACTTTCACCTCCACGTATCACTGCGGAGAAGTCAAACTGATGCACCAAATGCAATGGCAAGAACACCACAAAGATGCTCAACTCATTCTCTCTCAAATTCCAACAAAGCTACAAAAGCTATTGGGGGAATAATATAGGAAGAACAAATAAGAGGAGGAACACCAAATTTCTCCAAGATCTAGATCTAGTGGATTCCCCTCACAAAGAGAGGGATTTGATTGGTAGAAATGTAGATCTAGATCTACTTTTCCTTTTCCCTCAAAAAGATTCAAGAAGCATAGGAGGAGTAGAGGGATATGACAAGCTCTCAAGGTCAACAATGGTGGAGAGCAAATGGGGGAAGAGGTGACAGCCCAAGGAGGAAGAAGGGGGCTTAAATACCCCCTCCCATCGAAATATGACTGTTTGGGTAGGCTCAGGCCGGATTATCCGGGGCCGGATATTTGCAAATATCCGGCCCCCGAAAAATGGCTAAGGACCAGAAAAAACATGCCCCTGGATGGGGGCCGGATATTTTGTTTGGGCCGAATATTCTGGGGGCCGGACAATCCGGGCCGAATATCCCCCTTGAAAGCGCAGAAACATCAAACTGAAACGGGCATAACTTTAGCATCCAGACTCCGATTTTGATGATCTTGGGCTTGTTTTAAAGCTAGGAACAAGCTCTACAAGATCATGTAGGGAACCATCATAGTCCAACAATGTAGTATAGAAATAAATTATAAAAGGTTTAAACTATCTAAGAAAGACATGCCGGTAAAACCTCCAACCTCGAAAATGCAACAAGTTGCCCGTGCAAAAATCATTCTAAATGAACTAGAGCTTGTCATGAGAATAAACACAAGCTCTAAAACATCACATGGATAAGATCCAAATAACAACCAAGAAAGATGATGCAAGGATGCAAAGGTTTGAGCTCTCCGAAGGATACGATCGAGTTATTCACTCGAGAGCCCTCTTGATAGTACGGCAACTAAACTATAACCGGTCTCCAACTATACCTTGAGACCACTGAGAAAGAAACCCTATCAAAATCAAACCTTAACCCTGCGCATTTCACTTGAGCTTGATGATGATGGTCTTGACCGCAACAAGATGGAACACCTTTCTTGATTGTGCTTGCTTGATGAAGTCATGCGAAATGCTCCCCCATACTCCACTATGGGAGAGCTTCTTATTCGGCGCATCTTCACATATCCATGATCACCATATGGATGGCAAGCTTCAAGCATATGATCTCTTCGAGATGGCTTATCTTGAACTTGCACTTCATTTCTTCATTCTTCATCATGTTGATGTCTTGAAGTTAAACTTGAGGGCTCACTTCATCTTCATCTTCAAGACATACTTGACACTTAATATTCTTCATCAATTTCTTTTTATTGCAACCTTGAAGCCAACATATGGTTCAAGCATTGCATATGGACAACTCCTACAAATATAACTCAATGCAAACATTAGTCCATAGGGATTGTCATTAATTACCAAAACCACAAATGAGGGCTCCATGCACTTTCAATCTCCCCCATTTTGGTAATTGATGACAATCTCTTTGAGATGGTTTATATAAGCAATTTAAGTAACAAACAAGTTGAATACATAGAGCAAACTCCCCCATAATATATGCAAGAGCATATATTGACATTCAAAGCCTAGTGTAGTTTTCTCTAAATATTCAACTATGCAAAGCAATAAGATGCAATGCAATAAAGGCACATGCTTAAACACAAAGCAAAGACATAACCAAATTCCCTTAAACCCTCCAAACTTCTCCCCATTGGCACCAATTGCCGAAATGGGTGAAAAATTTAGAAGGCCAATATAGTGAGAGTTCCTCCATACCATGTGCATTTCTCACAATTTGAGTGGAATCAAATGCACGTATCCAATGACGAATATTTGGAAGGAATCAAACTATAGAGAGGATCAAAGATTGCAAAAAAGATAGCAAAGTCAAGAAGTCACAACAAATGAAGCAAGCAACCAAATGAACCGCAAAGAAGATACCAAAAGAAAGATAGATATTATGATAAGGTCAAGAAGATTGCTCTAAATAATATGAGGAAGCTCCCCAAGTGGCTTATATAGTCCTCCCGAGAAAAAGAGTCGTTTGGTGCCAGAGTCGCGATACCCGGCATAGGGTCCGACAGGTACCCGAATTTTTGTTATCCTACTCGGCATGCCTGCCAGATACTGGGCTGCCCGGCAGCAGCACCCGATATGTCGGGTTGTGTGCCGGGTTACGCGATAGCAGCATTTGGCATGTCGGACTGTGTGCCGACCTGCCTGGAACTTCGGTTCCTCCTCCCAAGCCCTATGCCATGGTTCCCAACTTTTCTCAAACGGAATGTTTCTCAAAACAACTATACCTCTCAACACTTTTTGGTGTGAAGAATATGTGGTAGGATGTGTATATATGGCTTTGGCAACATCCCCACTAAGCTCATCAAGACTGCCCCTCTTAATAGTGTGGTGATTCCTATAGACTCAAATATAAGCAATAGAGAAAAGAGCCAAAACACCGTCGCTTCTTGAGAACGCCAAATGGGGTGTCTCTCACCACCTTGCAACCTCATATGTGGACTAAAACCCGTGTATACACTTATATAAATCATTAGTCCACATAATAGCTTCGGTGTCATTGTTAGCCAAAATAATGGTTAAGGGTAAAATACCCTTACACGTAGGCCTCACAAGCTCAGATCGGGCCCAGATAAAAAAATGATATAATTTGGGTAGATATTATTCCAAGACTATCTAGAATGTATCAATATTTTTACAATGAATTATTTATTTATTATATAAATATTAACTAATTTAAAAATATGTGTAAATGTCTATACATACATGTTTAAGCACACGGTTTTTGACTGCAACCATTTGTGTAGGTTCAAGTGGCATTCTACACTTGTTTAGTTTCAAATAATTTCAGCTATGTCATGATTAAATAAATACGTTGTTTTCAAAATAAAAGACATGTACTAACAGCCATATTTAAGTGCCCGTCGGTGATATATATGAATACTTGAACTGATCAGTAAATTCTTCACACATTTCAAACACAAACACACTATAAAATTATAATGTCATGTTCGAATAATTGATACAATGTAAAAAAATGTTCCAAATGAAAGAATACTAAAATCAAATGATCAATAGACAAGCATCCTCCTGTCATTAAAAGCCAAAGGAGAATGTCTCCGATTTTTTTCCTGGACCGAACTTGCGTAAACTCGACCGGCGGTCTTTTTCGTTTCTTTTTTTCATTTTGTTTATTCTTGGTCGAATATCTTGGCACATTTTCTTTCTTCTAACCCACCAGTAATGGAAGAGGTCAATGTCTTCGTAAGACCATAGCTAAGGGTTTATCCCATTTTTTTGTTTTTGTTTTAAGAATCATCTGAATCATTGAGGCTTTATCCACAACTTGCAATAGAGCATATGACTAGCATAGAAGAATTCACGAACAAGTTTGCATTGTTTTCTTACAAACATCCAATTTGCAGGTTTCAATCTAAAAGGTAGGTTCCATTTGTGCAAACATCTAAGAGAGCATCTGGCTGCGGTACAAGAAATCAAACATAGAGCACCTACATAAACGACACAAACCGAGACAGTAGGAACAATAGGTGGCATGTTCTCTCTTTGACAAACATCTTCATTGACCAGATAGCCAGCAATGATTATTGATTGCATAATGTACACTAACTTCCATTGCATTATACCCCATTTTATGGTACACAAAATTATTGACCTGTCATGACTCTCCTGGACCATCTATAGATGTGGTATCCTATGGTCACTAAGTTCCTATAGAAAAAATGCCACTTTGTACCTAAAGAGCGTGCACCTAGCAAAACGACACACTCACACACACCCCCTTGCACTCTGTTAACAGTGGAGAGTGATACATACATCATTTCTAAAGGCACCCTGAAAGTACACACGCCCTTAATTTGTTGCATCGTCAACATCACACTGCTAGTGGGGGAAGTCACCTGAGGCTGAGGCTATCATCATCAGTTCATCACTCACGGTCGTTGAGTAGACCCAACGAACCCGAGCTCGCTCGGGCCTGGACCTGGGCCTGGGTTTGGACCGGTCTAGTGAGAGCCATCAGTTTGGTTGGCGAGATGGGCCTCTTTGGATCGGCCCTCTTCGTGGCCACCGTCTCGCTCCCGCCTCCGTTGTTCCCGGCCTTCCGTGTATCACCGCCGTCCTCATGCCGGATGCCGCGTAGCAGCGCCGCCACGTCCTTGATGGTCGGCCGGTCCTCCGGCCGCGGGCTTGCGCACAACAGAGCGATGCCGAGGGCCTGCAGCATCTCCTGGACCTGCGTGTCCGGCCGGCCCTGCAGCCTCGCGTCGACGATCTCCGCCGGGTCACGCTTCCGGCACAGGTGGTCGCGCACCCACTGCACCACGCTCTGCCCCTCGCCGAACGCCGCGTCCAGCGTGCGCCGCCCGGTGATCATCTCCAGCAGCACCACGCCGAAGCTGTACACGTCGCTCTTGGTTGTGATCTTGGTCATACATCCATACTCTGCATAAACCTCAGGCGCGCGTCAGTCAATCTGGTACTAATCATACAAGAAAATTGAATTTCTAACAGTATAGTTCAAATGCTTACCGGGAGCGATGTAGCCATAGGATCCGGCGAATGGCGGAGGCGAGGAGTTGGCGCCGTCATCGGCAACACGGGCCAGGCCGAAGTCGGCGAGGCAAGCCTCGTAGCGGTCGCCGAGGAGGATGTTGTCGGCCTTGACGTCACGGTGGATGATCCCTGGCACGCAGTCGTGGTGGAGGTACGCCAGGCCCTCGGCCACGCCGACCGCGATCGCGAGCCGCACCTCCCACTCCACCACAGCGGCGCCGGTCGCGCCAGCTCCGTGCAGAAGGCCGCCGAGGGTGCCGTTCGGGAGGTATTCGTAGAAGAGGAGGCGCGTCCGCCGGTTGGACGCCCATCCCAAAAGCCGGACTATGTTGCGGTGGCGGACACGCGGGAGCACGCTCACCTCGCACGCGAACGCCTCGACGGACGCCTCGTCGCACGACTGGAACTTCTTGACGGCAATCGTGACCCCGGTCGACGGGACGTTCGCGCGGTACACCTCGCCAGACCACCCGTGGCCGATGACGTTCGCTGGAGTGAGGCTGCGAACCACATCGGCGACACCGATGTCAAGCTTCTGGTACAGCGTCACGTCCCACGGCGGCGACATCTCACCGTCCTTCTCGTCGCTGCCAGAGCGCGCACCGCGCCGGCGCCACCCGAACAGGACGAGCGCCGCGGCCAAGAGGAGGACGACGAGGGCGGAGAGCAACACGGCCATCGCGACACGAGCGGTGCGGCGCGCCTGGAGCTCGCGGTCGCTGGCGTCGCCTGGGCACCGCGAGAGGCAGAGCGCCTCGTTGCCCTCGACGTCGCTCGTTGGCAGCTTCGCGAAGAACGCCGTTTCCGGTAGCCGCCCGGAGAAGCCGTTGAAGGAGACGTTGAGCGCCACGAGGTTCTGGAGCGCGGACAGCGTCTCGAGATCGCCGGAGAGCTGGTTGTGCGAGACGTCGAGCACCCCAAGCCTGACGAGCCCAGCGAACTCCGCCGGCAAAGCGCCAGAAAAGCTGTTGCAGCTGAGGTTAAGGGTGATCTCCAACGCCGGAATCTTGCCGATGCTCCCCGGTATGTGACCCGACAGTGAGTTGCCGCCGACGTCGAGGAGCTGGAGGCGGGAGCACGAGCCGATCTCCGGTGGTATCGGCCCGGACAGCCGATTGCCGCTGAGGACGAGCTTCGTCAGCGAAGTGAGCATGCCGATGTCAGAAGGGAGCGCGCCGCGGATGGCATTGTAGGAGAGGTCGAGGTACTGGAGAGAGAGCAACTCTTTGAAGATTCCCGTCGGCAGCACGCCGGCGATGGCATTGTCGTGGAGATCGAGGAAGGTGAGGTTCCGGCACCCGGATATCTCTGCCGGAAGGTAGCCGGAGAGCCGGTTTGAGCCGAGGTCCAGGAAGCTGAGAGTCCCAAGCATGCCGATTTCCGGCGGTATTGCGCCCGTGATGTGGTTGCCGCTTGCCCGGAACCGGTCAAGGGACGTGCAATTGCCAATCTCCGGCGGCAACTGGCCGGAGAGTTGGTTGTTGATGAGCAGCAGCTTGGATAGCCGTGGAAGCCGGAAGAGCGACGGCGGGATCGGCCCGGTCAGAGCATTGGTGGACAGGTCGAGCGCCTCGAGGCTGGTGCACTGGCCGAGCTCCGGCGGGATGGTTCCGGTCAGCTGGTTGGCCCACAGGTACAGCATGCGCAACGCTGGGAGGCCGCCGAGCTCGGCAGGGATGGCGCCCGTGATCTGGTTATTGTCGAGCTCCAGGTCGGTGAGGTTGCTGCACCGAGCGAGCTCCGGCGGCACCGTGCCGGAGAGCTTGTTCGCGCTGAGCTGCAGCTCCTGCAGCGAGGAAATCTTCCCGAGCGACGCCGGGATGCGGCCAGTGAGCCCGTTGAGCGACAGGTCAATCACAGCGAGCTCGCTGCACGACCCGAGCTCCGGCGGGATGATGCCGACGAGCTGGTTCTGCCACAGCAGCAGGTTCTTGAGCTTCTTGAGCCCGCCGAGCTGTGCCGGGATGGACCCGGACAGCGCGTTCTCGTAGAGGTAAATGTTCTCCAGACTGCTGCACCGGCCGAGCTCCGCCGGAATTGGGCCGGAGAGCAGCGTCGTGTAGATGGCCAGCGTGGTGAGGTTCTTGAGCCGGCCGAGACTCGCCGGGAGCGGGCCGGTGATGCTTGTCTCTGCGAGGCCGAGCATGGTGAGGCTGGAACAGTCCCCGATCTCCATGGGGAGCGCCCCGTGGAGATTCTTGTTGCCGCCGCCACGGAGCACCTCCAGGCTGGCCATCCGGCCGATGGCCCCTGGAATCCTGCCGGCGAGCTGGTTGTCGTAGATGATGAGCTCCCGGAGAGACGTGAGGTTGCCGATGGCGTCCGGGATGGCGCCCTCCAGGCGGTTGGCGTTGAGGTACAGCGTCTCGAGCTTGCTCCCCGCCCGGCACAGCCCGGCCGGTATCGACCCCGTGAGCGCATTGTTGCTGAGGTCGAGGTGCGTCAGCGCCGGCAGCGCTCCTAGCTCCGGCGGGATGGGACCTGTCAGGTTCGTGCCAGTGAGGACGAGCTGGGTCAGCGTGCTGCCCACGGCGCCGGCCAGGTTGGTCGGGACGCCTCCTAGCAGGTCCACGAACTGCAGGCTCAGCTCGGTAACGCCGCCGCCAGCATTGCACGCCACGCCGGTCCACCGGCACGGGGATGCGTCACCGGCCTTCCAGTCTGCCAGCGCGCCGGGGCCGTTACGCAGCGTCGCCTTCCACGCGAGCAGCGCCGCGCCCTGCTCGTCCACAGCAACGACGGCACTGCCCACGCAGAGCAATGCAAGCGTGCAGCACCTGAGGAACGCCGCCATGGACGTCGACGGCGCCGTCCTCCATTTGCTTCTTCGACTCATAGCACCAACGAGACGCACTGCGCGCGCATATAACAGCAAACACTTCCTCGCCGTAGTTGTACCAACTACCAAAGTACAATTATGTGCAAGAACATCAGTACTGCTACTACTACAAGGGAAGCTAAGCTACTTAATTCTATAGAGCTTTGCTAATTTGCCTCTCAAATCTTGGTCTTGCTTCTGTCGCAAGTCTAGTAGTAACTAATTAATGGAGTGGTGAAGAGGTTTAGCATAAGTAGAGAGAGGAAGAGAGAGGGAGGTTAAAGTGAGTATTTGAGGTTGATGAGATGATGAAGCAATAGAGGGAGGCGACCTTTGTACCTGCAGAATCTCTGGATCCAAGGCGACAGTGCACACTACCACACCCTGTCCCTCCTAGGAAATTGTTCAGAAGTGCCCTCTTCTGGCCCCTCCAGGATTATTTTTTAACTTCCTTTCAAAAATATTTGGCCATAGTCACCATTATTGGGATTCATCGGAGATTAAGTATTTGAATTTTGGACAGGCGTCACCATCACCAACGTCTAATTGCTTTGCAGTGCCCAACTTGGGGAATTTTTTAACAGCAGTAACAGCTTTGCTAGCTGCTAAGAGTAGGAAAAGATGGCATCAGGGGTGAGCAGCTTCATCATGGAAAGGGTGTGTCTCAAGAGGGATAACATTAAATAACAAGCACGTCACAGCCAGTAAGTTTGATCAGTTGATGCTTAACAGCCTGCAGTTAGATACCTTGCTGTAATTTTGGACTTTGCAGGGTGACAATTGGAGTGCTAGTCAGAACTGAGAGGCAAGAGGAGCAATAGTTCAAATTGAAAATAAATGGAATTGGAGTTCATCCTCTACAAGAATGGAAATTAAATCATATTTCTGTAAACTTCTCCAACATATCCTCTTCCTGTACAAAGAAGATTGGAGATCAAGTAGAAAAGGAGAAAACTCAGCTGCAGTAAACCAAAGATTCAGAAAAATGATTTCTGTGGAATATATATTTAGCAAAATGACAACTCAGTACCTCACAAACTATGGACGTCAGAGTAAACAGAATGATGGCAACAACGAAGCTAGAAATGTATTCTTCATGTTGATAAATCATTCTCCTTTATTTTCAGGTTAGACTTGAGTGTTAGACACCTCGTTCTGTGATCACCCGGTAAGACCTGCAATGTAATTGTGGGCATATCAGGGTGACAATTGAACTACTGAGGGAATAATTTATCTCCACTCTCCAGAGTTGAAAGTTATAACAAGAATAAAAACGAGACATCACAGCTGGTTACCCACTGGTAACACACATGACACAGAGGTTGAAAAAACAGTTCATTCCATGCAGTAACAATACTATAAACCCCTGACGGCAGAGGCTGTTTCCTGGCAGGAATGGATTGGATCTGAAGCTAACACAACATCAATGGAGAGGCTGTCACATGCTCCCGGTTAGATCTAATCTTGCCTTTCACACTGCCAGGAACTTAGTTAACTGCTGCCCCTTTGTACTTTGTGTCAAGCGGGGTGGATTATACTAGTGAAAGTAGATGAAATTTTGCAGGCGCGCAGATCTAGATCTACCTTCCACCCTCCAAAATTCCTCTTGGTAAATGGGCAGCTCAGATTAGCCAGTGCAGAACTACTGATCCCACAGAAGATGATGGAACTTGCAGAGTATTTACATTGGAATCACAACTTCTATTTGCAGTGTTGGTTGTTTTACCAACAAGAGATGGTACATGCTGCTGTTTTTTACAGTAAAGAACATTGTTACACAGATAAATGGCAAATGATCAGAAATATAAGTAACTTGCAATCAGAGTCATTTTTTCAAATCAGTGAAAACGCACCGACTGTGAATTGTGATTGAAGTATGCCTGACAAAATGTTTGTTGATGATCCCACAGAAGATGATGGAACTTGCAGAGTATTTACACAGGAATCACAACTTCTATCTGCAGTGTTTGTTGTTTTACCAAAAAGATACGGTACATGCTGCTGTTTTTACAGTAAAGAACATAGAGATAAATGGTGAATGATCAGAAGTAGTACAATTAACTAGCAATTAGAGTCAAAGCATAACAACAACCTCTCCAGATCAATGGCTCTTCTACCTCTGTCCCTCCACAATCTTTCTTCGTCGGCGATCCCCCATATTAATTTGTGGTCTTATGCTTTGTTAAGGACTGTTATTACGCTTCTTCCAGACCACCTAAAAAATCGCAAGGTTTTTTTCTGATACCCAAATCAATCAAGATCAGTGTTCATGAAGTACAAGTAACATAGCATCGTACAGAAAAACTGAAAGCTGGCACAAACAGCAAAGGCCTAACATTTTTTTTCAAATAAACACAAAAGCTTTGCGTCTCAGTTTACATGGATGCAAGAGAGTGGAGGCCACAGTCTAGCATGTTTGCATACTGATAGAAGAATGCATAAAAAAAAGTACCATCATTTGCACAATGAAGGAGTTTTCAAGATTTTTACCCATGTCATCCCCTAGATCTACCAACCTTGACTTGTTTTTCTAACTCCATTTGGTATCTTGATGCACATAGCATAATCAATTTTGCTGGCAAGTTCCTGAATGGGTCTGCTATCTTGATGCTTATGCATGTAATTCGTAACTGTATGCAGATCGACCTATAGTTGAAACTTGAAAGGCATCTCACTGTGTTATTTTTTATTATATTAAGTGAAAGTGATTAGTATGTCACGTGAGGCAGTGGACTCTAAGGTTACGTTGCCGCGTGACTGTGTCGACCCACACGTCGATATTCCATTCGTTTGTAGGTCCCCATAGACATGGTGTGGCTATTGGTGGTACTCATGTGTTTCATCTCTTGCTAAGAGGGTAAATTATATGTAAACATATATAAGAAATCGTACACACTGAAAAGAAAAGGTAAGTTTAAAGGCCAGGAAAAGCAAAGGTGGGCAAAATTCAAACAGAAATGGTAAAAGGAGAAAGGGACTCAACAGCAGAAATATTTGAGAGCCAGCTTGCAAGTGACACAAACATGAACAAATATTGCATTGCCTAAGAATTGAAATGGTGCTAGTGAGAGAAACTAAGAAATAGGGAGAATCTAGGTATGAGGGACAGGGAGGTGGTAGGGCACATGGAGGGGTAAAAGGACCATGAAGAATACAATAGCACAAGGACAAGGATAGGCATCATGTGAGAACGAGATGGTGGAACAGATATGTGTAGATGATAGGTATCATTGGGAAGAAGTAGCCATTAGTTTAACTCCAAGCAATTAAGGGCAGGCATGATGTGTATCAGCAAGAAACAAGTGATGTTAGTGCCTTAATTGATGCTGATGAATGAACCAAAAAAGAGCTTCCTGCGAGGGGTGGCCACTGGTATGCAAACGCTTGTATTTTCAAATGAGAATTACAACTTTTTGATGTCAAGGCAGACAAGCCGACTCTAAACAGTAAACAGTTTTGCTGTACATCAACTAATTTTTCGTTTATTTCAAATGGTTACCTGCTGACAGATCCTTACCTTGGCGGTGCTGTAGTAGAACACAGATCCATTTGCCACTGCCAGCAGAACCGCTCCATTTATATTGTATCATTCGCTGAAATTGTGCCCAATCAATGAAGGAAATGTGTGCCTGATATTAGAGAGAAAAGTAGAATTTACGCTGACAGGCTCAAGGATCACACGGTAAGGTTACAACTTACAAACACAAGGAATTTTACCAGCTTAATTTTTCACATACGGACATACCTAGGCAGAAAAGGATCCAAAAGATAAACCGTGATCAAGGAGGAGTTGAGTTTCACGAAAACTCACGAAGAAATGCGATTTCTATTTTCCTTCATTAACTTCTCTTCATTTCCTCACAAGCTCAAAACTAATGTATAGCTAAATCTATGAAATAGCAAGAAATCAATAAAAATCTACTCACTGTTACCACCATGAAGCAGTGGGAAGATACACAGATTTAACTATAGTCATATAATGTGCGTAACTGTCAATTCCATCAACTTTGTAAGTAGAACTGTACATTTTTGCATTTATCAATCACACTAATCATTTTTTCCATTGCTAAACATGGTTAACCGATCAATACAAAGCACCCTGGGAAGGAGATGTAGACCACAAAAATCAACGGTTCTTTAGTGCACACGGTGGAATGATTAGAGATTCAAGTATAGAATTGGTGGGCGGCCTATTCACACTCAAGCTATACATCTTTAGCTACGGTTTAATAATAAGATAATATTTCTTTAGAGAACCATCTCGGGAGCAGTGCCCGGGTTCTGAGCATAGTGGAATTGAGCGCTTTGATCTCTTTCCGCTCTACGCAGCAATTAAGATAAAAGTATTCATATAGGAACTATAGCCGTAGCCATCTTCCTCTACTTGGTGTCTTGGTGACCTCATCACCTTTCATCATATGCACTTAATTTCGCAGTATATTCGTTACTTGTTCACCGTCAGCTCCAACCTTCTCCGGAATTTTTCATATTTTTAATGGCTCCCAAGAAAGTGTAGTCTTACTTTTTACTGCACTTCTATTCCATCAGAAAGAGGTTACAAGCGAAATGAAAGGTACCAACTAGAAATGATTTTATCTGGAAACTGAAATTTTCTACAAGATAGAGTGGCTAATCATGGTGGTTCTCAATATCTCTTGCACTAAATTTCAAAAACAAAATATCTCTTGCACCATGTTCTGTCAAATCAAATAGTCATCAATTTGTCCATAGTCTTAGTCTCCATATATCATTGTTCATACTTATGTTTGTTTCGTTTCCAACACAAACATATGTTAGTTTGTCACAATAATCGTGAGGTTCCATGGTCAAATGAGATGACATCAAGGTACAAAGACAATGTAGATAAAATCTTGAGTGTAGTATCTCCGAAACAGATGAAAACATCTTTGCATTGAAGCTAATAAAACGGATTCCGTCTACGGTAAAACACATCTAAGAAGAATTCATGATTATAGAGCAACCAGCTGGAGAGAATCCCCTTCTATCACAGGAGACAGGACACATAATAGAAGTATGGAGTAAAAGACAACAGTGCAAACAGTAAGTGATTTTCTATGTAAGTATTCAGAAAAAAATCACGTACTAATGTGAAACACTGGTGACCAAATGTGATGTTAACGACATACTGGAAAACTTTGTGGGGAGGATTGCATCATCTCATAGTGGATCCTTCCTCAATTTAGGGGACCTGCCGCACTGTATTAATCATGGACAACAACAACAAAAAGACGATGAAAGGTACAGAGCACTTACACTTAGACAGTGTCAACATACCGAACTATGACACTCTGCTATGATCCAAGAAAATGGACAAGAATGAAGTCATGTTAGCCTTTTGCAACTCCAAAAGATATCCTGCAGTATGCCATGGCCCCCCAAAGCAGGCAAATACTGATGTCATATTTTTTTAATTCTACATTAATTGTTAAGGAAGCCTGTTTTCATTCCAGCTGACAGTATGTGACTTTGTAGAGAGTTCTTCACTAACTTATGCATTCCTGATTTGAAAAATATATCCTATGGGTTTTCATGTTGTACAAAGACATGCTGACCAAAAAATTTCTCCAACACAGAAGGGTCAAATTCTCCAAACCACACCATTTGACAGCAAAATAATCCTCATGCCTTACATAAAAAAAAATATTGCTGCACGGCTTTACATAGATAGGTATTGATTTACAATGCAAAAAGGATACAAATAGTCAACATCAAGTTGATGAAAAAACTCATAGCTATGAATGAGCAGCTTTGATTTTCAATACTTGCCTGCAACTACAAAGGTAATAACAAAGCTTTCATGCTACGCCATTTTTTTTTTAACTTTTTCTCCTTTTTTGTTCAACATTGCACTCAGTTATATTGTATTCATGCACTCATCCTTCACGTTGCATATTTTTGCATAACAAGCAGAAGCTTCAAAATTAACATCAGGATGGGACGGCATATCAAAAAGCAACATTAAGTTCTTCAGAGGGTATAAGAAAAACAAGTTTTGTATATTAACGGAAATATCTACAAATAATTACATGGGCCATATATTGTTATGGAGCATATATTGTGCATGAACATGATACGACTGCACAAGATTTAAGGGAGCAATATGAAGTTTGTAATCACCATACTATCTACTTCCATGGAATGAGATATAAGTTAAAAGAAACATGGTGTGAACTATCTCTGATGATCTGGTGCCATTTAGCGATAGGATCGTTGTAACCGGTAAAATGCCCAGAAACGATAAGTGTCACAAGTAAAATATAGAGAAAAGATACTTCAAAAAGGATAATGAAGTAAATATACAGAAAAAGGTGTAATACGGACATTGGCGGAGCTCTGTTGGGGCCGAACCGGGCCGTGGCCCGCCCAGCTTTCTTGCAAAAAATCCAATTCCTATACATCTAAGGCCCATCCTAGCCCGTGAGCACACAACAGCCTGCACTGCCGCCCAGCCACGGGCAACGAAGATTTTCCTGCGCTCGACTGTCTATGTCTGTCTGCATTCTCCTCTCGAAACAACTCTGACACAGGCAGCGGCCATTGGGATGGGGTACCCAGCTAGATCTAGGTGTTTAGACAAGAAAATAAGGGGGATTTGGGGGCAATCGGAGGAGGGCAGAGGCAGCAGCGCCGCGCGCATCTAGCGTGTCCAGGGCACCACTGCTGCAACCTGCAGGTGCGGCCGCATCGCAAGGGTCCGATGCGCCGGCACCGGCCGGAGGTTCAGCAGGCAAGCTACAAAATCGAGCCCTACTCATTTCCAATTTTCTTTCCATATAGATTCCTTCTTTCTTTCCCTAATTTTTTTTTGGGTAAAGAGTAGCAATTTCATAGCATGGGATGGCGGAATGTTTACTTGTTTTCTTCAAATTGCAGCAGCCATGAGAAAAACCACTTAGAGAAGAATTGACTTTGTCTTGGAAATAAAAGAAATAAAATCAGTGAAGTTAAAGAAAAAGAGAAGAAGACGATACTTCAGCGCTACATTTGCTCGTTACTCTTCCAGTTTCTACAAGCTGAACATGTATTTTCTAGTATGAAGATTATTAAAACAAGTATGCACAACAAGATGGAAGATATCAATCTTGCTAATAACCCGTTAGTTCACATAGAGTGTGATATTTTGGAGGAATCAACTATGATGATGCCATTTTAGATTTCAAAAGGGGAATGGTGTTTTGGCACATGGGAGCATATGCTCCCTTTATTTTGAAATGCATGTTACATACTTTTTGAAATTTCAAAAAATTGAAACGAAAAATTCGAACGTATATCTTCACGTGCTACGTGCTCACAAAGTTGTTTCATAAAAATCCGACTTGTCATGTGGCGTGTGTAAAAAAGACAAAATTCAATGCTGAAAATAAGGCTTTTTAGGAGATAAATTTTCTCTTTTTTGCACAGACCACAAAACATATTGGTTCCTCGCGAAACTTGACGAACGTACGTATATTATGGAGATGTACATGTAGAATTTTTTGTCAAAATTTTTCGACATTTCGAAATATAATTTTTTAATAGAGGGAGCATATGCACCCGGGAGCCGAATTGAATTTCCGTTTCAAAAGCATCAAGGATTGGGCAGCTGACCTGTAGTATGTATCTTCATACTTAAACCCATCTAATATCTAGCTTATTTTGGTATACCTTCTGATTTTATGTAACCAATGGGAACAAAGAAATTTGATCAACTAGTGAAGCGATGTGTTTCGCAACAAAAATTTTGTGCTTATTTTAGCTTGGCCCGCCCATGATTTATTTTCAAGCTCCGCCACTGAATACGGATGAAACCAAATAAGAAGAAAGGAACTGGTGAATGAATAACAATTGCGCTTCTGCTTCACCTTCCCAGAACATTGAAGAATATTGGGGGAGTCCCGTTGAGGCCAGTAAATTGGGCTAACTAGTTGCCTAATTTTGTAATGAAATGGCACCCACGGCCAATTTCAGGCACAGGCAACTCTCTCTATATATGTCATATGAAAGAAGCATCTGAAGCAAGGCATGCTGCCATTCAACAGTCAAAAAGATGAGCAAAGTTATGTTGAATCATGAGTGAATCGAATCAATGATGGTTCCTCAAACTTAGAGCCCACTCCACATGAAAACAACTACTCCTACACAATTTTTTTAAACGGTACTGGATTGCTTCTCGTTTCACTCCACAACTGTGAGGTAGTAACACCTGAGATTAACCTGCAGTGGAGAAGACTAATACTGCTCGTGGGAATCACGAGTCCTCTGCGATCAGGAGACGAGAAGAACAAGCGCGAACCCAAATTGGCGAAATGACGAGGGCAGACTTGGTTGGGTGGGAGGAGACTGGGAACGGAGGTTTGAATGGGAAGAACCTCGCGCTGGGAACGAAACGGGGCGGCTCTGCGACGCGGCTCCGAGCTTCTCCCACCGGCCGCGGCTCACCCACGAAACCAGAACGGCCGCCGCCGCCGGAGACGACGGCCGCCATCTCTCCGTTGGGTTGGGCCAGACCGTCGGACTCCACCCATTTGAGCCCGTGTGCTTCCACCACGAAATCCGGCCTCCAAACCCAATGGGCAGCTTGACGGAAAAAAAAGCTCTCTTGGGCCCAATGATACATTTTTTTCCAAGGGAATCCTCATAGGGATTGAATTTTATTATCAGAGATAACGAAAATACATCGTCAGCCGTTTTTGTTGGTTATATTTACATCAAAAGCATCAAGCTACCCAAACTACAACGTAAGTTTCAGGAACCACCTCGTGCACGCTCACAGAGGGAGCAAGTGCATCCAGCAACAACAGAATACAAGTTTTTGAAACAAAAGCACGACAACAGCACCGGAGCATGATCTTTTTGTTCAAGAGAGGTATAAGGTGTCCATATCATCAGCAGCATCATATGTATCAGTCTCCATATCTTCGCCAGCCTGATTGGTCAAACGATGAACACCAGCCACCGTTGTATTTTCTCCACCAACTCCAGCACCCAGGGCCAGATTGAGGAGAGCGTCCGCACCTTGCTGGAGTTGTGCAGCGTCAGCCTCTGAATGAAGACCTGCCCAATATTTTATAAAGGCAATAGCAAGACAGATTAGATCAACATGATTTTTTTAAAAGTTTCGCTCAAAACAATAACTATTACACGTTTTCCAAATCGCCCAAATGGCTGCCATGCCGGCGATTTGGACGTTGCGACTTGCACGAGAGAACTGTGACATCCACCAGAAGAACTGAGCAAACGATCCAGGACGGGTGGGAGCACCCACAGCCATCCCCACCAAGCTCCAGACATACTTAGCTGCAGGGCAAGAAAACAAAAGATGCAAAATGGTTTCATGTGTGGAGCAAAATTGTCAAAGAGGATCTCATGTCCAATTCCTTTTCAACAGATTATCTTTTGTGGCTATAGCATTGTGCCAAATCATCCATAGCCACACTTTGATTTTCAATGAGATTTTGCTTTTCCACAAATGTTTAAAAGATCTATCTAAGCACAACTGTTTGTACAGGCTTTTTACTGTGAATCGGCCATTCTTAGTTCATTTCCATTTTGGTTTTGTCCACCTCATCAGATAGTGTCCCCTGATTCAAAATGTTCACCAGCCCACACCATTGCATTTGCAGGCCAGCAGTTAACCATCTCCTGAAAGATAGTCTCCAGCCCATCTGAGCAGCAGCCACAGAAATATTTTGTTCAATGCAAATATCATAAATATCAGAGAACTTGTCTTTAAGGGGTGAATGCCCACACCAAGCATCACCCCAGAAACTAGTTCTACAACCATTCCCCGCAGCCATCCTTCTGCCAAGATATTCCTGACATGAAGCATATCAGACCACAGAGGAGAACACCATTCCTGTGTCTGGCCCATTGGATCCATGTCTCTCCTAAGTATTTTCTCCTCATGAACTCCTACCAAGGCCCATCTTCATTTTCCAATTTCCACCACCACTTGCACATCAGGCTTATATTGAATTTGTACAAATCTTTGACCCCCAAACCTCCTTTGCACTTGGGCTTACAAATCCATCTCATTTAACAAAATGGTATTTTCTTTTATTGGCATCACCAGCCCAAAAGAATTCTCTAATGGGTTTTGAGATTGCTTCAACAATTGTCTTATGCAGCAATCTCATGGACATTTGATACAATGGAATGTTAGACATGCAAGCATCAATCTTGATCAGCCTTCCTCCAATGGACATACTTCACCCATCCATCCACCCATGCTTTTTTTTTTACTTTCTTCTCAATAAAGTGCATTTTAGCCACTGTTAGTCTTCTGGCTCAGACATGAGTACCCAGGTAATTAATAGGCCAATTTCCTTTTTGATAGTTAAACAGCTCCACATAATCATGAAGTTTTTCTAGGTCTTTCAACACCAACATTGTCTCACTTTTCTCAAAGTTAATTTTCAAACCAGACATAGTTTCAAAGACATAAAGAAGCAATTTCAAATTCCTTGCTCCTTCCATGTCACCCTGTAGCAGAAGAATTGTGTCATCTACATATTGCAGAATAGCCACACCATGATCAACCAAATTATCAGCCAAGCCCTTAAGCAACCCATTTCTCTGAGCAGAGACAATTATTTTGGAAAGGCTGTTGGCACCATGTTGAACGTGAAGGGAGCAAAAGGATCCCCTGTCTAACACCCTTGAAGCTACCAAAGTATGGACCCAAGTCTATCAGGAAATTCCAATTAACTTTATCATATGCTTTTTCAAAGTCAATTTTGAGCACCACACCTTGCTTCTTTTTTGCTTTTGGATTTCCTCAGTACTTCTTACAACAGTATTACACCATCAGTGATAAATATCCCTTTTATAAATGCATTCTGGCATGGATGTATCAACTTACTCATGACAGATTCCACTCTGACAGTCATAGCTTTTGTGAAATTTTTTAAATAACACTTGCCCTGTACTTCTGAATAATTTTAGCATCATCACTTTTGGGGATAAGGGTAATAATCCTATAATTTTTTGAGTAGGTAATAATCCTATAATTGATTCTCTCTAGGTTGATTTGATGACTATGAAAATCATTGAACATTCTCATTATATCTGTTTTAACAATACATCGGCAATGTTGATACATAAGCCCATGAAAACCTGGGCTTCCAAGCCCAGGCCCAGCCAGGACTTCCGTCGTCCACTGGCAGTCGTAGTCTTCTCCTTCCGGGAAACCAAATCCCACCGACCTTAGATTGCCTCCTACGCCTCACCGGCCTCCCGTCGCCAGCTCCGGCGAAATCGCGATGGCGGCGATGAACGCGTCGCAGTTCATGGACAAGCAGATCCTCGGCCTCGCGGCGGCGGGCGCCGCGTCGTCGCCTCCCTCCGGCGCCGGCGGTGGTGGCGGTGGCGAGCTGTTCGATCTGATGGGCCCCAACCCGCAGGAGGAAGACGTGGTGGAGACCCACGACGACCTCCACGCGCGCAGTGGCGCCGACGAGGTGGTGATGCCCAGCTACGACTTCCAGCCCATCCGCACCGCCGCTGCCCCGGCGCCCGCCGCGTCGGCCCCCGCGCCGAACGCCTGGGGGTCGCTCGACTCCAATGCCGCGTCTCCCAGCCTTAAGGTAATAGCACTTGGCCACCTCACCGCCGATGGCGCTGTGGTAGATCTGTTCGTCGCGCCCGTTCACCCGCGAATCAAGCTAACATATGTTCACTAAGCTTGTTTAGGTCGTGCCCTTCCTATCTATGTGAGTTTAGTTCTAGACACTGGTAATTGCTAGGTAGTGTTGCCCTGTTCTTTACTATTGTCGAATTTCGTTAGTTGGAATCCAGTTGATGTGGTTGCTCTTCCCATCATCTTGCTAGGTAGTGTTTCCCTGTTCTATTGTCGAATTTTGTTACGGTTTAGATCCAATTGATGTGGTTGCTCTTCCCATCATCAAAGGGATAATGCTATTGCACACGCCTATGAGTGCCATTTTGCGAGATAAGCAGATGTTGATATGACATAGTATTTGCTTTTAGATGGTTGCAGATGCTTCTCTTGCAATTGCTCTTTGTTTGCAGCTTGTTGCTGATTTAAGCTCTATGTGGTTGACTGGTTTACTCCTTGTAGTCTTATATGCATCATACTGTTTCTGAAGCATCCATGCAAATGCAATGTTGTGCAACTTGGCTAGGCGATGAACCATATATGTGTGGTTCGCTACACACCGCCCCTCTAATCTCATGTATGATTGCTCAGCCTTAACTGATTTATGTGTGCTCACCATGCACTTTGGAAGAAAAGGTGGCAGTGTCACTTCATGACTCCATGTCCCTTAGCATGGCTCCAGTGAGCTGCATTTCTAATTACTATAGACTGCCTTGTGGCTGACTGTGCAGAGCTCATGACAGCATTTGTGCGATAAACAGATGCTGATATGACAATAGTATTTCGTAATTACTATAGATGGTTGCAGATGCTTCTCTTGCAATGGCTCTGAACCTTAAACGATTTACTTACGGTCACCATGCACTTTGGAAGAAAAAGTGGCAGTGTCACTTCATGAATCCGTATCACTTATCATGACTCCAGTGAACTGCATTTCCAGTAACTATTGCAAAATCAGTTTGGTTATGTGTATAATCATTGGGTCATGTCCATAACCACCAATCATGTGTGGGCACTAGGCAGTCCAGCTCCAGCGTATCCAAGTTATATGTGCATGCAAAGTTATTATGTTCTTCATATTTCTTGTTAGTGGTATGGTACGCAATTTAATGACCACTGATTGAGTATAACTGTATAAGTACTACTATCACGGGCACTCAGGGAACTTGTTCATATTCATCATATCCTTCTTTCATTCTTCAGTTCTTGTGATGCGTGATTGTTATCACTTCATAGTGTTTTTCTCTTTCCTTATGATAAATGTATGCTTACTATGTTTCATTTCTTTTACAATGCAAAGAGTGCTGCTATAGTGGAGCCTCGTGTGCTAAAGAAAGTTAGTCATGAAGAAGAAAGGAGCAACTTCAATGCAATCACTATAGCAGACATTGATCGCACCATGAAGAAATATGCTGATAACTTGCTACATGCACTGGAAGGTGTAAGTTCAAGACTGGCACAGCTGGAGGGCAGAACGCAACATCTTGAGGGTTCTATTGGCGAGTTCAAGTTAACAGTTGGTAATTACAATGGCAGCACTGATGGAAAACTAAGGCAATTTGAGAACACACTGCGGGAGGTAAGCTTTATTCCAACTCCTCTCCCTGAAAGTGAACATGACGAGTTGATAGTCGCTGGAAACATATTTTCATTAATTTGTTTTGTACCATCACCAAGATTTCTTCAGTGGCTAGACTAATTATGTATGCACTACTTGCAGGTTCAAGCAGGTGTGCAGATTTTGCGTGACAAGCAGGAAATTGTTGAGACCCAGATCCAACTTACAAAGCTTCAAGTATCTAAAGCGGAGGATGTTCAGCCAGAAAATGCCAATGCTGGGCAGATAGACTCACAGCAGCAGCTGACTGCACCTCAGCCAACTGTTCAACCACAATATCAAGCCCAGCCCCCTTCCCAACCACCAGCACTCCCTACTCTTCCTGCTCCCAATGCGCCGCCACCACCGATGGTTCACAACCAACCTCCACAACAATTCCAAGCTCATTTACCACATCCCCAGATGCAACCAGTGCCACCAGCTCCATCTGTGCCAACCATGCTGCAGGAATCCTACTATCCCCCACCTGCACAGCCAACAGAGGCTGCACACCAGCAATACCAAGCACCACCAGCAACGCAGCCACAAGCACATCCAGCAGCACCCCAGCATTATCAACCCCCGCCTCAGTATGCTCCATACTCTCAACCTCCACCGCCTGGAAGTGTTAACCCCCAAACTGCAGCCCCATCCTTGCCCCAACAGCAAGAAGAACCAGCACCTTATGGGCCTCCTCCTCAGAGCTATCCACCAAATATGCGTCCACCGTCCCCGTACATGCCACCACCCAGCGGACCTGCTCCTCCTCCTTTCTATGGGCCAAATCCTGGCATGTACGAGCCGCCAGCAATCAGGCCTAACTCTGGGCCACCACAATCCTACAATGCTGGATACAAACAGCAGGGAGGCGGCGGTTATCCTGAGCAATATGGCTACAGTGGGTCTCCGTCTCATCGCGGTAATGCTGGAATGAACGTGCCCTCACCCTTTGCCTCCGCAGGGGCCTCTTCTGGCGGCAGTGGCAACTATGGCAAGCTCCCTACAGCTCAGATTCTTCCCCAAGCAACGCCAGTGAGCTCTACACCGAGCGCCTCCTCCGGCAACAGAGTGGCGGTCGACGACGTGGTGGACAAGGTTTCTACCATGGGTTTCTCGAAAGAGCAAGTGAGGGCTACTGTGCGGAGGCTGACGGAGAATGGTCAGAACGTTGATCTGAACGTGGTGCTAGACAAGCTGATGAATGGCACGGACGCGCAGCCTCTCCAGAAGGGCTGGTTCGGGCGATAAGCCCGGCTCTGCTTAGCTAGGGCCGTTGCTGGCTCCTGGAGCAGCATGTGTATATTGATCACTGAACGTTTTGTGCCTTCATCTGAGGAACTGGGCAGGGCTGGAGGGACAATCTGGTTGGTTTGCTGCTGCAGATCGCGTAGCTTGTGTTTGGCAGCTCTTGCTTTCACCTGTTAGTGGCTGGTACAATTTTTCCATCGTCAGAGTTCTAAAAGTTTTCTAGTGTTATTGCTGATTCCTTTGAGACTTGTCTGGTGATGGACTTGTCTAATAAACCAAAAGGTTATGCATACACTTTGGCATTTGTCTAATCTGTCCAGGAACTGGCGCTATCGTCTGCCCAAGACGACACGCCTGATGTTCTCAGGACATCTCTCATGTCATTATCGTGTGGCTGTCGTTCTGTGATCACAAATATCACGGAGGTTTGGCCAAGGTAAATACGACACGAGACCAGTATCAGCTAGCCGTGCACTTTCACCTCCTTATCTCTGAATTCTTGGCTCCGCTACGTAGATCTCACCAGGACCACGAGTCCACGACTACACTCACGCAGTTCTCGGACAACGAAGCTACTGTGCTAGCAGCTCACACTCACATGGCTTGGCGCCTCACAACCGGCCGCTGGTCTGCGTGAGCTGCTGCAGCATCGGCCGTCTGTTGCCACGGCCACCCATCGGAGATCAGCCATCGCCGGCAGCGTGTGTGCGTGCTCGCACGCATGACATGCCTTTGCGTGCCGGCAGTCTTCCTCGCTTGCGCCGCCCCCAGCACGGGGCATAAAACCACCGGCCTCCTCGGCGACGGTCAGCAGCAGCGGAATATCAATCCGGCGAGTGGCACGAGAGGCAAGTTGGTTGCTGCGCGCGCAGGAAGGTCAGGAATGGACCGGGATGCTCCGGCGCCGTCGGAGCCGGTCGTCGCGCCGGACGCCGTCATCAACCTGGAGCTGTGCGTGTTCGTTCTTCCGTACATAGATTACGCAGAGAAAATTTCAATCTGACAGTGTGCTTCATTTGCCTTCGCACCGGGTGGCGTGTGTACGTGCGTGCAGCGGCGACCCGACCATGTACGAGGCCTTCTGGAGGGAGGCCGGGGAGCTGGCGGACGTGGTGATCCCAGGGTGGTGGGGGATGAGCTACACCTCCGACGCCGGGAACCTCTGCTGGTTCCTCGATCCGGAGTTCGAGCGCGAGGTGCGCCGCCTCCACCGCCTGGTCGGCAACGCCGCGGTCGACGACGGCTACCACCTCGTCGTCGGAACCGGCGCAACCCAGCTCTTCCAGGCGGCCATGTACGCGCTGTCCCCTGCCGGCGCCGATCGGCCCATCGGCGTCGTCTCGCCCGCGCCATACTACTCGGTAAGTAACTATAAGATCAAGCGACGCAGCAAATCCAACTATAGCTTTAGTTCATTACATTCGTGGCCGTGAGCGACTGACATGGTGTACGTGCGCGATCTTGGACGACATGTACAGTCGTACCCGCCGCAGACGGACCTCCTGCTCTCGGGATACTACCGGTGGGCCGGCGACGCCAACGCCCTGGACGGCAGCAACGACGGCCACATCGAGCTGGTCTGCTCGCCCAACAACCCGGACGGCGCCATCCGCGAGGCCGTGCTGAGCGGCAAGGCGATCCACGACCTGGTCTACTACTGGCCGCAGTACACGCCCATCACGGGCGCCGCCGCCCACGACATCATGCTCTTCACCGTGTCCAAGATCACCGGCCACGCCGGCACCAGGCTCGGGTGGGCGCTCGTCAAGGACCGCGACGTGGCGAAGAAGATGGTCTACTTCGTGGACCGGGCCAGCATCGGCGTGTCCAGGGACTCGCAGCTCCGCGCCGCCAAGCTCCTCGCCGTGGTCTCCGACGCCTACGACGACGACAGCGGCGGCCGCCTCTTCGACTTCGCGCGGCGGCGCATGGCGGAGCGCTGGCGGGCCCTGCGCGCCGCGGTGGCGGGCACTGGCGGCGCCTTCAGCCTCCCGGAGGAGACCACCGGCTACTGCAACTTCACCAAGCAGACCGTGGCAGCTTACCCTGGTACGGTACATGTGACACACCCGACCCACGCACACCCACCATTACCGCAGCTTGGTCTGAATTCTCACTGCGTTTTCACTTGTCATTGCCTTGCGCTCTCGATCGCGTGCAGCGTTCGCGTGGCTGCGCTGCGAGAAGGACGGCGTGGAGGACTGCGCCGAGTTCCTGCGCGGGCAGGGCATCGTGGCGCGGGGCGGGGAGCAGTTCGGAGGAGACGCCAGGTGCGTCAGGGTCAACATGCTGGACAGGGACGGTGTATTCGACATACTCATACGGCGCATCTCCTCCATAACATGATTGCGATGAGGATGCACAATCAGACTGGATTCCAGGACAGGATTTTGATAATCTCATCTGCTTAACTATAGTTTCTTGTACATGATGATTTGTGCGAGTTTCTCTAGACGCTGAGTTTTACAATGCATCGTGTCCTTTCTATAAAAGTATGGGATTTGCTAGTTCTCACCTAGCACGAAGCTCAGTCAACTCTTACACCATTTGATTTGTATCGCGATGCATGCTAGTTATTAGTTGCAATATAAGTTGTAACTGAAATATGATGACATCATCTGACTGAATTAGTTCTTGGTCGATTGAGAAATAGTCACACCCTAAAAGTATACTGGGCATCAGCGGGCTTAAAATTGCAAAACATCTCCGGAGTCTATCTCATGCACTTAGAAAGCATCTCCACCGGTGTGCCCTAGTAACCGGCCGCAATGCCGGCACAGCAAGATGGGGCGCGCCAGCAAGAGCTTCTCAACTCAATACAGGAATGGCGCGCTACGTCGATAGCCCCGAGCCCTCGGCATAGCCATAAAAGGTCGTTGGCGTAGTCTACGCCGAGGGCCACCGTCGGCGTAGATCCTCGGGGAAGGTCCACCACGGCAGAGACACGTGTGCCCTCGGCATAGTCATAAAAGGTCGTCGGCGTAGTCTACGCCAAGGGCCACCGTCGGTGTAGCTCCTCGGGGAAGGTCCATCGCGGCAGAGACACGTGTGCCCTCGGCGTAGCCCTATACGCCAACGGTGGTTGTCGGCATATGGACTCTCGGCGCAGGCCACGCCGTCCCGTCCGTTAACTTCAAAAAAATTGAAATTATTTTTTCAATTTTTTTATGTCGGGAAGGGGGTGAGTGGAGGGAAAATTTTCAACCTCTACGCCGAGGGTGGCCGTCGGCGTAACCTTGACACCGTGACAGCGCCGTCACGTCCTAAGTTTGGTGGGCCGCATGCACATGCCTATGCCGACGGCCCGCGATGTGCTGTGGGCAGCCGTCGGCGTAGCGTTTCCTACGCCGAGCGTATCGCCACGCCGATGGTCCTTTTGGCGGGCTGGTCTAGAAGCTCATACGCCGACGGTCCCGACTTTTGACCGTTGGCGTATGAGAAGGTCGTCGGCACAGCGCGCCATTCCTGTAGTGGCTTAGGAATGTCGTCCCACATAGGCGCTCTCTATACCACTACTGGCCTCCCCAAAAAAATTTATTTTTCAAAAAATAACGACATTTTGTATAGTTTTAGACAATATTATAGTGTTTAAACATACATTATTTTACATAAATAGTTCAAACATACAAATTGTATTATCCATACATGATTCCAGGATAGGATTTTGATATCTCATCTGCTTAACTATAGTTTCTTGTACATGATGATGATGATTGTTGCGAGTTTCTATAAACGCCGAGTTTTACAATGGATCGTGGCCTTGCTATAAAAGTATACGAGACATCAGTGGGCTTAAAATTGCAAAATATCTACCGCCTTTATAGCCGCATGCGAGCATCTCCACCGGGCACGCCCATAGATTAGAGCAATTCCAATAGTGTAGCCAGTTGGCTATAAGCCAAGTGTCATGTCATCTATAGCCAACTTGGAGCCAACATATACAATAGTGAGCTACAAAAATGTAGTACTTTATCAATGTATGGTCCACCTTTCACTCTCACAAAGTCCTAGGAGCACGTGCTAGAGTGGCTTTGCAAGAGCAATTTCAATAGTGTAGCGCTGCTAGCTATAAACCAACATGTCATCTATAGCTAACTTAGAGCCAACATATACAATAGTGAGCTATAAAAGTGTAGTACTTTTACAATACATGGCCCACCTTTTAGTCTCATATAGTGCCTAGGAGTACGTGCTAGAGCTGGCTATAAGATAAGAGCCCACTCCTCTTCTCTCTCCTAATCTCTCTCCTCCAACTAAACAAATTTATAATATTTTATCTCTTATAGCCAGCTGACTGTACCTTATTGTACTTGCTCTAAGAGCCCACTCTCCTCCTCTCTCCTCCTCCAACTAAGCAATGATATACTATTTTAATCCTTGTGGCCAGCTGACTAGGACTTATTGTACTTGCTCTTAGGCCGCAGCAGCAATAGTTGTATGGGACTGATACGTCCAATTTGCATCACTATTTTATATCATAATTTGCTGTTATTCATTGATATATTTCATATTGGGACACAATACTTATGTTATTTCATCTATTTTGCATATTTCATGATTATTGGAGGATCAAGCACCGGAGCCAGGACTGGAAAAAGCACCGTCGAACGCAATATTTCGGAAGATCAATAAAGGAAATTATACCAAAAATCCTATTTTTCCGGATGACGGAGGGGAGGAAGGGGAGAAGAGGGGACCCGAGGTGGGCCCACCCCATAGGCGGCGCGGCCCAAGGGCTGGCCGCACCGCCCTATGAGGAGGGGGCCCACGCCCCTCTCGCCTCCTTTTCTTCGCGAAACCCTTCGTCCCGAAACCTAAGCCACAGAGGGTACCTCACGAAGAGTTACAGCCTCTGCGGGCGGAGAACACCGAGAGAAAAGAGCTCGTGGCGGGAATCCGCTGGGAAATTCCCTCCGGAGGGGGAAATCAACGCCATCGCCATCGTCATCGAGCTGGACATCATCTCCATCATCATCATCATCATCTCCACCATCTACACCGACATCACCACCGCTGCACCTCGTCACCGCTGTAACGATTTGGGTTGGATCTTGATTGTTTGATAGGGGAAACTCTCCCGGTGTTGATTTTTACTTGTTATTGATGCTATTGAGTGAAACCGTTGAACCAAGGTTTATGTTCAGATTGTTATTCATCATCATATCACCTCTGATTGTATTCCATATGATGTCTCGTGAGTAGTTCGTTTAGTTCTTGAGGACATGGGTGAAGTCTAAATGTTAGTAGTGAACTATGTTTGAGTAATATTCAATGTTATGATATTTAAGTTGTGGTGTCATTCTTCTAGTGGTGTCGTGTGAACGTCGACTACACGATACTTCACCATTTATGGGCCTAGGGGAGTGCATCTTGTATTCGATTGCTAATTGCGGGGTTGCCGGAGTGACAGAAACCTGAGCCCCCGTTGGTATATCGATGCAAGAGGGATCGCAGGATCTCGAGTTTAAGGTTGTGGTTAGATTTATCTTAATTACTTTCTTGTAGTTGCGGATGCTTGCAAGGGGTATAATCACAAGTATGTATTAGTCCTAGGAAGGCGGTGCATTAGCATAGGTTCACCCACACAACACTTATCAAAACAATGAAGATTAATTAGCTGTATGAAGCGAAAGCACTAGACTAAAATCCCCGTGTGTCCTCAAGAACATTTGGTCATTATAAGTAAACAAACCGGCTTGTCCTTTGTGCTAAAAAGGATTGGGCCACTCGCTGCAATTATTTCTCTCGCACTTTACTTACTCGTACTTTATTCATCTGTTACATCAAAACCCCTTGAATACTTGTGCGTGAGCATTTACGGTGAATCCTTCATCGAAACTGCTTGTCAACACCTTCGCTCCTCGTTGGGATCGACATTCTTACTTATCGAAGATACTACGATACACCCCTATACTTGTGGGTCATCAAGACTATTTTCGCGCCGTTGCCGGGAGTGAAGCGCTATTGGTAAGTGGAATTGGTAAGGAAAACCTTTCTGTTTGTGCTGATTTTATTTCTGCCTGCTGCTATAAGTCATTATGGAGAGATCTTCTCTTCAATTTCTATTTGGGAAATCTACTACTACTGCAACGGTAGTGGATGAAGCGCCAGGTGAGGAAGTAATACCATATAAAATACCTATGAAAATTATTGAACGTGTTATGGATAACCGCTATGAAGGGGATGGAACTGTTCATCCTGGTGATCATTTACTGTTTTTACATGAATTATGCGGGTTATTCAAATGTGCATGTATTACTATGGATGAAGTTAGAAAGAAACTATTCTCTATATCGCTGTCGGTAAAGCGGCGTGGTATAAATTGCTGAAGAATAGGGATTCTCTTAATTGGGAGGACATAGTGCCTTTATTTTATTCCAAATTTTATCCTCCAAGTGAAATTCACAAGGATCGGAACCGCATATATAATTTCTGGCCTCATGATGGAGAGAGTATTGCCCAAGCTTGGGGAGATTGAAGTCTTTAATGCTCAAATGCCCCATTCATGAGCTTCTGGTAATGTTATTATTGATAATTTCTATGCAAGACTTTCTTTTCAAGACAAGACCTTGCTGGATACTTCTGGATCATTTACACGCAACAAAGAAGAGTTTAAAAGGGACCTTCTTGATCGGATCCAGGAGAAGAAGGATGGGAGAACGACAAAGATAGAGAGTCGGGTATAATCTTTGATTATAAATGCATTGAAGCTTTTATGGATACTGATAAATTTCGTAATATGAGTGCTACTTATGGTCTTGATTCCCAATTTGTTGCAAATCTTTACAAAGCTTTTGCCTCTCATTATGAATTGCCTAAGAAGAATTTTGATAAGTATCATGAACCGTATAAAGATAAAATTGATTCATCTTTAAACAAATGTGTAGTGATTGAAACTGTTGATCATGTTATTCCTGAAGCTTATATTGAAAAAACTCCTTTTCCTGCTAAAATGAAAGAGTACTCTGTTATATCTAGTGCGGTTAATAAAAGTGAAAAGAAACCTATAGAACCCGAAGAACAAATTAAGGTTGAACCTGCTGTTGCAATAGTTAAAGATCTTGTGACTGAAAATGTGGAGGATGGTCATATTATCTTCTGTGAAGATGCTTCTAATATTTTTCACATCCTAATAAACCCAAACAAGTTAGTGTTCCTATGCTATCTGTTAGAATTGGTGATCATTGCTATTATGGTTTATGTGATATTGGTGCAAGTGTTAGTGCTATTCCTTATGAGCTTTACACGGAGATTATGCACGAAATTGATTCTTGTGAACTTGAAGATATTGATGTGGTTATTCAGCTGGCTAATAGAGAAACTATTTCTCCAATTGGTATTGTTCGAGATGTGGAAGTTCTATGTGGTAAGATTAAATATCCTGCTGACTTTTTGGTACTTGGTTCTGCTGCTAGTGATTATTGTCCTATCATTTTTGGTAGACCTTTTCTAAATACTTGTGGAGCTATTATAGATTGCAAGAAAGAGAAAATTTTGACTAAATTTGCTGGTGAATCTTATGAGTTTAACTTCTCTAAATTTACCAAAACTCCTTATAAAGCTGATTTTCCTAGTGATGATTTTAAAATGGAGCAGTGTGCATCTATTGTTCTTTTTCCTAATAATCCTTTGCAGCAACATTTGGAGAATAGCGAGAGTGAAGTTTTTAGGAAAGAAAGAGATGAGCTTGAGGAAATTTTTCTTCGCCAACCTATTCTCAAGCATGATTTACCGGTGGAAGATTTGGGTACAACACCGCCACCAAAGGAAGATCCTGTTTTCGATTTAAAGCCTTTACCCGATAATCTTAAATATGCTCATATTGATGATAAGAAAATATATCCTGTTATTATTAGTTCTAAGCTTTCAGAGATTGAGGAAGAAAGGTTGTTGGAAATATTGAAGAAACAGGAGCTATTGGCTACACTCTTGATGATTTGAAGGGGATTTCTCCTTCTATTTGCCAACATGCTATTAATATGGAAGATGATGCAAAGCCTATTGTTGAACATCAGCGTCGTCTAATTCCGAAGATGAAGGAGGTGGTAAGGAATGAGGTATTAAAACTTCTTGAAGCTGGTATTATATATCCTATTGCTGATAGTAGATGGGTTAGTCCTGTGCATTGCGTTCCTAAGAAAGGAGGAATGACTGTTGTGCCTAATGATAATGATGAGGTCATCCCTCAAAGAGTAGTTGTAGGGTATAGAATGTGCATTGATTTTCGAAAAGTTAATAAAGTTACTAAGAAAGATCATTACCCTTTACCATTTATTGATCAAATGCTAGAAAGGTTGTCTAAAAATACTCATTTTTGCTTTCTTGATGGTTATTCTGGGTTTTCACAAATTGCTGTTAAAACTAAAGATCAGGAGAAAACCACTTTCACTTGTCCTTATGGAACTTATGCTTATAGGCGTATGCCTTTTGGTTTATGTAATGCTCCCTACTTTTCAAAGATGCATGTCTGCTATTTTTCATGGCTTTTGCGAGAGTATTGTAGAGGTGTTCATGGATGATTTTTCTGTCTATGGGAATTCTTTTGATAATTGCTTGCGAAACCTCGATAAAATTTTGCAGAGATGTGAAGAAACTAACCTTGTTCTTAATTGGGAGAAATGCCACTTTATGGTTAATGAAGGAATTGTATTGGGACATAAAATTTCCGAGAGAGGTATTGAAGTTGATAGAGCTAAAGTTGAAGCAATTGAGAAGATGCCCTATCCGAGGGATGTTAAAGGTATTCGTAGTGTTCTTGGTCATGCTGGGTTCTATAGGAGATTTATTAAAGATTTCTCCAAGATTTCAAAGCCTCTTACTAATCTTCTTCAAAAAGATGTACCTTTTGTTTTTGATGATGATTGTAAGGAAGCTTTTGAAACTCTAAATAAAGTCTTAACAACTGCTCCTGTAGTTGAACCTCCCGATTGGAATTTGCCTTTTGAAATTATGTGTGATGCTAGTGATTTTGCTGTAGGCGCTGTTCTTGGACAGCGAGTAGATAAAAAATTAAATGTTATTCATTATGCTAGTAAGACTCTTGATGCTGCTCAAAGAAATTATGCTACAACTGAAAAGGAATTGTTAGCTGTAGTCTTTGCTTGTGACAAGTTTAGATCCTATATTGTTGATTCAAAAGTCACGATTCATACTGATCATGCTGCAATTAGATACCTTATGACAAAGAAAGATGCTAAGCCAAGGCTTATTAGATGGGTACTTCTTTTGCAAGAATTTGATTTACATATTATAGATAGGAAAGGTGCTGATAATCCTGTTGTTGATAATTTGTCTAGATTGGAAAATATTGCTTATGATCTTGTTCCTGTTAATGATAGTTTTCCAAATGAACAATTGGCTGTAATAAAGGTGAACTCGCGAGATAGCCCTTGGTATGCCGATTATGCTAACTTTATTGTATCCAAGTACTTGCCTCCAACCTTTTCAGCTCAGCAAAGGAGGAAATTCTTTTATGACTTGAGGCATTATTTTTGGGATGACCCACACTTATATAAAGAAGGAGTATATGGTATTATGCGAAGATGTGTTCCTGAATATGAACAACAAGAGATATTGAGTAAATGCCATGGTAGTGTTTATGGAGGACATCACGCTGGAGATAGAACCGCGCAAAAGGTTCTACAATCAGGTTTTTATTGGCCAACACTTTTCAAAGATGCAAGGAAGTTTATCTTATCTTGTGATGAATGTCAAAGAGTTGGTAATATCTCTAGACGCAATGAAATGCCTATGAATTATACTCTTGTTATTGAACCATTCGATTGTTGGGGATTCGACTTCATGGGTCATTTCCCTTCTTCAGAAGGTAACACTCATATACTTGTCGCTGTTGATTATGTTACTAAATGGGTAGAAGCTATACCCACAAAAAGTGCTGATGGTGAGACCTCTTTAAAAAATGCTTTTAGATATTATTTTCCCCCGATTTGGAGTACCTAGATATATTATGACTGATGGAGGTTCTCATTTTATTCATGGAGGTTTTAGAAAAACTCTTGCTAAGTATGGTATTAATCATAGAATTGCTTCCGCTTATCACCCTCAAACTAGTGGTCAAGTAGAATTATCAAATAGAGAGATTAAATCTATTTTGGGAAAGATTGTTAATAAATCTAGAAAGAATTGGGCTAGCAAATTGAAGGAAGCACTATGGGCTTATAGAACTGCTTATAAAAATCCCATGGGTATGTCACCGTATAAAATGGTTTATGGAAAAGCTTGTCATTTACCTTTAGAACTAGAGCACAAAGCTTATTGGGCTGTAAGGGAACTTAATAAAGATTTCAAACTTGCCGGTAAAAAGAGATTGCTACAATTGAGTTCTTTAGATGAATGGAGAAGTGAAGCTTATGAAAATGCTAAACTCTTTAAGGAGAAAGTTAAGAAATGGCATGATAGAAGAATTATCAAAAGATAATTTAATGTTGGGGACAAAGTCCTATTGTATTGGTCTCGTCTTAGACTCTTTGCAGGGAAATTACTCTCAAAATGGGAAGGACCATATGTTATTGAGGAAGTATACCGTTCAGGAGCAATAAAAATTAGCTCTTTGGAAGGTAACGCCACACAAGTAGTGAATGGACAAAGACTCAAGCATTATATTTCTGGAGATTCTTATAATGAAGATATTGATATTATCCAAGTGATAACTCCGGAAGCTTTTATCAAAGATCAAATTGACAGTTCTGCAGAGTCCGACTTTGAATAGGTAACAGTTTTAGTAATAAAAAGTCCGCGTTTAGCTTTCCGAACAACATTTCTACTGTTTTTGGAAAATATGAAAAATTACGGGATCGAAACGTAGTGGAAGAGACGCGCGAGGGCCCGTCACCATAGGCCGGCGCGGGCCCCACCCTGGCCGCGCCGACCTATGGGGACAGCCCCTCGGCGTCCCGTTTCCACTCGTTTTCGACCTGGAACCTTCCTTTTGTCGTAAAAATATTTGCTATATAATCCCCGGACCCCTGGAGGTCCGTATATCGTTTTCTCGTCGTGTTTTGTTTCGAGCTGTTTTGCCAGGATCTGTTTTGATCTAGAAGCACCATGGTCTCCAACAACAAAGACAAGGAGCCTTGGAAGGAAGAGATGGATGAAAGGATCAATAAGGAGAAGAAGAAGATAGCATCAGCAAAAGGAGAGTGGGAAACTATGGAGAGTAAGCCAATCTTGGTGGGATCGGTTAACACTGGGCGTTCTTTTTCTCATAACTTGCAGGGAGTTCTTCCGCCTGCTCTGGACCCCGACTCTTTCCCTTGTGTGGAGGAAGCAATACGGGTTGCCGATGAGTTTTGTGATCAATATCGTGCTCTAAGAAGGGAAGTGGAGATACTTCAGGAGGAGAAGCAGCGACTTCGCAGAATGCTGGAATATTACTCAATTCCCAGCACAAGGCCGTCACCGCCACATTCAGATAACAATGAGTCTCTTCAAGTGTTGGTGCAGAATTGCAAAACTGAGAAGGCTGAAGGAGATCCTTAAGAAGCGCGAGAAGAATCCATCACCACCACCACCGAAGGAGTAATTCATCATCGGTATTGGCATCCCCTTGGTTTGTTCCAAGCTTGGGGAGTGCCGCGGTATCACATCATCACTACCTTTATCTTTTACTATCAAGTAGCGTCATATCATGAGTAGGGAAGTTATCATATGGAGTAGTTTGCAATATGGAAGTATCTCTCTTAGTTGGTTATCTATGTATCCGTTGGTGTGAGTTATCGTTATGGAATATTAATGAGAAGTCTTATCATTTACCTTTTGCACACCTTATTTTAGTTTGCAATCTCCATCATATGATTGCTCTTGACATTAGTATTGATATCACTTTGGGAGTATTAAGTAAATCTATTTGGTTTTGGCAAACTTAGCATTGGTCAATAGCAACAACATCTTGATGTTTAAATAGAAGAGAGAAATACATTTAGATATATTACTCTATTATCTCTATGTTAATGAGTTTAGTATTCTGAAGTTAAAATTGCTTGTGCTTATGAGAAAGATGCATGATTGTTTCTATCGCATGTATATTTGTTTGTTTCCTTCAACCTTTATGCTTGCTATCAAACCTTGCTAGCCAAAGACCTGTATTGAGAGGGAATGCTTCTCATACATCCATAACCTTAGACCAAACCTATGCCATTTGTGTCCACCATACCTACCTATTACATGGTATTTTCTGCCATTCCAAGTAAATACTTCATGTGCTACCTTTAAATAATTCAAACTATATTATCCTTATTTGTGTCAATGTTTTATAGCTCATGAGGAAGTATGTGGTCTTTTATCTTTCAATCTTGTTGGGCGGACTTTCACCAATGGACTAGCGGCACATCCGCTTATCCAATAATTTTGCAATAAGAGCTGGCAACGGGGTTCCCAGCCCCAATTAATAACTTTCATTAATAATTCTCTTCACATGTTTTGCCCTGATTTATCAGTAAGCAACTTAATTTTGCAATAGACACTCCTCCATGGTATGTGAATGTTGGAAGGCACCCGAGGATTCGGTTAGCCATGGATTGAGAAAGCCAAGGTTGGGGGAGTGTCATCCATAATAAAACTAAAATACATGTGTAAACAAAAGAGAAGGGGATGATCTACCTTGCTGGTAGAGATGCCGTCCCTCATGGGAGCCGCTCTTGGAAGGTTCGTTTGGCAAGGGGTTAGAGTGCCCGCTACCATTCGTTGACAACAACAAACACCGCTCAAAACCTTACTTTTATGCTCTTTATATGATTTCAAAACTTGAAAAGCTCTATATTAAACCCACCGGCGGGCGTGATGGTCAACACCGTAGAGCCGGGAACAACTAGGGCTGCGGCCCGCCCTCGAGCGACGGCCCGCAAAGCCTCCTGGTCGCGCCGATGCAAATTGCAAGGCGTGCCACGACCTATACCTGGTCAGGAAGGTGTGGATGATGCCTCGCTTAGTTTCTGCAGGGCACACGTACACGTTAAATACGAGCCTCGATCGGCTCTCAGGTTGTCCTGTGAATCGGCTCATGGAGCCGATCCACCCATGATTCGTCCGAGGTGGCCGAATATATGGTGGTCCTGCTTGATCATGATAAAGCGTATGAGATCCACGACGATCTGGGTTTTCACCGCATAATCGGATCATCCTACTCACGATTGGGCCTCGCGCTCACGCACGGTAAACGTAAGCCAGCCCTAAACAAGGCCTAAAAACCAACACTAGGTTGATCCTCGGAACGTCCTAGGGGCAGCAAACTACACCCCATGCCGCTGGATCCTCCAACCCTTTGTAAGGCCTAACTATTGCAGATATTAAACTAATCCTTGATGAATCAAGGAGCGACCGTAACGGATCAGATCTACTAAACAACGATCAAGCGGGGTGCCGCCCCTGCACCCATGATGAGGTACAGGGACGGCTAGATGCGCAAGGGTTGCACTACGACAGCATATGTAACTACCCAAAAATTTCAAAAACAAACAAAATGAATTTCCCTAGTTCCAAATTTTGGAACCAACAAAAACTTTTATTAAAATAAGATTGATACACATAGATCTTGTTTAAATCATGTGTTTTGCCATGATGAGTGTTGTTATGCTTATGTGCTAAACCCTAAAACCCTAAAGTGATCAAGTGAAGGTCACCAACCCAATAAAATAAAAGAGAAAGAAGTCAAATAAGAAAAACCTTAAACCCTAATCTTCTCCAAAAATCATTTGGATCTATTTTGAGAAACCCAAAATCAAATAAAAGATATATGGGGGCATATAGCTCTAATAGGTAAATCTTGAACCCTACCTTTATTTTCTTTATGCTAAATGGTGGTGAACCTTTGTGAACCCCACAAAACCCTAAACTTCACCCCTCTTTTCACCACCCTAGTTAAATTAAAATAAAAGGAATTTAAATAAGAAAAAGGCATATGTGCCTATGGCTATATTTATAAAACTTTACCCTAAGCCTTTCTACTTTGCTTAGAGGTTTGGAAAACCTTCATATACCTTACCTAGTGCTTATCAAACCAAATCCAAGTGGTTTCCAAAGAATATAAAAAGAAACTAAAAATGCCATAGATGCATATGAGTGTAACATGCAAAATTGTGAATTTTAGAAGTTTGACCTTAGGACTTGTGGTGGATGATTGGATCACTTCCATATGCCATTTCAACACTCCACCACATCAATTGGGTCAAGCCAAGTCAAATTAAAAATCAAATGCCACCTATGCATAGAGGCATATGTGACACTTAGCCATTTTTTCCAAAAACTTGACCTAAGCACCTCTACCTTGCCAAAATGGTTGAAAACCTTACTAAACCCAAACTAATACTAAATCAACTATGAACCATGACCTTTGGTCATAGGTAAAGAAAATAAAATAAAAAGATGAAATGCACATATGTGCACATGGCCAAAAATACAAATTTGAGCCAAAGACCATCAAACTTGTTTCCATTGCTTGGATTGTTTTCCTATATCATATTAAACCTCAACCACATCAAGAGGATCAAGAAAAACCAAATCAAAAAGAAAATAAGAAGATTTCCCAAATACACATATGTGGTTATGGCCCTTTTTACAAATCTTGAACATAGACCTTTATGGCTTGCACCATTGGTTGTGTTTGGTTACTAAACACATATAAACACCTTTGGAATCAAACAAACTCAAATCAAATCAAATTTGAATGAAATAGGAGCTCACATGCACTAATGGTCATTTGGCCACATTATAAAATGTTCCCCACTTTAACCCCTGGTTTTTATTTTTCTTCAAACTAAACTTGGTCAACTATGACCATGTCATCCAAGACCATATGAAGGTGAACAACTTTCATGTTGACCACCATACCTCATGTTGACTAGGTTGACCAGAATAGAGGAGACAAGTGAAGACATTGAAACAAAGAGAAGATGGCCAAATTTTTGAATCTTTGCAAATCAACACCAAAATGAGCACCACCACCACCAATATACTTCAAATATTATATGAATGAGATTCACCAAAGGATTTTCCAAAATTTGAAAATAAATTTCTTGCGGGCATTTCATCAAACACCTTACTGGCAGGGTATCTTTTTGTGCCCATACTGAAAATGTGAGGAGACCAAGTCCAAGCCTGAGCCTCTCTGATGTTCTGGAGCACCCTCTCACCTCCCTGCACCACTTCCCTCACCTGCCAAGCACTGGAGATGACTCACCTTGACTCATTGCATCCATGCCGTGGCATGTCATGCCACCCGCATGCTCTCCCTCTCTCTGATCACCTCTGGCCTGCTCCACCATGTCTTTTCTCTTCCCCTCACTCACTTGACTATGACCAGACCAAGCCACGACTGGAGAGACCCTCGCAACGGGCAGAACACCGCGTGCCCAGACGCGCCCAGCAACGCCCATGCGCGACAGGACGCGCATGGTGAAGCCCCGGAGCGCGCCAGAGCCTCACCTCGCCCCGTCAACTCAGCGCTCCCCTCGACCTCTCCTTTCACCTGCAGCCTCACCTCGACGTCAGCCACCTCACGGACACGCCCCATTGGCCGCGGACGCGCTGTAGACGACGTCCTCAACGACGACCGCCGCCCCGGACTGCCAGTACACGACGACCTCACGCCTGCCCTCGTCCACCCCTGTCCTCGCCATGATGCGCGTCGTGACCCTCTTGACGTCGCCAACACGACGCGCCCACTCCCCTGGCCTCTCGCGACCTCAAGCGCCATCGCCACCATGACCTGCCCCGCTCGCCACGGCCACCCCTCGCCCCTATAAAAATAGGCCGCCCCGAGATGATTTCTTCACACTCTCAGCTCCCCCTCTCCCTCTTGAGTAGCCTCGCACCTTTCCTCGTCCACATTAGCCACCACGCCGCCGGAATTTCGCCGGAATCCGCCGCGGCAGTAGCCAGACGCCGCCATCAAATTCGTCCACCCCTGGAGCCGCCGCTTGTACCAGGAGGATCGCCGTCGTCGCCAACGTCGCCTGGACCCCCTCCCTCGACCACCGGCGGCCTGGAGCGCTCTCCGACCCCCTACTCCGCCGTGCCAGCATCGCCCTTCTCGTCGACGACGACGACGAAGCTCGGTCGTCCGATCGCGTTCTGATCCGACGGTCCTCAGCGCCCCGTACCGGTTCGGTGAGTCCCACCCGCTGACGAGTGGGGCCTGCTGTCAGCTGGCCCGCTGCGTGCGTGGCATGCTAGCTGGGCCGGCCCAACTCTTTCCCCCTCTCACTGGCCCATTTCCTTTCCCGCGCGAGCCCACTCATTTGAATGTGAATATTTCGAATTAAATCAAATTCTTCTCAGATGCTGTTTTGAAAATTAAATAGAATAAAATCTACCAAACCAAATTGAACAAATTTTATATATTTGGAAACCTTGTTAAATTATCTACAAAACTACACTGGCCCCAACTTTAGTTTTGTTATAGAATCTAAATGATAAAAATAACAAGGCAGGGACTTTTCTGCCTTAGATTAATTCTTAAAAATCAACCAAAAATGCTTTTTAGTTGATTCCAACTCCTATAACTCATATTTCACTTGCACTAATTGTTTATGCAAAAATATGCCATGCTTACCTTGAATGATCATGGCCTAGTTAAATTAAAGGACTTTATGGCTATTTCTAGTCAAAGATATTGTCCAAAACTATTAAGAAATCTTATGAGAGAGTTTCTCTCATTTAAATCTGGTCACCACCAACTCCAAATGAAGTAGAGACTCTGGTCATTTAGGTCTCATAGGAATTGTGGTGATATTAAATCTTTGCTATCCTAGAATTAAAATGTATGAGAGCTTCCCTCTCATTTAAATCTTGTCTTAACTAATTCCACATGAGGTAGATACCATGGTTAGCTAAATCTCATATTGAATTAGTTGAGGATATTAAATCATTAGTATGTGGTATTAAACTATATGAGGTGTAGCCTCTCAATTGAAATACTTACTCCAAGGGACTCAATGAGAATTAATGACACATGTAGTAATAATCCATAGGTTCTTATTTAAAAATATTCAAGCATTTTCATAGTAGTAGTTAAATTATTCAAGGCTACTTATTAAATCTTATGAGATGTAGTGGTCTCATTTAAATCTTGCCTCAACTAAGTTAATATGGGGTATAGACTATGGTCAATTTTAAACCCATATTAAATTAGTTGATGATATTAAATCATTAATCATGAGTATTAAAAAAAAGCATGAGGTAGTGTACCTCATTTAAATCACTTCCCAATTGATACTTATGAAGAGGTTGACTTTAGTCAACCTAGGTCATATGACATTAATGGAGGAAATTAAATCTTAATAATATTCAATGAGAGGAAATTATTTTCCTCAAGAAATAAATAGAAACTCTAATTAATATTTATAATGAGAGGAAATTATTTTTCTTAAGAATAAAATGAAATCCACTCACCTAATAAGCATGTTGATTGATAGCTTAGTAGGAGTGATTTATGTGTGTGCTTAGTTTAGTACTTAGGCTTTGTGTGGTAATTGTGTGTATTGTACTCGTATTTAGACGCTAGTACCGAGGAGTACACCGAGGAGGAGGAGGACTACTTTGAAGAGGAAGAGAACTTTGATCACTACTCCAACCAAGGCAAGCTATTATTAATGCAAGCTAACCCAATGCAAGCTCTACTCTTGCAAGCTAATATTCTTGCAAAGTGCACCGCTCTACTAGAGCAAGGCACACTCACCAATTTACTTTATGCTTCATGACCCCATCCCAAGTTTTATTCTTACAAGCTTTTACTTTGATTATTATAACTTGCTTTTATAGTTAACTTTGGTCTAGAGATAGAATACTACAAGAGTATCAAAGTTAGCCTAGAACAATCAAAGCTAGTTAGCACCCCTCATGACTAGTTGCTAGTGCTAAATAAATAAAATTGACTACTTTAGATGGGAACATGTGAAATGACATGACTTTGAAAACCTTGGAATGAGAAGTCATTCTATTGAAAGATTTTGAAGGTGAATATGACTTGTGAATGACATGGTGAACTTTACAAAAACGGATGGTTGGGTTCGGATGCGATACCATTCCAATTTTACAAGTACCCCCACAATACCTGATATGGGTAGGGCTTAACTAGAAGTTTATATATCTTAGTATGGGTTCCCTCTAAACAAGCGTCATCGGGGTTATGCCAAGGGCTGCCTCCAAAGAAATATGAAATGATGTGAAATGACGTGAAATGAGGTGAATGTCCGGCCCAAGCCCTGTGCAGTTCCCAGGCTGATGTCTTCACCGGGAGGCCAAGCTCATGGGGAGAGGTGCCTATACTAGGGTATGTAAGTGAAAGGTTATGGTTGGTAGTCCGCATACGGAGTATGATAAATCAGGGGTTAACCCTGACGGATTATTGCAAATATTGTGGCACAAGTGTACGACTCTGCAGAGTGTAGAACTATTCGAATAGCTGTGTCCACGGTTACGGACGATTGGAAAGGCCATACTGTTCCGTCATCAGACCATTTTCAAAAATGTGACATGTGAAGGGTGACTTGTGATTTGAACTTGAAATGGTGACTTTGACTTGAATCACAACAGAGTTGTGGGAATGACACTAATGTTCCCACTTGAGTTAGTTAGCAAATGAAGAGGCTTTTTACTAAATGCTTATGAAATAAAATTGGCTTTATGCAAATAAACTTAGAGCTTAGCACCCCCTTACTATAGTTGATAGTGCTTACATTAGTATTAGTTTGCGAGTACTTTAAAGTACTCATGGCTTTGTCCCTGGCTATTCAAATGGCCGGACTATGAAGGAGAACAACGGTAGGAAGATGGACAGGGACGTCTACGACAACTAGGATCACTCTGACGTCAACAGTTGCCTGTGGAATAGATGGACCGCGACCGTTACTTCGCTTCCGCTATGTGTTTTGTAATAGGATCTCTAGATCCGCTATGATGTATTAAGACTGGATCCTGTGATCCCTCTATGTAAGACAATTATGTGTTGTAATGAATGATGTGTTGTGATATCAATCTATTATGTCTCGCAAAAACAATATTCCTGGGATTGCGATGAATGGCATAATAGGCATCTGGACTTAAAAATCCGGGTGTTGACAAGTTGGTATCAGAGCCATTGTTGACCTTAGGAGACCCTAGTTAGAATGGACGTCCTGAAAAATTTAGTTTCAAAAACAAATGAAGTGAATATTTATGAAAAAAAATATTCTCACTCTTATCCTTGAGATCTTTTCCAAAATAAGAGGTCCATACTCTACTTTTCCTGGTAAAATTACATAAAATTTTGCACACTTGATCACTTCTCTAACTTACTTATCCTAATTGCTCACAGATGGAATACCAATGGGAATGCTATCAGCTTGGTCACGGAGGAGAACTGAGGTTCGAAAAGGAATTGAAGCAACTAGTGGAATATCTAGGACACCCGTACCCCGATTCTTCGGAACATCCATCAATAATCAGTTGGGAGGATCACCCCGGTGGGACGTTTCCGCTGACCTAGGAAGAAAGCTTGAAGCCCCGGTATGGGAAACCATATGGTTTTCTGTAACGGGAAACACCTGGAAGGAAGGACTAGACAAAGCTATGCAAGAAGCAATTTCCCGTCTGTGTGGACAAAATGAGGACAAGATCAAGAACACTCGTTTCCTCTACTACCCAAGACATGACTCCATGGGAAGACCGATGACCATGCCCCCACCACAACCAGAGATGAACCCCTATGAAGCACCTCAGGATTTCAGGCAGTACAAAACCCGCAGGGATTTGGATAACGCCCTCGCCTCTCGCCAAGCATCTCACCCGTGAAGAAGAAGCATCCACCCTGAAGAGTAGTATCACCCCAGCACTTAAGTAGGTGTGAGTTGTATCAGGATCCCCTTGTATCGTAGAGCGATGAATGGTTCTTCAAACCAACGGTGTGTTATCCTTGTAATGTATGATGCTTGGTATGAATGAAAAAGTGTTGTTGGTTTTTACCCCCGCAACACTACTCAAAATTTTTATGAACTTTTACAAAATTAACAAAACAAAACCCTAGAAAATTCCCTCTTATCTTATCATCTATCTCAATCTTCAGATGGCCCCACCAAACCGCAACCAAGACGCAATGATGCAGATGCTCCAGATGATGATGGAAGATCGCGAAGCCACGAGAGCTGAACGACAAGCCAACTGCTGCACTGCAACAGATAGCTCAGAACAATCAAGGCCATGGAAACCATGATCACCCAGGATCAAAGCTCAAGAACTTTCAGAACACCAACCCTCCAATGTTCAACAAGACTGAAGAGCCCCTTGATGCAGATGACTGGCTCCAGACAATGGAGAACAACCTAGAAGTTGCGGGAGTAGAAGCCGCGGAGAAAGTACTGTTTGCCACCCACTATCGTCAGGACCTGCAAGAGCCTGGTGGACAAGTGCCCGCGCAATGAATGCTGGACAAATAATGAACTGGGAAGACTTCAAGCTGAAGTTTAGTAAATACCATGTGCCCCAAGGACTAATCAAGAAAATGAGAGACGAGTTCCGTGAACTCAAACAAGGAAGGATGTCCGTGGTGGAATACCGCGACAGGTTTCTTACACTGTCAAGGTACGCCCCGGATGAGACAGACACCAATGAGAAGAGGAAGGAAAGATTTCTGAACGGACTGCATGACGAGATGCAAACTGTGTTAGTGAATATTCCGTTCGCTGACTTAGAAGCCCTGGTAGACTCAGCCATACAAATGGAAGGAAAGCTGCATCAAGCCAACGAGAACCGCAAGAGAAGAATGATGAACCAGAGTGGACCCCACCATACCCAAAAGCACCGCAACAACTCAACTGGAGGATTCACCCCAAGATACAATAAACCCCCTGCTCAGAATTATCGCCCCAACTACTCCAACAACAACGGAGGACCCCCAAAGCCCGGTGGCAACCACAACAACCACAGCAAAAACAACACCAACAACCACCCCAATGGTAACAATAACAACCCCAATAATGCCCCAAAGACTGGAAGCAACGCTGTCCCCGTCAACCCCAAAGACAAGTCCACAGTCAACTGCTACGAATGTGGAGTTGTGGGTCACTTCTCCAATGAGTGCCCCAAGAAGCTTGCCAGGATTGCCGCCAATACCGCAGCACCTGCTCAGCAACAGCGCCGCTTTGCCGGAAGAAGGAATCAGAACAACAACAACGGCCGTCTCTACCACATGACTGCCACTGAAGCTCAGGAAGCACCCCAGACCATGCCAAGTATGTCCTCCTGTTAATAAAATGCTCAACCTCTCTTAGGAACCTAACTTTTCTTAAAATCTCGGGACGAGATTTGTTTAAGGGGGAAGGGTTTGTAACAACCCAAAAATTTCAAAAACAAACAAAATGAATTTCCCTAGTTCCAAATTTTGGAACCAACAAAAACTTTTATTAAAATAAGATTGATACACATAGATCTTGTTTAAATCATGTGTTTTGCCATGATGAGTGTTGTTATGCTTATGTGCTAAACCCTAAAACCCTAAAGTGATCAAGTGAAGGTCACCAACCCAATAAAATAAAAGAGAAAGAAGTCAAATAAGAAAAACCTTAAACCCTAATCTTCTCCAAAAATCATTTGGATCTATTTTGAGAAACCCAAAATCAAATAAAAGATATATGGGGGCATATAGCTCTAATAGGTAAATCTTGAACCCTACCTTTATTTTCTTTATGCTAAATGGTGGTGAACCTTTGTGAACCCCACAAAACCCTAAACTTCACCCCTCTTTTCACCACCCTAGTTAAATTAAAATAAAAGGAATTTAAATAAGAAAAAGGCATATGTGCCTATGGCTATATTTATAAAACTTTACCCTAAGCCTTTCTACTTTGCTTAGAGGTTTGGAAAACCTTCATATACCTTACCTAGTGCTTATCAAACCAAATCCAAGTGGTTTCCAAAGAATATAAAAAGAAACTAAAAATGCCATAGATGCATATGAGTGTAACATGCAAAATTGTGAATTTTAGAAGTTTGACCTTAGGACTTGTGGTGGATGATTGGATCACTTCCATATGCCATTTCAACACTCCACCACATCAATTGGGTCAAGCCAAGTCAAATTAAAAATCAAATGCCACCTATGCATAGAGGCATATGTGACACTTAGCCATTTTTTCCAAAAACTTGACCTAAGCACCTCTACCTTGCCAAAATGGTTGAAAACCTTACTAAACCCAAACTAATACTAAATCAACTATGAACCATGACCTTTGGTCATAGGTAAAGAAAATAAAATAAAAAGATGAAATGCACATATGTGCACATGGCCAAAAATACAAATTTGAGCCAAAGACCATCAAACTTGTTTCCATTGCTTGGATTGTTTTCCTATATCATATTAAACCTCAACCACATCAAGAGGATCAAGAAAAACCAAATCAAAAAGAAAATAAGAAGATTTCCCAAATACACATATGTGGTTATGGCCCTTTTTACAAATCTTGAACATAGACCTTTATGGCTTGCACCATTGGTTGTGTTTGGTTACTAAACACATATAAACACCTTTGGAATCAAACAAACTCAAATCAAATCAAATTTGAATGAAATAGGAGCTCACATGCACTAATGGTCATTTGGCCACATTATAAAATGTTCCCCACTTTAACCCCTGGTTTTTATTTTTCTTCAAACTAAACTTGGTCAACTATGACCATGTCATCCAAGACCATATGAAGGTGAACAACTTTCATGTTGACCACCATACCTCATGTTGACTAGGTTGACCAGAATAGAGGAGACAAGTGAAGACATTGAAACAAAGAGAAGATGGCCAAATTTTTGAATCTTTGCAAATCAACACCAAAATGAGCACCACCACCACCAATATACTTCAAATATTATATGAATGAGATTCACCAAAGGATTTTCCAAAATTTGAAAATAAATTTCTTGCGGGCATTTCATCAAACACCTTACTGGCAGGGTATCTTTTTGTGCCCATACTGAAAATGTGAGGAGACCAAGTCCAAGCCTGAGCCTCTCTGATGTTCTGGAGCACCCTCTCACCTCCCTGCACCACTTCCCTCACCTGCCAAGCACTGGAGATGACTCACCTTGACTCATTGCATCCATGCCGTGGCATGTCATGCCACCCGCATGCTCTCCCTCTCTCTGATCACCTCTGGCCTGCTCCACCATGTCTTTTCTCTTCCCCTCACTCACTTGACTATGACCAGACCAAGCCACGACTGGAGAGACCCTCGCAACGGGCAGAACACCGCGTGCCCAGACGCGCCCAGCAACGCCCATGCGCGACAGGACGCGCATGGTGAAGCCCCGGAGCGCGCCAGAGCCTCACCTCGCCCCGTCAACTCAGCGCTCCCCTCGACCTCTCCTTTCACCTGCAGCCTCACCTCGACGTCAGCCACCTCACGGACACGCCCCATTGGCCGCGGACGCGCTGTAGACGACGTCCTCAACGACGACCGCCGCCCCGGACTGCCAGTACACGACGACCTCACGCCTGCCCTCGTCCACCCCTGTCCTCGCCATGATGCGCGTCGTGACCCTCTTGACGTCGCCAACACGACGCGCCCACTCCCCTGGCCTCTCGCGACCTCAAGCGCCATCGCCACCATGACCTGCCCCGCTCGCCACGGCCACCCCTCGCCCCTATAAAAATAGGCCGCCCCGAGATGATTTCTTCACACTCTCAGCTCCCCCTCTCCCTCTTGAGTAGCCTCGCACCTTTCCTCGTCCACATTAGCCACCACGCCGCCGGAATTTCGCCGGAATCCGCCGCGGCAGTAGCCAGACGCCGCCATCAAATTCGTCCACCCCTGGAGCCGCCGCTTGTACCAGGAGGATCGCCGTCGTCGCCAACGTCGCCTGGACCCCCTCCCTCGACCACCGGCGGCCTGGAGCGCTCTCCGACCCCCTACTCCGCCGTGCCAGCATCGCCCTTCTCGTCGACGACGACGACGAAGCTCGGTCGTCCGATCGCGTTCTGATCCGACGGTCCTCAGCGCCCCGTACCGGTTCGGTGAGTCCCACCCGCTGACGAGTGGGGCCTGCTGTCAGCTGGCCCGCTGCGTGCGTGGCATGCTAGCTGGGCCGGCCCAACTCTTTCCCCCTCTCACTGGCCCATTTCCTTTCCCGCGCGAGCCCACTCATTTGAATGTGAATATTTCGAATTAAATCAAATTCTTCTCAGATGCTGTTTTGAAAATTAAATAGAATAAAATCTACCAAACCAAATTGAACAAATTTTATATATTTGGAAACCTTGTTAAATTATCTACAAAACTACACTGGCCCCAACTTTAGTTTTGTTATAGAATCTAAATGATAAAAATAACAAGGCAGGGACTTTTCTGCCTTAGATTAATTCTTAAAAATCAACCAAAAATGCTTTTTAGTTGATTCCAACTCCTATAACTCATATTTCACTTGCACTAATTGTTTATGCAAAAATATGCCATGCTTACCTTGAATGATCATGGCCTAGTTAAATTAAAGGACTTTATGGCTATTTCTAGTCAAAGATATTGTCCAAAACTATTAAGAAATCTTATGAGAGAGTTTCTCTCATTTAAATCTGGTCACCACCAACTCCAAATGAAGTAGAGACTCTGGTCATTTAGGTCTCATAGGAATTGTGGTGATATTAAATCTTTGCTATCCTAGAATTAAAATGTATGAGAGCTTCCCTCTCATTTAAATCTTGTCTTAACTAATTCCACATGAGGTAGATACCATGGTTAGCTAAATCTCATATTGAATTAGTTGAGGATATTAAATCATTAGTATGTGGTATTAAACTATATGAGGTGTAGCCTCTCAATTGAAATACTTACTCCAAGGGACTCAATGAGAATTAATGACACATGTAGTAATAATCCATAGGTTCTTATTTAAAAATATTCAAGCATTTTCATAGTAGTAGTTAAATTATTCAAGGCTACTTATTAAATCTTATGAGATGTAGTGGTCTCATTTAAATCTTGCCTCAACTAAGTTAATATGGGGTATAGACTATGGTCGATTTTAAACCCATATTAAATTAGTTGATGATATTAAATCATTAATCATGAGTATTAAAAAAGCATGAGGTAGTGTACCTCATTTAAATCACTTCCCAATTGATACTTATGAAGAGGTTGACTTTAGTCAACCTAGGTCATATGACATTAATGGAGGAAATTAAATCTTAATAATATTCAATGAGAGGAAATTATTTTCCTCAAGAAATAAATAGAAACTCTAATTAATATTTATAATGAGAGGAAATTATTTTTCTTAAGAATAAAATGAAATCCACTCACCTAATAAGCATGTTGATTGATAGCTTAGTAGGAGTGATTTATGTGTGTGCTTAGTTTAGTACTTAGGCTTTGTGTGGTAATTGTGTGTATTGTACTCGTATTTAGACGCTAGTACCGAGGAGTACACCGAGGAGGAGGAGGACTACTTTGAAGAGGAAGAGAACTTTGATCACTACTCCAACCAAGGCAAGCTATTATTAATGCAAGCTAACCCAATGCAAGCTCTACTCTGGCAAGCTAATATTCTTGCAAAGTGCACCGCTCTACTAGAGCAAGGCACACTCACCAATTTACTTTATGCTTCATGACCCCATCCCAAGTTTTATTCTTACAAGCTTTTACTTTGATTATTATAACTTGCTTTTATAGTTAACTTTGGTCTAGAGATAGAATACTACAAGAGTATCAAAGTTAGCCTAGAACAATCAAAGCTAGTTAGCACCCCTCATGACTAGTTGCTAGTGCTAAATAAATAAAATTGACTACTTTAGATGGGAACATGTGAAATGACATGACTTTGAAAACCTTGGAATGAGAAGTCATTCTATTGAAAGATTTTGAAGGTGAATATGACTTGTGAATGACATGGTGAACTTTACAAAAACGGATGGTTGGGTTCGGATGCGATACCATTCCAATTTTACAAGTACCCCCACAATACCTGATATGGGTAGGGCTTAACTAGAAGTTTATATATCTTAGTATGGGTTCCCTCTAAACAAGCGTCATCGGGGTTATGCCAAGGGCTGCCTCCAAAGAAATATGAAATGATGTGAAATGACGTGAAATGAGGTGAATGTCCGGCCCAAGCCCTGTGCAGTTCCCAGGTGATTCTGTCTTCTTTGGGAGGCCAAGCTCATGGGGAGAGGTGCCTATACTAGGGTATGTAAGTGAAAGGTTATGGTTGGTAGTCCGCATACGGAGTATGATAAATCAGGGCCAGTTAACCCTGACGGATTATTGCAAATATTGTGGCACAAGTGTACGACCTCTGCAGAGTGTAGAACTATTCGAATAGCCGTGTCCACGGTTACGGACGATTGGAAAGGCCATACTGTTCCGTCATCAGACCATTTTCAAAAATGTGACATGTGAAGGGTGACTTGTGATTTGAACTTGAAATGGTGACTTTGACTTGAATCACAACAGAGTTGTGGGAATGACACTAATGTTCCCACTTGAGTTAGTTAGCAAATGAAGAGGCTTTTTACTAAATGCTTATGAAATAAAATTGGCTTTATGCAAATAAACTTAGAGCTTAGCACCCCCTTACTATAGTTGATAGTGCTTACATTAGTATTAGTTTGCGAGTACTTTAAAGTACTCATGGCTTTGTCCCTGGCTATTCAAATGGCCAGACTATGAAGGAGAACAGCAGTACGAGGAAGATGGACAGCAGGACGTCTACGACAACTAGGATCACTCCTGACGTCAACAGTTGCCTGTGGAATAGATGGACCGCGACCGTTACTTCGCTTCCGCTATGTGTTTTGTAATAGGATCTCTAGATCCGCTATGATGTATTAAGACTGGATCCTGTGATCCCTCTATGTAAGACAATTATGTGTTGTAATGAATGATGTGTTGTGATATCAATCTATTATGTCTCGCAAAAACAATATTCCTGGGATTGCGATGAATGGCATAATAGGCATCTGGACTTAAAAATCCGGGTGTTGACAGCATATGATACTAGGAACAATGCTAACCCTAACACATCTATGATAACTACGTTGCTCGCCATCAAAAAGGCTTCAGTACGAGCAACGCATGAACAACTAGGCAGGCTCGTGCTGCCTAGATCGCGAGATGCGATCTAGGCAGCATGGTGCTTACCGGAGGAACCCTCGAGACGAAGGAGTTGGCGATGCGCCGAGATTGGTTTGTGTTGAACGTTGGTTGTTGTTTATTCCATAAACCCTAGGTACATATTTATAGTCCAGGGGACTTTCTAATGTGGGCGTGCACTAAACCGTGCACGAGATAAACTCTAATTTCTAAACTAAGATACACGGGCTAGCTAGCCCAAACTTGGTAAACAAGGCCGATTCACATATCTCTTCTATATGTATATCTTCAAGTCCATCTTGATCGCGGCCCACCTCCGACTTGGTCAAATTCTGGTGATAACACATGCCCCCCTGGTTTTGGAAATGACATTTCCAAAATCATTATGCTTTTCTCTCGTAGGGTCATGTCGTGGCAGAGCAGAACCGTCGCAGAGTTCTTCATCATGATAACTTGCCTCCTCAACTTCTCTGCACGATTTGACGGTTTCGGCACCACTTCCTCGGAAACTGCTGTGGCATTGAATTTCTATCATGCCCTCTTTTATTTAACCGCCCCAAACAGTTCCCCTCTGCATCTCCTTCGCATTAGCACCCAAAAACCCTCCTGCGCCACCATGTCCTCTTCCTCCTCTGCCTCATCGGATCTTTCCACCCAGTCCTCCTCATCTCGCGAGCCGACGCCGGAGCACAACCCGGCGGAGGCCCATGCGGCCAACATCCGCCGTGCCATTGCGGCCGGGGGGAGTCAGATCATGACTTCTCCATCTGGTCAGAGGACGACAAGTCCCGACGATGGGGAGAGCGATCTCCGCTTCCTCGCCGACAAGGAAGCGGTGGAAAGCGATGATCGCTTCCCCAGGATGGGGCCACCTCCGAGGAGGTGAAGGAGGACGAAGAAGAGGATGACGACGACGACAGCTCCCCCGACGAGCCGCCGGCCAAGCGCCATTGCCCCTGGGCGGGGAACCTGAGTGACTTCGACAACGACGACGACGAGACGACGAGGAAGACGAGGACAATGAAGGTCCCGCCGGCGGCCGCTGGAGCAGCGATGACGAGCCGGCCGGGAGCAGCGCCGACAGCGGCGATGACGGCGATGACGAGGGCAGCAACGGCCCATAGATAGGGCCCGTAGCATAGGATCCGTAGAAGTAGGCGGGGTAATGTATCCCCTTTTGAGGGCAATCAGCTCTATTATGTAAGAAATCTCGCCTATTAATGAAGAACTTTCCCCCAATTTGATTTGCCGATTTCTTCTGAGCCCAATTGAGCCGATCCCTTCTTCCACTGACCTTGCCGACTCGTTCCGTTTGCCAATGCATGATGAGCCGATAGCATCGCATCGGTCCTTTGAAATTCGTCCTCCCCTTCTTCAACTGACGATTTTCTAAATCTGGCAGGAAAATGCAGGATCTTCAGGAAAACCTTTGACTTTTCCAACCAAACCCAATAATCCTCTTCGACACCCATCATTTGTGAAGAAGGTGGAAATGAAGGATCAGCCGATGGCGTCCCAATCGGCTCTTTACCCAAGGCAAAACAGAATATCCACCAGGCCTGCTGCCTCCCGAGTCCTGGCCAAGGCAAAAACAGAAACGAGGACGCGTAGCTTAGCTGGGTTAACCTGGGCTTGATCATGCAGAACCAGCCGATTCGCACATAAATCGGCTTGCAGAGAGCCTTCAAGGTGGGCTGCCCCCCGGGTTTCTTCAGTCCGCTCCTAGTGCCCTGCTGGTCAGATCGGCTCCTTTCTTTTGGCGGATCTAATGCGATCCATCCTCGACCTGATCTGCACGTCCAGGCTGCTCTTGAAGAGAGGATCCGAGCCCTTAAATTACTCCATTGAGGAGTTCTTCCATTAACATCCCCCTTCGTGCTTCATTGGTCCTCTGATCGTAACAGTTATTCCTCTTGAGTCGATGGCCATGCATCGGCTGCTTCTCAATTCTAAAGTCGATGTCCTTGCATCGGCTGTAAAATGTTTAAAAATTTTAGGAATCTTAGGCCGATTTGTGTACCGGCCCCCATACTTAGTATTATCTCATATCCTCATGTTTTCTCCATCTAGGTGCCCCCCGAGCCGATTCTGTCAAGAGAATTGATGGTATCGGCTTTTCAGGTAGTCCCTGTTGGGTCAAACGTTGATCCTAGGCAAAGCAGATGGTGAGGATAATTTTGCCGATCGCTGGAATCGGCCTCCACGTTGCTTGCTCGGTGAAGGTTTTGTAATATCCCTTCAACAGTTTCGGAGGGCCGATCGCAAGGATCAGCCTCGCCACGTTGCTTATTGACGTAGTCTTGCTACTCGTCCATGTCGGTGGATAAAACCAGCCCAATCTCCGATTTTATCACGTTGGAGCGCTTGCTGATGTCCACCTTGGGTGCAGCGCGTGATCGTGGAGGTCTACACTCCGCCGGGCGAACGAGCACCATGTTTGTGCCAGCCGATGTTTCATCATCGGCTTTCCTTTGCTTGGGGCGCCACTCTTTTCTTTGCGGCAGTCCCTCCTCATCCAGGGTCCTCTGGACTTTCGCAGCCAAATCAGGTCGTGCCTTCCTCAGCGTATGCAAGTATAACCTTTCGGCTTCCTCCAGACCGCGCAATCGCTGAACCCTGCGCTTTTGTGAATGGCTGAGACCATCGGGCACCACCTTGGACGGTGGTACCTGTCTTCTTCGTCTTCCCCCTCGTCTTCCGAATCCTCGAGATCTTCCAACGAGGGGTCTCAGCACGTCTGTTTTGTGGTGGGAGAGGCCCTAGGCGCTCGAATACAGACACGTTGGCTGCCTCCTTCTTTTTCGGTTGCATTCGGCGTTGCCGATTGTTGGTAATCGGCTCATTCCTGAATCCCAGCAGTGTCGAAGAAAGGGCAGTCCCAATGCCTGTCCGTATCGTCCTTCTCCCTGGCGTGGCGCTCCTGCCGCTCCTCATCGTGATTATGCCGACGATGTCTTCTGTCGTTTCGAGCCATACGGCCTCTTTCATCATCGTCGCCGTGTTGCCGGCGTTGATCATACCGACTCACGTACTTATTGAGGAGGTGATTAGAGAGGGGTCGTTGATATCTTATGTTCTTAACTTCCCCTCTGTGACATAGCGCTTGCCATCTTGACGGAGCCGATCGCATGGAGCGGCCCCTCGTGTCCTTGCTCGAGAGCAGCTGTCCTCATCCCCGTCCTTCTCAGAGCGGTGTCCAAGCTCTACCATGCTGATGTTGGCTGAGAAATCAGGCTGGCACCCTCTGAGGTGGGCGAACTCCACTATGTTGACGGCGGGGAAGGGGTGTGTGTCGACCTTCATGGCATACTGGTTGAAAATTAGTCGCCCATTTTCTATTGCCACTTGGATCTGCGACGCCACACCCTGCAGTCATTAGTGGTGTGGGTGAACGTGTTATGCCACTTGCAGTATGGCTTTCCGTTCAGCTCTTGCACCGTAGGGAACTTGTGGCCTTCGGGTATCTTTATATGCTTCTCCGCGAGTAAGAGATCGAAAATCTGCTCGGTTTTCGTCACGTCGAAGTCGAACCCTCTTGGAGGCCCTGGTGGCTTTACCCATTTGCAGGTTACGGGCCTGCAGCTCGAGTCCACTCAGCCACTGCGACCTCTCGTTCTCCCGTAGCACCTTCATCTTCGCCTGCGTCAACCATGGTAACCACGCGCTTGAATTTATCTTGGTAGACATCCGGGTGGCGTTGTTCATACGCTGACAACTTCTGCACCATGTGTGCTAATGAAGGGTAGTCCGCTTGGGAGGCCACATCCTTGATCGATGATGACAGACCCACCACCGCCAACTCGACTGCTTCCTTTTCGCTTACGTGAACCGAATAGCATCGGTTCCTAACGGTCTGAAGCGCTGGATGTACGACACTGTTTCTCCGCGCTTGTCGTACTTGTGCTAGATCGGCAATGCCAGCCTCGGAAGCCTCCGAGTGATATTGCTCATGGAACCGTTCTCCGCTGCTTCCATGTCGGACGAGTTCGGTGGCAGCGACGTGTACCAACCGAAAGCCGATCCGTGAGGGACTGTGAGAAGTACCTCACACGCAGCTCGTCTGACGCTGAGATCATGCCCAGCTGCGCCAAATATCGGCTCACATGCTCAATGGAGCTGGAACCGTCTGATCCGCTGAACTTTGTGAAGTCCGGGAGCCGATATTTGGGTGGTAGCGGGATCAATTCGTACTCGTTGGGGTACGGCTTGGTATAGCCGATCGCCTTCCTTTTCGGCATCATGCCGAACTGATCTTTCAGGATCGTACAAATTTGATCCGCGGTGATGGCTGCAGGTGCCGAACCCTGAAGATTCGTCGGAGTGGCGTACTTAACCAGCCATGCTGTTTCTCGGTTGAGCCAACTGCAGGAGCTGGGCTCGGGAGTTTTCGGGGTGGCGTACTTAGCTAGCCACGTTTGCTTCTCAGGGTCTGCCTCCGACGTTCCTCCTGTTGCCCCAGAAGTCCCTGCTATAGCGACCTGGTTCGAGGGTGCCCAGGTGCTGGTCGGCACGTATGCGCATGCGTACCGTGCGGGATCTCCTTGGGCGCGTCCGTAGGTAGTCACCGGGGTCACCACCAATCTTGTAGACGACATAGGCCGATGAGTTCGGCGCTTCGGGTGCTGCCAACGCGAACGGCAGGCGATGGGCTGGAGTAGCAACTCCCTTGGTGAGTCCCTAGGGCTGGTCTGACGGAGAGTACGATGGCTCATGATCTCCTGGATTACGCGCAGCAACGCGCTCCAACGTATTACCGGGCTCTCGAGAATGGCGGTGCAGCGAATGAGCCACCATGAAGTTTATCTCCTGACGCAGCGACCTGGTGCGTTCCTCTGACGGGGTGGATAGGTCCACTCCATCAAGTGCGCCGTCAGGTGAGAACCCCTTCCATCGATGCCATGGGAGCGGGTCTGTGGAAAGAGCCGATGAGGTCGGCTTCGAGGAGGACCTTGACCTCGTCGTACTTCTTCTTGAGCTCGCCAGTGAGCTCCTCGTAGGTGATCGGAGTTTCTTCCGCCATCTCTGATGTGGATGGCGAGGTGGTCGATGTTGAAGATGGGTCGTTGAAGATGGTCCCACCGGGCGTGCCGAGAATGTGTTGACGTCGAGAAACCCACCGCGGGCGTGATCGGTCAACACCGTAGAGCCGGGAACAACTAGGGCTGCGGCTGGCCCAAGTCCCTCGGAGCGACGGCCCGCAAAGCCTGGTCGCGCGCCGATGCAAATTGCAGGGCGTGCCACCTGACCTATACCTGGTCGGGAAGGTGTGGATGATGCCTCGCTTAGTTTCTGCAGGGCACACACGTACACGTTAAATACGAGCCTCGATCGGCTCTCGGTTGTCCTGTGAATCGGCTCATGGAGCCGATCCACCCATGATTCGTCCGAGGTGGCCGAATATATGGTGGTCCTGCTTGATCATGATAAAGCGTATGAGATCCACGACGATCTGGGTTTTCACCGCATAATCGGATCATCCTACTCACGATTGGGCCTCGCGCTCACGCACGGTAAACGTAAGCCAGCCCTAAACAAGGCCTAAAAACCAACACTAGGTTGATCCTCGGAACGTCCTGTCTAGGGGCAGCAAACTACACCCTGCATGCCGTGGATCCTCCAACCCTTTGTAAGGCCTAACTATTGCAGATATTAAACTAATCCTTGATGAATCAAGGAGCGACCGTAACGGATCAGATCTACTAAACAACGATCAAGCGGGGTGCCGCCCCTGCACCCATGATGAGGTACAGGGACGGCTAGATGCGCAAGGGTTGCACTACGACAGCATATGATACTAGGAACAATGCTAACCCTAACACATCTATGATAACTACGTTGCTCGCCATCAAAAGGCTTCAGTACGAGCAACGCATGAACAACTAGGCAGGCTCGTGCTGCCTAGATCGCGAGATGCGATCTAGGCAGCATGGTGCTTACCGGAGGAACCCTCGAGACGAAGGAGTTGGCGATGCGCCGAGATTGGTTTGTGTTGAACGTTGGTTGTTGTTTATTCCATAAACCCTAGGTACATATTTATAGTCCAGGGGACTTTCTAATGTGGGCGTGCACTAAACCGTGCACGAGATAAACTCTAATTTCTAAACTAAGATACACGGGCTAGCTAGCCCAAACTTGGTAAACAAGGCCGATTCACATATCTCTTCTATATGTATATCTTCAAGTCCATCTTGATCGCGGCCCACCTCTGACTTGGTCAAATTCTGGTGATAACACTAGCACATGATTTAATCCCTGCTTTCCTCTGCGAAGGGCCTATCTTTTACTTTTATGTTGAGTCAGTAAACCTATTTCCCTCTGTCTTAAGCAAGCAATTGAGTTGTTGTGAACCAACCATTTATGCTATGATTGAGCCAATCATGTCCTTTATACTTTCTTGTTTAGTACAAATTTTATCTGAATGAATATGACTTTGAAAGTTATCAATGATTATGAGGAGATTGTTATGATTGAGAATGAAAGCCCTGCTATATAAATTCTAATATGAAAGCCTTGCTTATTAAATAAGAGCAATCCGTTAGTAGTTCTCTGACCAAGAACAAAGTTTGCCATAACCATCTATGATTTCCTATGCACCTTTACTTGTGATTTCTCTTTACTTATTTCAAGTTGAGTTATATGAAGAGAATGTTTACTAGAATGTCTTGTGTGAATCAATATGATGCTTCTTGTCCGTATTTTATTTATCGACTCTTCACTCCATAAACATGTGGTCTTGTTTACCGAGCTCAGTTTCGCTTGGGGACAAGCGAGGTCTAAGCTTGGGGGGAGTTGATACGTCCAATTTGCATCACTATTTTATATCATAATTTGCTGTTATTCATTGATATATTTCATATTGGATCAGAATACTTATGTTATTTCATCTATTTTGCATATTTCATGATTATTGGAGGATCAAGCACCGGAGGATTCTGCTGGAAAAAGCACCGTCGAACGCAATATTTCGGAAGATCAACTGCGGAAGAAAATTATACCAAAAATCCTATTTTCCAGATGACGGAGGGAGCCGGAAGGGGGAGAAGAGGGGACCCGAGGTGGGCCCACCCCATAGGCCGGCGCGGCCCAAGGTGTAATATCCCAGGTATTGGGGTTATAAAAATAGAGGAGATAGATGTGTGCATTGCATTCATGCATAGAAAATCCGGGGAATTTTCGCGCTTTTGTTTAAAACTGTCAAAGTGATCGAGGTTTCTCTTGCATCGGTGGAATTGAGTTTGTCATCGATGTGAGTGCGATAAATTTCGACATGACCTTTCTGAACTCATGTGTTTTGGGGGAAACAATTTGAATTCAAATTCAAATATGGAAAACAGAAATTCAAATAAGAATTTGAATTGGAATTTGAAATTTAAACAAGTATATAAATATTATAGGTAAAAGTACACACATTTGATAATCCAAATGAATAAATGATTTAAACTTTATTACAAATATCATTACCCAACTATTTACAAGTCACATAAATAGAAATATAGAAAGATTACAAAAGAATAAAAAAGAATTCCTATACTAAATCTTGATCTTCCCAATCTTCCAATATTTTTCTTTTCCTGCAATAAGAGAAACAAAACAAGTAGAAGAGAGATAATTTTTGGTTAGTGATTACTCTCAGGTTTTGGCATAGTATTGCTATGCTAAACTCATCATTGAGTAGATAGTTTGGGGGCCAGATTTGTAGTATTTGTTCTTATCTTCAATTTTGGCCTCAGGCTCATGCATCATGGGCAGGGTCAATTTAACACTTGGCAATATCAAGAATAAATCCCAACTCCAGATAATGCCGACTCAGTTGAGCTGATCCACAACTACAAATATCTTCACTTGGAAACTTGAACCAAGTCTTGCACCACGCAAGCAAGCAAGTAGCACAGTCACACATGCATGCTATGTGTTGTCCCACGTACAGAGCACATAGGCAGTAGTACAAAACCAAACACAGCCTCAGGTCACCACTAAAAGAGGCATTTCCTGGAACACACAGCTCCTTAGCACATGGTTCATCGACCAGATCAAGAAAACATGCAACAATAGCTGTTTTTCATCCAGGCCATGAAACCATCTTAGGAAATATCCCATTTCATCCAACCAAGAACCAGCATAGTGGTATTCTAGAACCAGATCAAGCAGGAGCGAGGAGGAGGTGCAGTCAAACAAGGAGTAGATCAACATCAACATCAACAGCATAAATACTTCATCTAGGAGCAGGAATCAGGTATACATCATATCTAGGATAGGAGCATATACTAGATCTATTCCCAGAAAAGCATAACAGCAATCATTCATAAAAAACCACAAGACCTTATCAAACAATAGTTGCTTGTAAGTTTTTTACATCATCTGATTTGTATCTATGATCAGAGCATATCCAAATCACCACACCCAAACACTTGCAACACCAAATCATGCTAAGTGTGGTTACTCTGTGCACACTCTCATGAGGCACCACAGACAAACCAAGAAGTAGCAGATGGCACACAGGCATTTAGGAAAGCAAATTGAATAAGCATCAAGATTAACAGTTACAAATCATCAGTTGAGTTGTGAGAATTCATTCTCTCAGATCTGCACAGAGATGCTATGCAAGAATCATCACAGAGAATTTTAAAGTCATCAATAGTATCTGTTCTTATTTTGAATTGGTGCCTCAGCCTATGCATCATTGGCAAGGCTACAGGGTCAAGCCAGATCTGTTCTTATCAGTTTAAAACTATCAAACAAAAAGGACAGCCAGATCCACCAATAAAAACTAACCTTGCATAAATAAATCATTTCTAGTTGCTAATTGCAACTAGATCATATTCAAGAAACAAGCAAAGCACCACTTTGTGCACTCCAGCACTACTGTCCAAGATCATGCATATTCATAATAGATCATCACATAATCATTTACTCCAATAGCAAGATCATTTTTCAGCATGCTTATAAGCTCACAGCAACCATCAAGTAAATCATCAAGCACCAATACCTCTACCTTGTTGCTTAAACTCAACCCATAAATGCAGCATCAAATTATTATACCAAGATAATTATGCCTGGATGAATAAACCATCCAAACAGGGGCACCACACCTTTATATTCACAATAGAGCAACCAAATCCATATATAAATATACTTCAGGGAATTACTTGGGGTCCAGGAGTTCTTCTCAGGCCAACCAAGTAGTATCCTAGCAGTACCAAAGCCACACTAGCATATAAACAAGATCACACACAAACCCCAAGTGGTTTGATACCAACATATTACAGACAGCCAGCAGCTAACTGAATCAAGACAATCGAATTTAGCTCCAGTACAACATTACCAGGGGCATTGTATGCCCAACAATATTGCAACACAATCACACATAAATGGTAGTTTTGATGCACACCACATTGTAATCATAGACAGAGAGGGCAGAGGTATAGCTCACAGTGAGTTCGGTCGAGAGTTGGAGCAGTAGTTGACGCCGGGGTTGCGTCGCAGCACCGTCCCGCCGGCGCCGAAGGAAATATAGGCGTCGCAACAGCAGCAGCTCCATCATGTCAGTCCCACCACCACAAACCCTCACCAGTATCACAGCACCAGTGCATCACCACCAGTACACCGACGCCGGGGTTGCAGTCGTAGACGCCGTCCGGCCGGCGTCGAGGATGCAGTAGTCACCACCAACACCACACCGCTCCACCAGTACAACAGCACCGCAACACCACACCACTAATTCACCGTCATGACAGCAATCTGACCGCGGCGGAGTCGGAAATACGCCGGCGACCGAGCCATCCGTGGGTTAAGGTTACCGTGAGGCACGCGTGTGGGAAAGGGGGCGGAGCCGAGGCAGCGGTATTTGGTAGGGAGGTCCGTGGCGAAGTCACGCCGGGGAGCAGCGTCGGGGGATGAGACCGGCGGCGGTCAAAAGACCACCAACCGCAACCTAGGGTTCCAGGTTGGGGAAGCACAACAGAGGCGACGAGGATCAAATCAAAGAGAGGGAAGTGAAGAGCAGGTCGAGGTGGACCAAAGCCCTCTTGCGCCGACGCCGGAGCAGGCAGGAGGCGGCCAGGAAAGGGCGGCAAGACGGAGCCTGGGGCATCACGGGAGCGTGCGCGCATGAGTGAGCGAAGAGAGGAGTTCCAGTAGGGGTTCGGTAGAGGAGAGAACGGCGGAGCCTCGGCGGCAGGCGGCGGCGCCGGAAGCGGCCGGAGACGGCCGGTGCGACAGCCGGCGGCACGGCAGCAACGCCATCGCCAGGAGGGGAATGAGCGAGCTCGTTCTCGTGTACGAGTGCGAGTGAGGGCAGGAGAGTAGGGGTCGGGTTGGGTTCGACCCAACTGACTCGGTCGGACCAGGTTGGGCCAGGTCTGATTGGCCAGGCCATTGGGCCAGCCCAACAGACCATTTGGTCTATTTTTTTTAGGAAAAACCTTTTTAGACATTTAGGTAAATAAGAAAGAAAACTATAAATAGAAGTGGGTATCATAAAAATACCTCTATAACAATAATATAAAACAAACACTTTAAAATTAAAAGAACAATAACATGAATATTCCTCTAAATTTTAGAAGACCAATTTTAATCTTAAGCTATTAAGACCTAAATACTAAAAATATAATTTCCTTGTTTCGATTTTTCACCTCAAGAAAATAGTAAATATTACTTTGCATTAAAATACCACAATTGTTCCATATGGTTATGTTTAATCATATTAGAATCCTAATTGATCATTACTTCAACTATTAATTAAAACCCTAAACCCTAATAGTATTTATCAATATCTTATTAAGTCTGTTAAAATAATATAATGTTAGATCCACTATTATTTCTATTTCAAGATTATTAATAATTCCAACTCTATTATCAATCATTACTTTAATAATTGTATCACAACTTGGAAACCTAGTTCTAATATAGGTAAAGACCTTAACCCTATTATTTTATGTGAAACCCCTAGATTGTTTTCAACTCTAAAACCCTAATTCCATTAAGAAACCTAACTCCATTAATTCATGTGAACCCTAAATTGCTTATAAACCTAAACCTCGGTTATAACATGTGATCCTGGTACTTTATTTTCATTCACAGATCCATAATTATCAACTAAATGCGTGTTCTTATTCACATAGAATACAGGAACCCTATCACTAACACTTTAGCATCCTAAGTATGCCTACCCATCAAACCAAGTTGAGCAAATAGGATCACTCAAGTCTAAACCCTAGCTCCTATTACCAAAGCCATCATCCTTCATTAACCCTATTTAGCATCACACCCTTGTGATGAACTCCAATAACAACTGTGCCAAATATTGTGCATTACCTAACCATATTCCACTCAACCCTACTAATGTGAGATACTTATGAACCATCCCATTTAAGAGCCAACCATTCTTTACTTAATAGAACTAACAGTAAAACCTAGACCACCTCAACCCTAATTGATATACTTCTTATTATTTAAGAAGTATGTTCTTCAAAAGTTATTCTTTTGAAGTAAATAAAGAATCATCATCAACCCTGCTTATAAGGACCTATAAACCCTAGCTAGCTATCACCAATAAGATGAACCAATCTTGATAGCAACCGTGTATGAATAATTGCTTAGGATGCCTAGGCTTAACTCAACCTTCCAAGCCTTTGGTGTTGATGAATCCAACTATGTTGTGATCCATCTAATACTTACTCTAGAACCAATTAGAACCATAGTAAACCATAGTACCCCACAACCCTAATTATCATACTTGTTCTTTATTAAAGAACATGTTCTTCCAAAGTTATTCTTTTAGAGTATATAACAAGTAATCATCAACCATACACCATAGGACTTAAAAATTGACAACTGCTCTTTACTTATTATACAACTACTATTCCTTGGGTGTGTATGATTGTTACTATGCATTTTACCACTTGCTTATGATTCTTAAACCACACAACCCTGAATAAGAACCTTGTTTGTGAATCATTCTAAAAGTGCAACACACCCTAAACAAATCTCTACAACTCACTAATCCTAAATCATCGGGGTTAGGTCACGTTTAGAACGATTGCATCTCATACTTATGCATTATAGCATCCTTGCCAATCTTTTAAACATCGTCCTTACCGGACGATGATACTATTTCAGAATTTGGAGTTATCACGTATCGAAGACCTTGACTGCATAATCTTGCAGTCAAGAAAGGCAAGTTCATCGCTTGCTCATGTCATTTGAGTATTTTTACCAAATTACTTGCAAAGTACTATATTTATCACTATTACATAAAAAGCAAAACCACTATTTTCATAACTATGAATATGACTATGTGGTGGGCAATGGAACCATGGACTGTGTGGATATGGTGGAGGTTCCATTGCAAGGGTTTATATCCATCTAGGATTAAACAACAAATGTCGTCCGTGATTCTTGTGCCGTATAAACCGTGTTCACCATAAGATCTGGAGTGGGACGGAGTAGTCAAAAGTGTTTCCACCTCTCGTTCATCAACGGATGCGCTTTACCGTAGTACACTTGTGATCCGAGGGGGCAAGCTGGTGAGGCTGGGGAGTCCTAAGTCCCCACGACATAGTCCGTAGTACACTTGTCGCCCGAAGGAGCAAGATGGTGAGTCTGGGGAGTCCTAAGTCCCCACGGTATTGCGGTCTATGATGGGTTGCAGCTACCGGCGAAGGAGTTTGGTTCGATCCCAAACTGTTGTCGTGGTCGGGGTCCACCCGTGAGTGGGAATAATGGGACCGATGAGGACCCAGGGTCGGGGTATGCAACAAAGGGTGGGTGTTCGAGGTAGCGGAGGAACATGATTGACTAGGACCTTATACCGGGCCTCACACCAAAGGAAGTGTGGACGGGAAGATCCCGGTTGGCACCAAGGTTAAGATCTCTTATGGGTAAAGAAACACACCTCTCAGAGTGTGTTTGTGATCACTCCCTGTTCGGGATATGGGCTGACGCTAGGAAAGGAACTCCATGAAGTTCTAGTCAACCGGTGAAGGCTGACGGACATAGCTCTTCAGAATAAAAGCAACCTTTTGAAGAAATGTTTACAAAAACTTGCATTGCCTATGACTTTCTGGTCTATGGTTGTAGCTAGTGCATTAAACACCTCTTTCCTATAATGAACTTGTTGAGTACGCTCGTACTCATCCCACCCTTAAATCCCCTGCTTAGGTATGGAGGCATCAAAGGAGGATCTACAGTGCAACTCGAAGGCCGAGGAGTCAACAACTACTTCAAGAGACAGGACCATGTCAGGAGAGTTAGATACCACATTCAACAAGGAGAAAACCTAGATTAGCAATAGAAAGGAACTAGCTTCCCAAACCTAGCTCCTATTTAGCTAGAATCTATTCTTAGCCTCTATAGCTAGTTAAATACTCTACAAATAGAGTTCGTGATAGGATTAGACTACGAGTCGTTCTTCTGGAGTTTATTTGCAGTTTTACCTCATTGTAAAGTAGGAGGGTGTGATGATCTTATGTAACAGAGTCTGTGTGTAATTCTATAGACATGCCTTGGACCCGCATATGTTTCTGTTGTACCACTCTGAGCGATATAATACTGGTGGAACGGTGTTTCATTGGTGTTATATCAGACTTGCATACTACACCATGCAGTGGTATGCTGGGTCACCACACAAGGCCTGGCCGCGCCGCCCTATGAGGAGGGGGCCCACAGCCCCTCTCGCCTCCTTTTCTTCGCGAAACCCTTCGTCCCGAAAACCTAAGCCACAGAGGGTACCTCACGAAGAGTTACAGCCGCCTCGCGGGGCGAGAACACCAGAGAGAAAAGAGCTATCCGGCGGGGAATCCGTCGGGAAATTCCCTCCGGAGGGGGAAATCGCCATCGCCATCGTCATCGAGCTGGACATCATCTCCATCATCATCATCATCATCTCCACCATCTACACCGCCATCACCACCGCTGCACCTCGTCACCGCTGTAACGATTTGGGTTGGATCTTGATTGTTTGATAGGGGAAACTCTCCCGGTGTTGATTTCTACTTGTTATTGATGCTATTGAGTGAAACCGTTGAACCAAGGTTTATGTTCAGATTGATTCATCATCATATCACCTCTGATTGTATTCCATATGATGTCTCGTGAGTAGTTCGTTTAGTTTTTGAGGACATGGGTGAAGTCTAAATGTTAGTAGTGAACTATGGTTGAGTAATATTCAATGTTATGATATTTAAGTTGTGGTGTCATTCTTCTAGTGGTGTCGTGTGAACGTCGACTACATGATACTTCACCATTTATGGGCCTAGGGGAGTGCATCTTGTATTCGATTGCTAATTGCGGGGTTGCCGGAGTGACAGAAACCAGCCCCCGTTGGTATATCGATGCAAGAGGGATCGCAGGATCTCAGAGTTTAAGGCTGTGGTTAGATTTATCTTAATTACTTTCTTGTAGTTGCGGATGCTTGCAAGGGTATAATCACAAGTATGTATTAGTCCTAGGAAGGGCGGTGCATTAGCATAGGTTCACCCACACAACACTTATCAAAACAATGAAGATTAATTAGTTGTATGAAGCGAAAGCACTAGACTAAAATCCCCGTGTGTCCTCAAGAACATTTGGTCATTATAAGTAAACAAACCGGCTTGTCCTTTGTGCTAAAAAGGATTGGGCCACTCGCTGCAATTATTTCTCTCGCACTTTACTTACTCGTACTTTATTCATCTGTTACATCAAAACCCTTGAATACTTGTCTGTGAGCATTTACAGTGAATCCTTCATCGAAACTGCTTGTCAACACCTTCTGCTCCTCGTTGGGATCGACATTCTTACTTATCAAAGATACTACGATACACCCCCTATACTTGTGGGTCATCAGGGACGCGCCGACAGGAGCTTAGTTTAGGCAAGGCCATCCCACAACGACCCGCCCTATATGGCTAGTCCCCCCCCTTTAAACAATATTATGTTGTTTAAACACACAAGTTATTTCACACATATAAGTTAAATTATTTATACAAGAATTCAAATACATTGCAATGCAACATGTTCATGAATCATGTGGTGTTTCATCTGCACTCACAAATTCTAAACTAGATCATTATGTAGTTGAGTATCAACACCTGCTTCTCTGATTTCTTGATGCATCTGGAGGAACGAAGCAATCTGGGCCGATACATGCTCAACCTCAACAAGAGGTCTCTGAAAATCAAATGGATTATCATCATCTGCTGGTGTGTCGCGCTCACTCTCAATGATCATGTTGTGCATGATCACACAAGCGTTCGTCACCTCCCACCCTCTGAGACTCCGATCAGGTGAGAGCAGGGTACTACTGCTGGAGCACACCAAAAACCCGCTCGACATCCTAACGACATGCTTCCTAGCATGTCACAAAATAAGATTCCTTCTCCGTAGAAGGATATGTGATTGTCTTCACAAATGTAGCATACCATGAATAGATACCATCGGCTAGATAGTAGGCCTAATTGTATGTGTGGACGTGATCTCAAAATTAATGGTCAGTGCATGTCCCTCACCTAGCCTTCCAAACACCGAAGAGCGTTGAAGCACGTTGATATCGTTGTGAGATTCTGCCATGTCAAAGAAAGCATGCCAAATCTAGAGATCGTAGTCAACCACTACCTGAAGTATGACATTGCATTCACCGGTATGCCCCTTGTACAACCATTGCCAAGAAAATGGGTAATTCTTCTAACCCCAATGCATGCACTTGATGCTCCCAAGCATCCCAGGATATCCTCTCGCTACATTTTGTGTCAGGATCCGAGTTGTATCATTTGCATTGGGTGCTCTCAAATAGTCTTGCCCAAACACTGCTACCACTGCCGTGCAAAACTTGTAGACACTCTCGAAGCATGTCGACCCCGACATGCGTGGGTAGTCACCGGCTGCATCTGCGGGAGCTCCGTACGCAAGGCAACGCATAGCAGCCGTGCACTTCTGAAGTGATGAGAAGCCCTAGAAGTCGGTGCAGTCTTTCTTGCACATGAAGTATGTGTCATGCTCCCTGACACCAAACACAATCCGCTTGAACAGATCCTTGTTCATCCTAAATCAGCGCCAAAAATCCTTGGGCATATGTGTTGCATCGTTGGTGAAGTAGTTGAAGTCAAGCAGCAATGCGACGGCTTGCCGATGTCGGTCCTTGTTCAGCGCCTTCCAAACCCTCCAAATGCCACGTCGAGGGAAGGCAAGTATGTGTTGTCGGAGACAGAGGGGGTTGGTCAACATCAGCAGATGTTGTTGCCACTCGGCGGTGGCATTGGCCTCCTTCTACATGAAGAATTGCACCATTATCGCATCCTCGTTATCCATCGCAGCTATCGGGGGTGTTCCTCGACAATGTCCTCCGATTGGGACTTAGGGTTGATGGAATCCTGCAAGCTGATACGAGGCATCGGTATACAGACAAACGGGGGATTTACCCAGGTTCGGGGCCCTCGATGAGGTAAAACCCTTACGTCCTGCTTGTCTGTTCTTGATTATGAAGAAAGTAGTGTTACAATGGGGTGCCGAATAGTTCGGCTGTGATCTCGTCGACATAGCTAATCGCTAGGGTAACCTAGTTCTAAGCTCCTGTTGGCTAAGATTGCTAAGATTGGTTGTGTCCTCGATAGCCCCTCTCCTGGCCTTTATATAGGTGGTCAGGTCCGAGAGGTTTAATCGAGTACGAGTAGGTTTACAATAGATCTATCTCTAATCTTTCCTTCTTCGGCTCTTTCCGTGTCTTGTACTTCAAGTAATCTTTCGCCGCACCGTCCTAGTGGCCCATCTTGTCTTCGAGTACCTTCATGGGCCTCCACCTGGGCCGTATAGGGTAGAGCAATAGTAGTTACCCGAAGGGTAATGCCCACGTCAGTAGCCCCCGAGTGTCTAGCCGAACATAGTTCGGGTAGAGACTGAAGCATGTCTTCTTCCGAACTCCTTTTCCTTGATCGTTCTTGCATTTCTTCTGTCTTCTATCGGGTGCGCGTCGGCGCTCCCGAAGTAGCCCCGAGTCTAGGTACGGATGCTCGCAATCCGTGCGTAGACTCAAGTTGTACCACTCGAATATCTTCTTCTGCCGAAGCTTTTCCTGCAAGCCTCTTGTAGTGCATTCGATACATTTTCTTTATGCAAGGGATACCGAATAACGTGCCCAACTTTTGTTGGTTAACTGCCGATGGCAAAACAACGTTACCCTACACAGAATCAAGTCCCCGGGCATGATCCTGGAGTGCGAAAAAAGTTCGTCGGGTGCGCATCCGGCCCGATGGGAGTAGCCCGAGTCTGGGCGCGGGCGTATTACGCCTGGGCGCAGACTTGAGTCAATTATTTCCTTCGAGTCCTCATTTTATCGGGTGTGCGACAGCGCTCCCGATGGGAGTAGCCCCCGAGCCTAAGTGCGGATGCTTGCAATCCGCGCATAGGCTCAAGTCGATCACCCGATCTTTTCTTATCCCTTCGTATGCAATCATTCTCTATGACGTCATTGATGACGTTTTTCTGTCCCCTTGATTCTGACTGATAAGACACGACCTGCCAGCCCTGTTTTCAAGCGATTCCTGCTCCTCTTTACACGGTTAACAAGGCACCTCCTCGATTTCCGCGATCATTAACTGGGGAAAGGCCCATTTAACAACACGAAGCCTTCCTTAAGTTCCTTAAGAGATAAAAAATCCCTTTTATTCTCCTCCATTCGTCTTCTTCGTCGTTCTTGCTCTTCTTGTTCGCAACTGGAGCTCGTGCCGCCACTACTGTCTTTCCGATTTGTTCAGATCTCGCAATGGTGAAGAAGAAAATCCCTAGTGCCGCCGCCAGCTCCACGAGCGTCGGTGCCGCCGCCAGATCTTCTTCGATTCTTGCGAAGGAGGTCGCCCCCAATGCTCCTCCTCCAGCTCCGGCGCCGCCGGCGCCACCAAGTTCATCAGCCAAGCCTGGTGATTGGACAGCCTCGACCGTCACCAAGCGTGACGAAAAAAGGTCCCGAAGCCTGGGACTGATCTCCTCCGATGAGGGGAACGTAATCTTTCCAGGTGCGATTTCTCGACCTAACCCTCCTGTCGGCTTTACCGTGATGTTCTTGTCGTTCTTGTACCGAGGCCTTTCCCTTCCTGTTCACGAATTCCTCCTCTATCTCCCGCGAACTTACGAAATCCAACTGTGGCAACTTACTCCCAACTCGATTCTTCACGTTGCTGTGTTCATTACCCTCTGCGAAGCATATCTGGGCGTTGAGCCCCATTTTGGTTTGTGGAAGAAGATCTTTTACGTGAAGAGATACAGCAGTAGCAATGGATCTTTTGTCACCGGAGGAGTAGGATTCGTAGCTCGTTCAGATGTTAATTACTTCAATTTCCCAATGAGAGAGTCCGTGCAAGGGTGGAGATTGAAGTGGTTCTACATCAGGGATTCTCCGTCACCCGAATGCCAGCTCCCTCGCTTCGTCGACGTCCTTGAGGCCAAGCCTAAGAATTCCTGGAAAAACGTTCTCTCTCCCGACGAAAAAACAGCCGACAAATTATTTGCCAGATTCCTTCGGATCAAGGAGGCTGACGGGCAAACCATGGTCGGTACAGTAGCCGGTGTTTCAAACGTCGAGTCCAACCAATCATGGATAGGGTTCGCCCAATGTGGTTGTACTCAGGTCCAAAAGATGAAACTAGAATCAACGCTGCCGAATTATCGGAAAAAGAACTGCTTGATGAAGTCCGTCGCCTCACTTCCTTTAGTCAAGAGGATTCGATCCCGCTGATATCTCCATATATTCCTTTCGATGCTGATCATCCAGCACCAGAGGTAATTTCCCCCTTAAACTCTTGGTATGCTGTTACCGACATTTATTACTGTTATCCTCATTTAATTTTCCCTTCGACAGACCTTCGCAGCCTCCGAGGATTTTCATAACTTGCCAAATGACACTTCCGAAGGAAGAGGCTCTTCAGAGCCTGTTGACTTTCGTACTGTTGAACACACAAGCCCATTCAACGAGCCTGATGACCCGATAGATTCTGAAACTGCCCATGCCAATCTCCCCCCATCAGCCGGTGATACTTGCGACACAGAGGGATCAGTGCGCAATGACGACGCTGATCACAATGCCTTTGTTGATGCAGCTGCGGAGGAGACCAGGGCTTCTCCTATGAAGAGATCAATCGGCGGTTTTGCCGACGAAGATGACCTCCTTGATTTGTAAGTGCTTTTCTTCTTACTATTTTCAACTTTCTTGACTTTTTCAAATTCTTCTGATAATCTTGATTAATCGAATCTTCCTTGCAGTGATGATACTTTCATTGAGCCTCCGCCCAAGAGGGCCAGATCTGATGTTGTTTCACCGGCTGCCGCAGCTTCCGAAGCTTCGGCTCTTAAAGCGGCTCCCGTGATGCAAGCATCGACAGCCTCCTCCCTTTCCAAAGGGAAAGATGCTCCTGCTGCTGCAGCTCCTCCTTATGTAAGTCTTTGTTGAATCTAACAAGAACCTTTCAGAACATGTCTCTGCTTAACGATCCTTGTCAAACATTTCCTTTTTTCAAGGATCTACGAGGTGTGATATCCTCTTTAGAGGCCTTCGCCTCTCAATTCACCTCTCTAGAGGCGGACAAGATTCGGCTGCAGGAGGAAGCTAAGTCTTCCTCTTCAAAGTTGGAAGGTGCCATCAAAAAGGCCGCCATAGCTCGCCAGGAGGTCGACTCCCTGAAAGAAGAGCTAAACAAGCTAAAGGAGCGGCTGAAGGAGGAGGAAGCTCGGACGGCAGAAAAAGATGAACTCCTCCGCCAATCTGCCTTGGCCTTGCTTGGTAAGTTCCTACGTCCCATGTAGATTATTACTTTTGTTTTTTATGGATCTGCTTTTTCGTCAACGATTTCTTTTGACTACTTGCATAAGCTGCCGACATGCTACTGCCTTGGATAAAATTCCGAGCAACTCCCCGGCAAACGGTGTGTCGACGGTTCTCGCCGCTCACCAACTCACCCGGGGGCTCCTTGACAAGGGAAAGGGTGCTCTGGCGCGGATGCATTCGATGATATTCCCCAAGGCCACGCAGGAGAAGACTCTGGGGCAGCTAATTGATGCTTTCGCAGTCGACACCAAGGAGGTCATTGAGGTATTCAAGCGTACCTCGCGTACCTATGGCGCCCTACTTGCCTTCCAACTTATGATGGGTTACGGCTTTAAGGCTGACATTGAAGAAATGACTAAGGAGCTGCCGAAAGGAAAAGATGGGCGATCTATTGATCTGAGCACTTTTACGGCATCTGCCCGTACTTGTGCTCGCCAGCTCCTTGATTTAGTCTCGAGAAAAACATTGGTTGGCCCTAGCCTGTCGACCCAGACTCAGGCTCGTTGATTGTTGTAACATTTTTACCCCTGGGCTAGCATGAAACATTATTCTGCTGCGAGATCTTTAAGTTTGTAATGAATATTATGTCGGCAATGTTGCCAGCATGTTTTTAACGTAATATCTTCACTTGTGCTTCTCCTGATAGGGATTGCTTATACCTCTCCCGATGGGAGTTTTACTGAATGTTTAATTTGACCATATCATCCTTTTTAACACTGTTGCCTGCAGGTTTTCCCAGTGCCCTCGTTTGTTGATGACTCCTCTGATGTTGTTCCCGAAAATGATCGGATCCAACGGATGAAGGATCGGATCACCCAGATGGAGAAAGACCTGCGCAGCACTTATGCCCTGGCCGCGATTATCAACAAGAAGAGCGAGACTGCAGCCGACGTGGAGCGGTATGCTCTTACTGAGCTGCATAAGGCTACCGAGAGCTTGAACTGTGAGTCCTTTAATCTCTTTACCCTTTGGTTGATAGCGTTTTCTCTGATCCTCTTCTGCTTCTTTATCAGTCATAGCTCTGAATCGTGCGGAAGAGAGCAAACGGATTCACGAGCGTGTGAATGCCTTGGTCGAGTTATCCTCATCCGAGGAAATTTTCTGGCGAGAGCACTCGAAGGCATCGGCTGTCGCACGGTTTCAGGATCGAGTCCAACAGGTCCACCATTTCTTCGACAAGTGCTATAGAGCCATGAGGGTGGTTTGGAAGACGATGTTTCCTTTGAACGCAGCCCCACGCTTCTTGCGTTAATGTCGGAGTTTGGTAACGCCAGGAAGATCCGGGACTTGGTGCGCGCGCAAGTTTTTGCAGGAGCCAAGTTTACGCTTGCTCTTGTACTTGCCCGTTATCCTTCAGCAGGTTTACTCTCGATTGCCAACGTTACTGGAGACTTGGAAGCGCTGTATCCGAAGGTGTTGTTGCCTGCGAACATAATTGTTGACAGACTCGAGAAAGATTCAAAGGTACCTGAAGAAAAAGAAACTCCGCAAGGGTGATCTCAGGGTTTTAATAACTGTTTGTAAATAGTTTGACAACTTTATCGAAGCGTGTGGATGACGCCTTTTCATTCGGTAGATACATGCGTATGTACTTTTACCACGTTATTGCCGTTGGCAAGTTTCAATTTGGAGCGAATCTTGGTTGCTCGTTTTTAAATGTATGTATATTGGTTGTTTTAGCAAATCATGTGAGTGATCAGCTCGTGTTGCAGGTCTTGCTAAACCTGTTGTATGCGCAACTTTGCTTTCAACCGTTTAAATTTCGACAGGCACTCCCAAATATTTCGGGTGTAGTGATTCTGCCGATGAGCCCGTTGTTCCTTGATATTTCCATAAGTGAAATATCGAACGTGGGTTGTTGTTTATGTGTATTTCCGAACTCTTGCTATTTACGGCACTCGTAGAGGCATCTATAGCAGAGGGAAGGGTGAACGTCTTTCCAGTGCTCGTAGAGGCTTTCTGGAGCTCGATCTTCCGCCCTGTACTATGTTTGTATAGTGACGGGGCTTAGAAGTTTGTGATCACTGCAATGCTTAACAAAAAATTGAAGCTTAAGTTCTTATTGATAAGGTAAGCACAATGCTGGAGGGCGAAGAGGAAAGCCCTGTTTATACTAAAGGAAAAACAAAAATGAATGCTGATAAACTGCTTAAGCAAGGAAGGGGTTCTTCTCTTCCTCTGGCTTCTTCACCATGTTAGGGGTAGCCGCGGCGTTGTTGATTTCACCAGGGGTTTGAGCAGTGACTGCCAGCGTCTTGCTGTTTTCTATGTCTTCTGCATCATCAATGCAGCTGACTGAAGCTTTTGTTGCCAAAGCTCCTGCTGTGAGGCCTGCTGTCGAGGCTTTAAGAGCAAGGTCGGCTAGCTTCTTTTTGCTTCCCTGTCATCCTTTTCTTCCTTGATTTCACGCAACAACAACTTAGGTGGAGGCTTAATAAATTCTTGCTTGCTCCAAAACTTCGCCGCGATCCTCTGGAAATCGCGGTCAATTATCTGAGCGCGAAAACTTCCATGGATTGTGATGTTTGTCCCTTTGTTGCCAGGCATCTTCAGCTTAAGATAAGCATAGTGCGGTACGGCCATGAACTTGGCGTAGGCTGGTCTCCAGTATGGCATGATACTGTGACTCCCAGTTCACTACCTCAAACTCGATCTTTCCTTCCTGAAATTGTCGGATCTGCCGAAGACAACGTTCGGTAAATTCTTCCAAGGGAATAACCTGGTTCAATTGGCAAAATCCCATGGAAGCAGGTGTCTGTCTCTTCCAGCATTCCCATGGTGATCCCCATACTCTTAATCGTGTCGACGAAAATCAGGTTTAACCCGCTCCCCCATCCATAAAGACTTTGCTCATCTTGAATCCCCCTATCGTGCCTCAACTACCAGGGCAGCATGTCCTGGTTTTGGTATGGTCATCGGGTGGTCTGCTCGACTGAACGTAATGTTCGAGAGGACCACTCGACGTACTCGAGGATGTTTGCCATGATGCTTTCGGCGGATTAATTTCTCGAGTGAGCTTCTTCATCTCTCTTCTCGAGACACCTGTCTTGTGGATCATGCTCATCTGCCCACGTGGTGGTGGGAATGTCTCGTTGGGTTGATGAGGTTGGGCCTGCTGGACTTGGTGCTGTGGTGGAGGTGGAGGAGGAGGTGTTAGTTGCTGTCCTGACTGCTGGATGAGTTTATGCATGTCAAGGAACTGTGGACAATCCCTGAGAAGGTGACTTGACTTTGTTTTGCCGTCCTTGGAGTCGACATACGAGTGCAAATAACAGGGGGCGTTGATCTGTTCAGCATAGGGTAACTCGGGAGCCCTCTGTTGCCGTGGTTTATAATTGCCGCGGTTTCAGAGTTGTTTCGGTTGCCATCTTGTCGATCATCTCTTCTTTCATCATACCGATCATCATGTCGATCGGAGTATCCTGCGGCTACCATGTCGTCGTAGTTGCGATTTTTCCTCCTTTTGTTCCGATCCCTTCGGCTGCCCGAGTCATGTTTTGGCTGGTCTTCGTCTTCGTCATCACTGCGCTGTCGTGGTCTTCGCACGTTGTCCTCGCCATCAGCCCAACTGTTGGCGATTTCCATCAGCTTGGTGATGGTTTTTGGCTTTTGCGTCCAAGTTCTTCTATGTAACTTTCGCGTCGGACGCCATCGCTGAAAGCGTCGATTGCTCTGTCTACAGATACATCTTCGGCAGCGTTTAGGAGTTTGGTAAACCTCCCTATGTAAGAGCGCATCGACTCCTTCTGCTTCTGCTGGCAGTTGCGTAACTCCTCGATCCCGACAGGTCTTTTATATGTTGCCTGGAAGTTAGCAACGAAGGCATCCACCAGGTCGTCCCATGACTTGATGGAACCTTTCGGCAGTCCTCTTAACCAGGCCCGTGCCGAGTCCTTTAAGTAGAGTTGTAGGCTTTGCATTGCTGCTATCTGGTTCCCTTTGTGCAGAATCACGATCAAGTAATCGTCTATCCAGATCTTGGTTCCTGCTGCCCATCATACTTGGCAGCGTCGGTGGGAGTAGGCTTGAATTTTTTGGGTGGCATCGACTCACGGATTTTGTAACTCAAGCAATCGGCTCCCCTTAGTTCACCATCGTACTCTTGATCCTCGTCTGAGGAATCGCTGTCGTCATCCTTCCTGGCGGCGTGTCGTCGTCTTGCTTTATCGATTCGGCTCTGGGTGATTTCATCCCGAGCATCTCTCGCCCGATGTTCCGAACCACTGGCCGTGGTTTTCTCCTTCTGCGGGACTAGATTGTTTCCCAATATGGCGAGACTTTCTAGGGCACCGTGATGAGCTTGCGCCATGGATCCTTCGGGGCATTGGTTGATGAGGTACGCGGCGAGATTGGCTGTTGCTCCCGCAACGTTCTTCGGCCGTGGCATGCTGCGGTATCCGTGGTCATGAAAGATTTGGTCAGATTCGACGTTATTCTCTGGCATCGTCTTCTGAGAGCCTCGATATCCTTGATCGATGTTTTCCCGCCCCAAGAGAACTTCGGGGAGCGCTTCCTTGTGAAGCTCTCCGCTCGCTGGATCGTTCTGCCGCGGATAGTCGTCTCTCGAGCGTGGCTTGCTCTCTCGACAGGTGCTCCCGGTTTTTCTCTAGTATAGAGCGGTATGCATTTAGGGTTCCAACCGAGGTTCCTGCGGGGAGCGGGGTGTTGTTGAGCACGGCTGTCCTAGCCGCAGCCCACTCTTCGTCCGCGATGGTGTAGTCGCTGTCGCGATTGCTAGCGCTATTTTCGAAGCTCGCCCTTCTGCTGGAGCAGGCGTGCGGTCTCCGTCTCCTCCGTGCCTTGTATTTCTGTGTTGTTGGCGACGTAGACCGATGGTGTGCTGTTCTTCGGGTGGTTCTCGGGACGATGCTGTGCGCCTGTCTTCTCCTGACGAGTATCGGGCATTGCGGATGAACGGTGTGTCGCTTGATCCCAAACCGTGACTGGCATCGCAGTTTGAGCAGTAGTAGGAGGTTAGTTCGAAGTCATGGGTTCGTCAGATCCCACCGACATTGAGGACGATGAACGGGGAGTCGAAGGCGCGGGCGAGCCCATCGACTCTGCCAGGCCAGCCAATAGATCGGACGATGACGACGCACTAGGACTCATTGATCCGGAGGTGGGTGACTCTAGCAGCTGGAGGATTCCCTCCGCGTTGACGTTGTAGTGGACGCTGCCGATGGTCATCTCCATGTTTCCTTGCAGATCCGAGAAGTTCGAGCGAGAAGAATCGCTATGCGGGGTAAACTCGTAGGAGCCGAATCGGATCAGACTTCCCGAGCTGGTGATGGCGGTGCGATGAAGATGTCTACGACATGAGCAGATCTGCCGATGACGATTTGGTGCTGCGGGTTTCCCACAGACGGCGCCAATTGTCGGGGTGTTCCTCGACAATGTCCTCCGATTGGGACTTAGGGTTGATGGAATCCTGAGCTGATACGAGGCATCGGTATACGGACAAACGGGGGGACGATTTACCAGGTTCGGGGCCCTCGATGAGGTAAAACCTTACGTCCTGCTTGTCTGTTCTTGATTATGAAGAAAGTAGTGTTACAATGGGGTGCCGAATAGTTCGGCTGTGATCTCGTCGACATAGCTAATCGCTAGGGTAACCTAGTTCTAAGCTCTGTTGGCTAAGATTGCTAAGATTGGTTGTGTCCTCGATAGCCCCTCTCCTGGCCTTTATATAGGTGGCCAGGTCCCGAGAGGTTTAATCGAGTACGAGTAGGTTTACAATAGATCTATCTCTAATCTTTCCTTCTTCGGCTCTTTCCGTGTCTTGTACTTCAAGTAATCTTTCGCCGCACCGTCCTAGTGGCCCATCTTGTCTTCGAGTACCTTCATGGGCCTCCACCTGGGCCGTATAGGGTAGAGCAATAGTAGTTACCCGAAGGGTAATGCCCACGTCAGCAGCAATCCGCCAAACACATTGTGGGTGGTGTCCGACGGCGGAGCCATCGATATTGACGGTTGTTTTGGCCAAACCACAGTGGGAGATGGTGGAGGTGCCGCCGGCGGTTTCTGGGTGGGCAGGTAGAGGTAAAGCATGGGGAGGCGGTGGCGATTCATGAGAGAGAGAGAGAGAGAGAGAGAGAGAGAGAGAGGGGCGGGTCGGGAATGAGCGTATTTGGCTGCCAAGGGGGTCCCACGGGGCAAAATCCTACATGGATGGAAGTGCTAGCGCCCCCAACTCGGCCATTCCATGTAGGGGCATGGGGTTGTAGGAGATTTTATTGGCCACGAAAACGTGGCGACGCTTTATTGGGCGCACCTATGTTAGCCCAAAAACACCACCCCCCCCCCCCCCAAAATGTTATGGGTACGCTATGGGGTGTGTCGGGGGAGATGCTCTAACTAGGAAAATCTCATTCTGAGGATGGACCAACCATGGCCTGCAGGATATGGATACCATTTTTACTAAGTAGGAGGTCTAGGAGATGATCAAAGAGCTGCATGAGGCCTAGATGGTTTGGTGGGATTTTTTTATCAAAATCATGGCCATTAATTAAAAATGATGTTATGGCAAAGTTTTATTGTTGGTGATGGGAGGGGATTTAACGTAAAATAAGTTTATGGGACCTGATCAACAAATTCACCAGTGTGGACCAACTCCAACAAATGTGGCATGCAATGTAGTTTAGATCGAAAAGCACGCAACTAGATCCTACATGTTTTTTTCTCTCATGGCCACATGTCAATTGTTGAAAGTTGGCAGAGCTTGTGCCGCCTACTGCATCCATGACGGTGACGGTGATGAAGGGGCAGGCGTTGGTAGGATAGGCGTGGGAGGGGCCGGTGCAGGTACCATCTGGTGTTGTGGAGTCCCCGTGGCATGGCCGCCGTAACCAGAAGTAAAAAGTTGTTGTGCATAGGGATCCTATAAAAACTTCTTTTGAGGAAAGGTCACAGACCCAACCATTTCCTAGTGAGATTGGTCAACTTGAAAATTAGGCAAGTTCAACCCAATCCATCTTTTCTTTCTTTTTCCTCTTTTGGGGGCCCTTGTGCGAGGCTCGCGCAGCTATATGGCGAGGCCATGCCAGTCTCTCACCTTCTACAACTCTAAGGCGGCGGTGGCCGGCTTCATGGCCTCCTCCTCAAACAAATCTTCTAGTTGGAACGGGAGCTCCCTATCCAAGCTCTGTGCCTTGCTTTCTCCTCCCATGCGAGGAGGCGGAGGTAACCGCCTCAGCGATGTCATCCCACACCTCCTCGCTAGAAAAATGGCCCATCTCGACCTGCTCCTCTTACACCTTGACGACCGAGGCCTCGACGTAGTCCCACTCGACGGCTCTAAGGAACCTTACGCGGAGCTGCAAGTCCCATTCCAAACGCCCAAATGTGTCCCATGTGGAGGACTTGAAGGCGCATATGGCACCTAACCTCGTCCTACCGTGCTCGTCCTTCACATGGCACTTGCTGCACGGGCATCCTCCATGCGTCAAGGACCCAAACACCAAGAGGTGGATGTCACCCCATCCTGCCAACGACCGAGTGCAGTGGAAAGCACACGCAACGTCCAAACTAACTTAGACGCGGTTGTGATGAGGCTTCGCCTTGGCCTGCGAAGTCCTAGCCTCATCGCCATTCTTCATCCTCCTAAACAACCACCCCTACCCATGGCCAAACAGAGTTGCTGGAGGTATGGGGACATGAAGGGCTCTATGTGGCAGCAGGCTCGGTCACTTTCCTCAAATAGAGGAACACCGCCCGCTGGTACTAGCACACACGCAAAAAGTGAAACGCTGTCAAGCAGCCCGAGACAGAGAGACAGAAGCGGGAGTATACGCATTCCCAACCCAAATTTTGGTCTTGGAATGGGTCAATCCGCACCATCACATCAGGTCGCTAGGATGGGTTTTCCCTTGTCCTATCCACGCTGACCAAAAGTTCAGTTGCCTTTGAATCGAAGGCGATTCGGGGCGACCGCATCCCCCTGGTCCTCCCCCGGCGAGTCCGCCGCTCCCCTTCACCTCCGGCGGCCGTTTCGGCTCCGTGAGGTGGAGGGGAGCCTTGGTCCTCGTCGTGTAGCTAGGGTAGTGTAGGTTTCTTCCTCGGGGAGGCGGCGCTCGGATGGCGGCGGCGGCTCAAAAGCGAGGAGTTCTACCGCGGCTCCGTCCATCCCGACGAGGCCCTCCGGGGTCGAATCGTGGAGCCTGCGGTGTAGATTCCTGCCGGCCCCTCGGGACGGTGAGGTTAGGGTTCGCGTGGTCGGCATCTGCGCCGGCGTGCGAGGGTTACCTGGGTGTGGTTGGCGAGGCGGCGGCGGCGACCACACCGGAGGTTTTTGCTTCCTCGTCCTCGTCTCCGTTGCGGCGGCGCTCCCTCTGGCGCCGGCGGGAGGATGTGGGAAATTTGGGGCAGGAGGATGCCTTCTCTCGCTGCTCCTCGGAGTGGCGGTCTCGGCGTCGGCAAGGGGGCCTTGGCCTCTGCACAAGGCGCGTGGTTGGAGGCGGGCGGCTCCGGCGTGGTAGCTTCGCCTTGCCGGCGATGGTTGGAGTCGGGATCGGGTGCGTTCCGGGGCCTTCCCCGGCCGACGAGCCACAGAGAAGACGGCCCCTGTGGCCATACATGAGGCTCTCTAAAGTGCTGATGCGCGATGAGGCGCGCCCGATTCAGGGAAGGAAGGATGCTCGGCCTCCGCTCCGGCGAAGCTCCGGCGGATCTGGTGGGGGGCGGCGAGTGCGGGTGTTGGGCGTGGGTGACTCCGGGGTTTTGACTGTATTTTTCTGTCTTCCGGGGGCCTTTTCGCATTTGTGCAGGGACATGTGTCCCTTCTGCTGTTTACCTGGTCTTAAGCATCCTGTACTGCTTTGGTTAATATAATGGTGCTTTGATTCGCAAAAAAAAAAAAACTGGCAGCCAGAAGTGCATTGTTCCATTAGGGATCTTTAACAGTCTCGTATAGAGAAAAGCCATGAGAACACTTATTCAAGTCAGCAACAGACCATACAACATACATACATACAAGTTCCAAGACCCTGAATGCAAAGAACATGCCCACACCACAGTATATGACGAACAACAATTCATGTAAACACATCCCATCCAGATTTTTACAGCTTTCAACAGATTGATCAATAAATAGAATCAGATACTGTGCTCAATGACGAATGGCCTCAGGTGAAGTTTTCGCCTCTCTTTAAGCTGCTCTTCAAGCTTCCTCCAAACATCTATTTGGTTTGAAGGAATGGCCACCCAAAAGCAGTACCAATGCACTTTGCTTGCCTCAAATTTTCTTGGGATCCAAGCTTTCCTTTTGGTACCCTTCAAGAATTGTGTTGCAGGTGTTCATGGCACGGGCATCTAGTAGACTGTGGTTCCACAGTTTGATCATAAGGAAACGCCAGCACCTGACCCAGCAAGAAAATCACAAGTCAAATGAGCAATTGTGCAGGAAAGATAGGCACAAAAGGTTCCTCCACAGGTGTTAAAGGCAACCACGAGATGTTAATTAATATTAAAGGGACTATAACTCGGCAACCCACCATAGGAGAGAAGTGTTCTGTACAAGTTGTTGTCCATGAAGCCGGGAAAATGCCTCGCAGGCCCAAGGAATATGACCATCCGCTAGCACCCTGTAATTTAGCCTTTTAGTACGAGAATTGGACATATAGGGTTCAATTGGTACCGGCAAACAAAATTTCTGTATCACGCAATCTGCCATGCTACAAATATCATCAAAATAAACAATTTTGCAGTCTACTCTCCAGGACAAATGTTTTATATGATAGTTACACATATAGTCAAACCTAACTGAATCAAGTGTAACATGTTTTGAAACCACCTGCCTCTTGCTACAGCAAGAACACAATAAAATGGAACAAAAATGATCAATAGAGTATCATGTTGTGCAGGAATAAAACAATAAATAAAGTAGATAAACAAAACAAAATGCTAGACACACTAGAAAAAACTGCCAAAGCAGCCCTGCGACAATCATCAAAGTGAAAAGAATTGTGAAAATTAATGTTAGTCGTACAAGACAAAGACACAATGATACCCTTGTGTCTTGAAACACAATACTATGCATGAAATATACTGAGATGTGTCCAATGCTAGTTTCGACTTTTATATGTGAAATTACATGCTTGAAGTTGGAACAATGCAGCTGACCTTTGTTTTCGAACAAATGAATTCCACATATGCATAATAAGCTTCTCGTCTTTTGTAACATCAACAAAATCATCAAGCATCTGCAACCCAATAAAGATAGTAGTCTCAAAAGATAGCGAATGTCTAAAACAAATTGTTAGAAAGACACTGACTGGATTTTTTTAGAAAGACATTGACTGGAACAAATTGTTAGAAAGCCACTGACTGGAACAAATTGTTAGAAAGCCACTGACTGGAACAAATTGTTAGAGAGACTGACTCAGGCTCAGGTCTTGGCAACAGCATGTTTCTGAGCAAAAATATTATTGTATCTTACCCTCCTATCTTCAAAGTCGGCGATGTCATCATCCACTTCATCTTCACTATCACGATCTGAGAAAACTTGTTCCACTGCCATTGGCTACAGAATAAGTAAATCCAGTCAAGCTAGATCTCAAATGCAGGCAAAATTTGTAGATACTACGGAGTCATAATAACAAAAAATTATATCACTAAAAATTCAATAAAACAAGACATAAGTAGGTACATTGCAATAACCAAGTGACGAGCATCTGCAACAATATTTACCAAGACAATGAAGACTGGAGTACATAGCTCAATGATGCAGACCAAGAAAGTTGGAAAGAGGCAAAATGTTTTCCGACATGAAGAATTTTTTGTCAACTGAAGTTGTGAACAGCTTGGCACACTGGTTTCACCCTCCAATATTAAACTATACCCACCAAACTGGCTGGTATAAGAGGCACATGAGTAAACAAGATGATAAACGTATCTGCTTAGCCACCTTTCTTTATAACTGAGCGCAACCAAGTCAGCTGTGTAAACATCATTTTCAGCTCTTCCAAAAAGAAGAGAAAACAAAACATCTTTTCCGGAAATCATGGTTTCAGCTAACAAGGAATGGAGACAAGTACTGCTTGGCAGCAGCCTCTAAGGAGATGGAACCTGACATTTTAGAGCTCTACCAGAAATCAGCATCAGATTCAAATACTCCCTCTGTCTATTAATAGATGCCAGAGGTTCGTCTAAATTCGGATGTATCTATGCACTAAAATGTGTCTAGATACATTCGAATTTAGACCAATTTTCGACATCCAAAAATGGACAGAGGTAGTACTAAATTACAGGCCGAAATGATTATTTCTCTGTACCAGATGTTTAACTGCAGACCAGGCACCCAGAAAACAAGATGGGAATACAGAATACTAAGCCTGTACAGGAATTATGTAATATCACAAAAGTACAGGAATTATGTAATTATCACAAAACCATAACAATGCATGCACCAAACAGCAATAGGTCATGATGCAAACAAGTATGAGATATAGAACAATCCAATGAGAAGGATGAACGATTTTTGTAATCCACACACCTGTGCCCTGTGAGAGTGAAAGAACTGACGTTTCTGCAAGAGTTGCCGGCTGCCAGATATTATGTGCATAAAAAGTTATTTTCACACTTTCAATCGTACGATGCATAACATATATTGGCATATAAATAGAAGGCCTACTTTCTGGGATCAGCTCGTTCCGCAGATAGCTTCCTTGTTTTCCCAAACTGTAGTACTGTAGGTGGTGAAAGATTGCTACCATGTACTGAGTGAGCAGGATCAACAGAAGCACGTGCTACAGAAATATCTGAAAATTTTAGACAATAGAAATGAGATATTAGTAAGAATAAAACTTTCTGATGGGGATTGTTCACATGGATATGCATTTAGCTACGAACTTGGCTGTTTTTATCTGAACATGTTAATTCTTACAACTTCGAAAGCATAAATTTGAAGTGCAACCTTCAACTTCTTGCCAAGGAGGTACTAGTCACTCGGCCCAATGGACTAACTTATGTTTGGACGGCAAATCAGCTAGAAACTAGCAAAAGTGCCCGTGCGTTGCACCGGGAGAAACAAAATCTCAAACCTCCCGTGAATCACATCCGTAATGACACCGCTCCTCGGTTCCATCATCGATGTCGATGATAACATTTTCTCCTATTTATAAATAATAACATTATTTATTCCTAAGATAAGCTATGCCAAATAAAACATAATTCCATTCAGTATCCCAGGCTCAAATCTTAATGTGTTTAAAAATACAAACTAAGACTTCAGGATACATTAGTTTAAATTTCTTGCTAATATCTTTCAGTTGTTCGCACCAACAGTCTTCAATTTCACTTGCCCTTCCACTACAAATGTTGCATGGCCAACAGAAGTTTCAGAAAATGCTCTCAATCAACAAGCCTAAACATGCAAATTCTAGTTTAACAAACAGCTAGGCTAACAACATCATTTTGATGGGAGGAGTGGTTCACCTAGTCGGTGTCCATCTGAACCTGAATAATGTGTCGTTCCGCTGCAGCCTAAATCAAACAACACATTGGAGTGTACATCAGTCATCACTTTGACAAATGAACATGGTCACGTATTATCAGCATCTATGTAATTATCTGAATCCAGCATTTATTCATACAAAGTTCAGCTGCAGCGAAACGTTGGCAAGCCATAAGCATGTGGTTGGTCTGTATTTTGCTGCTTACGGAAGGAGTGAGAGTGAAGCGCAGCATCCTGGTGTCCGGGCTTCGCCTCGGCGACGAGCTGTAGTGCGATGCGGCTGCGGCCTAGCAAGTAGAACCTCCTGACCAGGGAGTCGTTGAGGCTGCGGGCACCACCACTCTGCGCGTTCGCCTGGACTAAGTTCATGGGCGACACCTCGGTCCTCGGACAAACACGCCGATGAAGGACGACAGTGAGGGTCTGCCGCCGCTGTTGTTCCGGTTGTCGAGGCCCTGATGCCGGGACCTCGCCGCCGCTTCCGTCTCTCTACAGAACTGCGATGGTAAGGATAAAGGATATGCTGAGGAGGCCCTGATCGGGTCGGTGGCACTGCGGGGGCTGCGGGTGCGTTCTGCGTTCCCACCACGGCAGCCCGTTGCCGTCCAGGCGGCCTTCGAGTGTAGTACTCAGTACATGAAAACGGTACTGAACCTGTTCTATGAATTGAGAAGAACGATGGCAGTGCATGTACGTACTGAACTTGGCCTGCACCAGCGGCAGTGGACTTGGCCTGCACGAGCGGCCTTGGTACTCATATTCTCCTCCCAATGAAACAACAGAAGGGCGCGCGCTGCGGGACGCGTAAGTCACTAAACTCCCCGGTTTCCAGGCTGTGAGAGACGGCGGGTTCGGCAAGGTTGCCATGATGGCGGCAGACTTAAAGCGAGACGACGTCGTTTCGTCAAGATCGCAAGATGGTCGCAGACTGCTGCAGAACAGTGCTGTCTTCCAAGTTCGATCTCGAGTTGGAGTCCCCGGTTTCCAGGCTGTGAGCGGTTCGGCAAGGTTTCACACGATGCATCGTACTCTGGCACAGACTGGCCGTTGCAGCTGCTGCCCTATCGATCCATAGGTGCACGATCCTCGACAAGCTGGTTGCCCTCACCTCCGTCGAGCTGCCAGAAGGCCGTCATTGTGATATACCTGCATCGGCGTTGTCACAACCTTCATGCTCAAGGAGGTCGACATGTCCATCATTGCCGATCTGCCACCCACCCCTCCCTGTCGGCATGGCGGTGGCACTTCCGGTGGACCATGGAGCTCGTCGAAGATCGCTCCTAGAGCTCAACCAGTACCAGGGTGCATACTGCATCTGCATGGTGTACATGGCGAGCCGGCGCCGCCCAAGACAACTCCAAGACCGTCGGGACGTTGCGGTTGCTGCGGAAGCACGTGCTAGGCGGGCACACGACCAACCTAATGGGAAACTTAGCCGGCGTTCAAGCGCTACGGAGGACGTACGGGCGGCGGAAGGTGACGCCGTGGGGGCGACCTAGGGTTTCACGGTGCGACGTTTTGGGCGTTTTCTGTCGACTATTTATATTGCCCAGGTTTACCAAAGGGATCGGTGTCCCATGGTCTCGTGTTCTGACCTGAGTCTCAATGGTATAATAACCTAACGTGCGGTGCTAGGAGTTCGTTTGCTAAACGATTGCTCGACGCGACGATACGAAGAGATCTGATCGGCAACTTCGGTCGATCAAGGGACAAAGAAGCGGGCCAAGGCCAACGAAGCTCACACCCAGCCATATGTTTATTGGGTCGTTCAATACACAGGCCCACCCACAGCATGGAACAAAGCCGGCCCAGAGCGTTCCCAGCGCGAGCGATCTGTCGATGGGAACCAAGCGAACCGGTTTTCACTTAACGGTGGCAAACATTGTAAATTTTCCAATCTCAGGTTAGCGACTGAGGGGCAAACTCGGAAAGATAAAGTAGGAGGCTCCGTTCAGGGAGAAGAAAAATAGATGAACCGAACCGGTACTATGGCAGTTTCCTGTATTATGCGATTTGGTGGGAGGGCAAAACGGTCTCAGAAAAAAGCGTTGACGAAAATTTTTGGCAGAAACCTTAGCTCCTTTATTATTAGGTATAGATTGGTGACATTGTGTACAGGCTACTGCAGGATGGTGATCTTATTCTTATCAATAGGTCACCATCAGTACATCAACACTCCCTTATTGCACTATCTGCGAAATTACTACCAGTTCAGTCAGTTGTTTCGATCAACCCATTGTGGTGGGGACGACCTTTTATGGGAGATTTTGATGGGGATTGTTTGCATGGATATGTCCCACAGTCTATAAGATCAAGAGTTGAACTTGGAGAGCTAGTTAGCTTAAGCCACCAACTGAATGTGGAAGATGGTTGAAGTTGGTGTCCTTAACACATGGCTCTCTAGCTGTTGACATCTGTTAACAAGCTCAGATGTTTTACTTAAAAACTGAGTTTCAGCAACTTCAAATGTTATGCCATTTACTCTCATTCACACCAATGCCAACAAATAATTAAATCTATGAACTCTCAAGCTTCACCATGGACTGGCAAGCAGTTCTTCGGCATGCTGCTTTCATTTGAAATATGAATTTCAGTACTGATCCTAAGTTACACATCATAGACGGTGGCTTTTGGCTACAGAATAGCACATCTGGCCTTTTCTATGCTATGTTCAAACAATATGGTGTCAAGAATCTTGAGTTCCTCTCTTCTGCTCAGGATATACTATGTGAATTCTTAACAATGAAGGGTTTAAGTGTCTCCCTTCCAGATGTCTATCTGTTCTCAGATAATTAATCAAGGAGATGAAGTTAATGATGATGAAGAGTCTGTTAGAGCTAGCTACAATCTCCCACCCAGGGCTCCCTCTTTCTAAAGAGATGTGCTTCACACACACACTCACACACACACACACAATTCAGTCTTGATGTACTTCACACACTCCCTCTCTTTCTCTTGGTACGTTAGTGTCTCACACACTCGCACGCGTGCACGCACACACACAAGAGATGAAGCATATTTATTCTTCTCAATGCACTACATTCTTGGCTTTCTTACAAAGGGGATACAAACCTTATATAGGCTTTCTAGGTCAGTTACTATTCCCTGAACAGTAGGTCAATTACAGTAAATCCAGCTTGTAACAGCTGGAAAATATTACAAAACTGCTCTTTTACAAAGCTACCAAAACTGACTTGAAAACAAATACTAATCTTATTTCTACTAGATTACAGAGGTAGTATGTTTTTGGGCCGGAGGTAGTATGTTTTTCACATTTTTTCATTTAAGCTAGGTCTTGTTCTTTTGGACTTAAATGTTCCCATTTTCTGTTTTGTAGGGACATTAGATTGGTGCTTTAAATTTGCCTAAACTTGTACATACATGCAGAAAATGGTGAAGAGAAATAAATTGGGAGTAAGATTTATTGTAGACAAGCTTACAGAACAACACAATGCCATGAGAAACTAGTCAAACAGCTTGTTCCCTAGCCTAAAGTATATATTTCGAACTGGTAAGTTCTGAAACTATGTGTTCTCAAAATAAAAATGTGATCTGCTGACATAATCTGTTTAATGGGAAAAGACTTCTAGTGTTTGAGATGTTCAGGTATAATAAAACAACAGTTTAATAATCTGTGCCTAACGTAAGGGTCTAAATGTTTGAGTGCTTCATATTCAAAACAGCATGCAGAACTTCTCAATGATGTGCATCCAACAAAAAACAACTGGCATATTCTGACTATACCATAAAAGCAAGTTTACAAGAAACTTGACGGGTTTTGCCCAACTGTATGAATGAATTAGTCTAGGACCAGAAAAATGGTTGCTAGGAAAGAAAAGAAAAATGAAAGAGAATCATAAGATAAGAGTGTACCATCGTCCTCCCTCGGCACAAAGTCGTTTTCCGACCCTGCCTGGGCCTCTTTTGGTGAAGCTGAATCCAAATCCATGATATGGGGATGCACATTGCTTATTTTCGCAGCTGTGATTCCCAACCTTCTACGCTTCTTAAACCTTGAGCTGATGCAATGCAACACAGTTAGCATGATGAAACAAAGAACATAGCATCATGAAATGGAGAAAAGGAGCCTACCAGTAGGAAAATGTTTGATGTCTTGGATCAACTCCCTCAGCCACAAGCTGGAAATAATAGGGATTCTTAGTTCTAGAGAACTAAACAGAATGCTTCAATTCAAATCAATATTCGCTATTCATAGAGTTAATATGCAAAGCAGATTCTGCGCAGGGAAGCATGAGTTGATCATTAATAAGAGGCACCATGGGTGCAGCCATGGCCTCTGCATTCAAGAAAGCAAAACAAAAGGCTAAGAGCGAAAGTGGGAATCTAATTACCTGAAAACTAACTGATATTCTTATTGGGCACATCACAAAGACACTTAACATTTGTATTTAGGCTTTCCCTCCTTCGTAGTCACACATGATCTCCTGACTTGGTCATTGCTGTGACAAGAGGTGGCCAGCGGAGATGGGAAGTGATTTTGGTCGTGTGCTTGATTTTTCGGCCTCACCCGGCATACAGATATGGCTGGTATGTATCAATTGATTAGGTATTAGGAGCAGCTTTGCAGACCGAACCGACCGAAGCTCTTCCTCTCATCACTCTACACCCAGCAATTCTTCCGATTCAAGCCACCTCGCGCTGGCACCACGAGGATGCCGCCCAAGCGGGGCAGCAGGAAGCCTGGCCGGGGCAGGCTGCGCAGAACTCCAGCCACCGCCATACAGGTAACGGAGGGCCGTACTTAGTATGTCTTGTCCCTTGGAGCTGCCGCTTGCTGGCCATTTTGGTGTTTTGGGGGGAGTTCGATTGTTTTCTCTGTGCTTGGGTCGGTGTTTCGATTTTACTCAGCCGGCCAGCCACCTCTCATCTAGTTTTTTCTGGTCGGTGTTGCTTTATTTCGATTCCACTAAACGGGATTTAAGCAGCCAATGGTCATTAGTGCTTAATAGTCGTTTGCTTGCGGTGGCAGGAGAAGGGTGAGAAGAAGGTTGAAGAGAGGAGAAGCCACAGGAGGACATGAAGAGATGCCACAGGCTTCTGCGGAGGTGATTATTTGTTCTCGCGTACAGTACAGTTTTGTGATTCATTCAGAAAAAGGAAAACCGCTAGGCCTTGTTTGTCATTAGTGTCTTAATAGGGATTGGTTTGGCTGTTCGATTATTTCTACGATGGCTGGGATGGGGAGGTAGAAATGTGGATTTCTTGGGTTTTGTGAAATACTTGATGGTCTTTTGGTTGTGATGGCAGGAGAACGACAAGGTGAGATGGAGGAGATGTCATAGCCTTCTGTCGAGGTCAGTAGTATTTTGCTCCCCAGGTGTTTTTTGGTTGCAACATTTCTTTCTTCTGAAAGAGCTCGCGGTCGGCTTTCTGAGATGCTTAATGTTAATTTGGCTGTGGTGGCAGGAGAACAACGAGCGGTGCCATGTTCGGTACTTCGTGTTCTCTTCCTATCCTCTCACGAGGTGTGATGCTATCATATATGGAAAAGGTGAGTTCCCCATGACTATTCAGGTTCAGTATCTTCTTCAGGCCCACACCATAACTGAAGCTAATGAGATGTGGCACAGTGCCTACACTATCTGCTTGGGTTCAGATGAGATCTTTAAAATTTCTCAATTGTACAGAGTCCCTTATGTAATTTGTGGGGTATGTGTATAAAATTCTGAAGTGCTCTATAGAGTATACTATAGTTATACACAAACGCCAGGCCTTTCGGGCCCAAAGCCTTTAAACATATGCAGGCAGTAGATAGAGAGAAACCTTGCTAAATGGATGTGTAAAGTGAAGTTGAAGATCATTAATGTGAACATCAATGATGTGAACAAGTAGATCTCATATGTGCAAAAATATTTTATTTGAACCACTGGGTAAAATTAAAGCTGATGGATTTAAGAACCTGTGCTAGAAACACATTGTGCTATGCACACATTCTTGCTGACTACTGGGCAACTATGTGTGCACACAGTAGCACAGTTACAGAGTTGCCCTAGACATCATGAGCTAACCAATATACCTAAAAATACACATACGGTGACATTGAAAGATGTGCTAGTGTACCACAAGAAACCATAAAGACTATTACCCCAGTAGGCCAAGAAAGATGTATACAATAATCATCTTTCAAGATCTACATGTAAGACCAGTTTGGCTGGGTCCATGCTCTGATATTTCATCTCGTTGGAAAGTATAAGCATTGATGATTCCTCATCAGGATAATGCAGCCCCATAGGGTTTTGTGTACCTCACACTCACCAGTTAATACTCGTAAAAAATCCGTCCCCAGAAATCAAGTCATAGCATGCTAAAATTAACACTCGGTTCAACCGTCTATCAGTGACTAATTCTATCATTTATTATCGACAAACTTGGGAGTTCTATGTCACTAATTTACCTCTGTTCTCCAGGCATCAATCTTCAGACTAACATTCACAGCCTGGTATTCTTCAGATATCTGTGTGAACATAGAACAAGCTAACAATCAAACTATGACAACGATAAAATAAGATTTTGTGATGGAAATTTTGGCGGTATACCAACCCAGAACTCGAAGTGGAATAGGTCATGCGATGAATTCAGGTGACACCCGAGACCCTATTATCACCAGAATCACAACATTAGGGATGTGTCTTGAGAAAATGTGCAGAGAGATTGTTCCATAAGAAATAATTAAGGATATGTACAAAGAAAACGCAATCTAAATTTCATCACCAAAGGACAAGAAAACATCAACAATTCAATGGAGTAAAACAAAAAAAATGTTTTTATCCTAACTGTATAAGGTGAAATGATCAACCAGCCCTTTGCAGTACTGTGTGACATTTCAGAAAATATGACATGAATGCAACTTTTCTTTAAACTTTACCTTGTAGCTTCCACACTTCACCAAGCAGAAGGGGCAAGCAAAATCTTCAGTGACTGGCAAGAAGGGATCAATATAAGAAACAGAAAATTAAAAGAGCTAATTTCTTGAAAATTAAGATAAAGAAGCAACGAACCATGAAGCAGACAGAAATTATCTGAGTTTTTTACCCACAAAATGTCAATCATGAGATGCAGAACTGAACATAGGTAATTTCAAAGCCTCTAAACCAGATCTTTTACATTATCAGTATTCACAACGAAGTCCTTCAACTTTACACTAATCTATTGAAATGTTACAAATCATCTCAAAGGCGTGTGCTTTCTGTTTTATGTACAAGCATTTTCATTAATAACATTTGTTCAATGAAATATAATGAATTTTCAGTTTATGTTAATCACACAAAACTTGATTATAGAAATAAACGCATAATTTAGTCAAAAGGAGATGGTTGATATAGTAAAGAGTAACATAACATACTGATATTACAAAATATATTACACATCTAGTTAATTTACGTTACCCAAGTCGATACATGAAGCAAATGAATGTGAGTGAAACTGAAAAAGCGCATGATCCCAAATGTTTGTGTAAGAGAAGAACCTTCGGTTTTTTGCATAGTATTGTTGTAGTACTTGAAGTTGAAAAGCACATTACCAGCTCTTAACCTGTGAAAGAAAACTTTTATTTGTTTACTTGGCTTTATCAAAATGCAAATCTATTTGTAAAGGTGAAACTAAAAGCAAAGTGTCATAAAAAGATCTGGCCAGGCACGCTAGGTCAGCCAGGCTTTGGCTAGGAGTCCGAGATGGGGCACAAAAAAAGAATTCGCAGCCGCGTCCACTCACTCCATGCACCAATCTGGACAGCAACCTTTGCTACGTCTAACTTCTGAACCTCACGTGACAGCAAACTGTGCGACGTGTAAATGTTTTGGTACTATCTAGCTTCCCAATATAATTAGACTCCAATCTCTTGCGAACTGCGGCCCTTCAAAATTCAAAATTGCATTCTATGTGTGTTGTCTATACTCTATATTTGCTATACTTGTGAATACAGCTTATTAATTATTGATGCTGAAAATAAAATATAAATAAAATGGTTCTAACGCTTCAAATAAAATTCAAGAAGCCCCTCATTGAGTCCTTAATTACCAATGTGGAATTTCAAGATATCCCAAGGTGAACCCTCAGTCAAATTGATTGTACCGTTCTTCACAGTGAAGCGGTCACCAGGGTGAAGGAATACATGATGTTTGATCTCTTAAAAAAAATTTGGATCTTCCATAGGTTAGATTGATGATACACAAAGGATGATAGGAATGACGGCGCAGAGCGATAGGCAGCGGCAGCAGAATCTAAGCATATCACAGGGCAAGTTCTCCTAAATCCTAAGAGGATTGGGCTATCTAAGCATGTCAAAGCAAAATTTAAGGGCGATACATAGATGAGGTGAGCGAAATTTAGGGGCGTCAATAGGATGCGGCGAGGAGGTAAAAACAAACATAATCCTCTCATGTTTCCTTACATGCTTAATTTCCTCTGTTGTGATAACATTTTAATAAAATATCTCCCGTTGCAACACACAGGCAATTTTCCTAGTTTACAATAAAGAACCATATATAGTAGCCTTACCTTATAATATGTGGTAATGATGAAGGTGGGACGCCACTGTATGAGTAACTACTATATGGAGATTCAGACATGTCTCTTGCACCAGCCTCTTGAGCAGATATGGCTACTTGGAGTTGATATGAACCCTGCAACAATATTACCAAATTCAGAGAAGCTATGGAAGTAACTGACAGAACTTGTGCTATAAAAGGGTTTGCCATCTTATATCAGCAATGCTTGCCCCCCTTAAGTACAGAACCAATGATTAGATTAAAACAAATGAACAAGAATCATCTTACCGTAGCATCAACCTTATGAGAGCAAAATGTCAAGCAACTGTCCTGCTCTAGAAGTTTTGGCTGCATGTAACAAACAAAAGACATGTATAGGTCAACCTACATACGGAAGTAAAATTGGCAGCAACTCCTTTCTCTTAGTTTTGAAGTTCTATTAAAGATAAAATAAATAGCCAAATCTGAGGAACAACTGAAGGAGAACACATTTCCGAAATCACTGGAACTTCCATAAACTACAGATTCCATTATTTACTCTTGAGATGATCTTATAATAGTTTCTGTTACAATGGTACAAACTGCCCTACCTCTAATTTCACAATTTGACATCTGAATTTTTTGAACAGGATGTGCTAATTACAAACACTCTGGCCTTCAAGAAAACTAAGTAAATGGGGTAGATCATCAATAATCAATAATCAAAGTACATGTGGCTAAGGTAGTTTATTTAGGCAGAAACAAGCTTCAGGTGCTGCAAAGGGCTGCGCTTCATCAATACTATGGTTAAATAATGTAGAAAAGTTGTAGCACATAATAAGAACATCAAGACATAAACTATGGAGAAGTTCAACTGACATACCTCTAAGAAGCTTGGGCTCATACTAACTGCAGAAGCCAACTCCACTGTATGTCCCAAGTTCAAAGTTACACAATTCTCCAAAGACGAACCAAGCAAATCAATTGGTATTTTACCCCAGAAACATTTGCCTTCAAGCTCTGCCAAATGCATCAATAGATGATAGTAAGCAGTTGCACTCAACAAGACTAAAAAATCATAACTGGTTTCTGAGTTCAATGTGTTTTTTACACTTAACGTTCTCCTCACAACATGCTTTTCGGGGCGTGTGAGAAAAGAAGTGTTCTTAACACTTATTTTTAGAAGGAACATGTGTTAACCTATACTGCCTAATGATAGCTGACAAAAAGGATCCCCACAAAGAAGAACATATCTAAATTCCCCATCAAAAACTGATCATCCAATGTTTAATGAACATTAGCCATATGATTCTCCTTGTGGCCAGCTAGTGGCAGTACACCCTAAATAATCTCAAACTAGACCATATAGGCATATACTATCCAAAAACTATGTGAAAGCTCAAAATGTTCATCATACAACGTAAAGAGACACCTATACATGCAATTTTAGTAAGGGGCCTCTAGGATTCTTCCATTTTTGCTCTCTGACGATGCCGTGGCGTTAGTAGTATAGATGGTAGCAGTTGGCAGTAGCTTCCATAATTGTAGTCTAGGTCAATTACTGCAATAATCTAGCCGTATTGAGTTATTTTGTGTAAGAGTCAAAGAAGAGTCCTAGTCAAATACTACTACTAGTCCTAGTAGGTTTGCATCAGGCCTCCTGGCGTTGATCCTCCTATAAGAGGATGTGTATCCCGTGTGTTTTGGATCAAGCAGTAATAAACCCCCAATCTTCCAATTGCTAATCCCTACCTCTCCAATTTCTCTGATCTACCCCCAATATCTTCTCAACTCACCGGTCACGGCACCAACCCGCAGGCGACGCCCTCGCCCGCCGGTGAACCATCCCTATAATCTACGCAGCAGAGGTGTACACAACAGACAATGGTTGAAATTTGAGGACTTGGCTCGGTATACTTGTAGCATTCAAAACAATGCCTCTTAATGTCTTAGTTGCACTTATAGCTTATTCTCGTAACTGTTCAGAAAATGCTTATCACAAACTTACTTTGGAGAGCAGAGCCTTCCACATTGTCCCCAGTGCAATTATTTTCCCCAATATTTTCTCCCACTTGCCCTTCTGAAACTAAAAAAGGAATCATGTTACGGTGGTGAAGAAACGTAAATCAGAAATAATCACAGATGATGCACACCATACCACAACTGATAAGGATAATGTTAAGGTTGCAAGCTCGGGAGGTTGTTAAATTCTTGACATCTGGAATAGTGAATGTAGCTTTGGTGTGATCTTCATTACCAGATTCACTAAAAGACGTAAGCAAACAAGCCCGACTGAATCGATATATCGGAGAATGCTGTGAAACATGATGCCCTCAATGAGATAAGAGATCATTTGGTATAAAATGTTGCACGGAACTAAAAGATGGTAGACTTACCCCTTCAAGCGAGATATTTGTGGTAGGAGTAGCTAAAAGAACATAAAGAGGGAAAGCATTCTGTTCTGGCCACTCAGTATTTGCACCTCGAGAAAGTGATACAGTTATCTGAATCCTACATCAGAAAAAACACTGGTCAGTATTTGCATGATGTAACAGACAAGGTTCGATTCAATAGCAGTTAGTATGAAGTATAACACAGGATATTACAACTGAAAGAACTTAATTCTTGGGCATTGTCTGGCCAAACCCATTTCGTCTTCTATTATAGTGTACGTAGAGGCAGTAGCAATCTAGCTCTAAATCAAATATGCCTAACATAACGCTGAAGTCGTAAAATACCAAACATAAATTATATTTGGGTTGTTGCTACAACCACTGGACAGAGTTGAGAACATGATTGTCTTTGGTGGACATTTAGGGCAATTGCTTGCATTAGCAGATGGGCAATTGCTTGCCTTAGCAGATGGGCAATTTGTGTACCTAAACTGGACATGTATTTATTATCTGCATTAAGGCAAAAGCCAATACTAATATTTGTATAAAACATATTTTCACATATATACATTCTAAATTCGCGAATAAGAAGCTCACTACGTTGTACCCGCTGTCATAATCTATGAATACACCATCCTTGATCGAACAGAACTAGCCGAAAGTAGTTGCATGCTTAATTTGGTAGAATAATAATATGGTTGGAATTATTGCAAAAGAATGTAGAATACAATTGCAATCTATATACAGTTCTACCGCTTCTATCGATTTATTATGGACAATTACTTGCATTGTTGCATTGTAAGAAACACTTGTTATTTTCTGAATAAATAATAAGTGATCTTTCATTTCAATACATAATGTCTACCTAAAGGCTTTGATGCTACTACTAGCTTAAAGAGGAAAATTAGGTTTTGTACAAGAAGATTAGCACAATACTATTGCTAAGAGGTGTAAATTAGAAAACTAACATCCAATGTGAGAATCGCAGGCAGGGCCACATTAGCAACACCTGAGGTGACATTTATTAACTTGATGATCTTAGCCAACATTACTTAGTATTGTGCGTGTGTTCAGTGTACACCAAAGTATGGTCATTATACAAATTCGATGGAATTTGATATTCTGAAAAAAACATAGTTTCCTACGCTACTTTTTACGAACTTATAGTTGTTCAGTCTAGTTTGAGTGAATACACCAGGACTCACTTAGAGCATCCCCATCACATAGTGTAGGTGTAAAAAACCTGTCATATACACCACATGGGTGCAAAAAATGGCTCCCATCAGATGGTGTAGGTGTAAAAAATGTGGTCTCAGGCCAGTGGTGTATATTTGCCCCAAGTGGTGCAAATATACACCACTTGGAGAGGTGGTGTAAAACCAACCGGCCGGCCATGCGCCCCCTCCAACTAGTGTGTGCCCATCTCCTCCCCGCCCGCACGACCGCCGCGCCGCCGCCGGCGACTCGACCTAAATCCGGCTGGCCATAGCTTCCCCGCCGCCCGCCTCGCCCCGCCGCACCTCGTCGGACTGTCCCCGCAAAGAGATGGCCAGAAACAAGCTGTCGCGACCGTAGCAGTCCACCGCCCGGCGGCACGATTCCGGCCGGATTAAGGCGTGCCACACCCTTCTGCAGCGGTCTGCGGGGCCGCACGAGCTCGGGCGGCGTCGATCTGCCGTCCGCAAGCCCCCACGCGGCCGAGTGCGGCCGGAATCGACCGGGGCTTGACTGGCTCCGCCTCGCGTCACCGTCCGCCAACCCATCGCCGCCGGCCTCGCCCCGCCTCCCCTCGACGCCACTGATATCCTACCGGCCTGCAGCTCCTCCGTCCGGCCTTTTTGTGCTAGTTTGTTAATGGTAGAATTATGTTTTGTATAGATGTCCTCAAGCAAGAGTTCAAGCTATTTGTGATGAACTATGCCTATTTGTGAGATGATTTGTGTGCAACTTTATGATGAACTATTTGTGTAATAATGATCAACTATTTGTGTTATGAAATATGTAGTATGTTTGCATTTTATTTGTGTTTTGGAATTATTTAGATATGAGTTTCATCAATATGTTTGCAAATCTGAAAATATACACCACCTAGGTTTTACACCATCTGATGGGCACTTGGTGGTGTATTTTACACCATCTGGTGGGCACCCAAAAAAACTGGTGGTGTAAAAGTCCAAAAAAGGGAGAAAGTGGGTGGTGTAAAACAATGTTGGTGGTGTATAATGCCCCCTTTTTTACACCATCTGATGGGGATGCTCTTAACTTGGCAAATGAGAACACTTAGATGCATCAGTTTTCAGATCTGACAGTAACACAAATATGGCACTCTGGCAATCCTAATGGGAATGGAAAGAAAAAATGATTAACACTTAGCAGGGGGACACACCACATCATGACAGGAGTGTGCTAACTATTCAATGGGAGCCTATCTGCAAAAACATCATTACCCCGACATACTTGCATCTCGCTCATGTGAGTCACACATGGGGAAACCCCTGCCAGGACAACAGTCATGCCACACATCACCATCAGCAACTCAGCATGCTGTTCTTTTGCCTGTCTGGATTGGACTCAGGTAGGATCCTAGGTTCTGCAGCTTGATACTGCTATGTTGGAAGCATTCCCAATTTGATTCAACCCCGATAGTGAAAACCTTATCTATGTGGTTTCAACACAGGGATAGGAATAAGCAAAATACATAGTAGTGAAGTCTACTATGTCAATAAAATAAAATACGTTCTAAAGCGGAACAGTCTTTTCTCTTTTGACATATCAATTTTATTTTAAGTCATGGTTTCCTCGTTTCTTACAGTACAGTCAAAGAGTATACCTCTTTTTCCGGCTTGCATGTATCTTGTAATGAAGGCATCTTTGCAGAAAAGAGGGCTGCAAAAAACGATGACACATCATTGTATCTCAAATCACTTACACATGATTGTTACGAGTGGTAAGCACGTGTAATTGATGTCATATTAGGCAAGAAAATTATGAAGAAACATACATTTTTAATGGATCTTCGTTGAATAATATTGTACAATTCGACTGGCTTGCAGTACAAGGCGAAACTTTCTTCAGCAGCAAGCTGCTCATCTGGAGATAACCGAGATCTCGACTGTTGACGGCACATCTGGTCCGCAGACTGGGGATAACCGTTATCCCTACATATAAGCAGCATGAGCGTCAAAAGAAGAAGATACCATCAACTATTAAGGTCAAGAAAAAACATCTACCATATATACATGGTTGCATCTCTGCAAAGCAGCTAGTCAACTATTTTCCAGAAATCTAGATACAACCAAGGTAGGTACAGCGCCACATAGATTTGAAGTAAGGGGTCATTAAAACTCGCAAAACAGAATTGGCCATTTACTAGTTTCCAGGTGCAACCAACCGCCATCGGTTACCAATGAGTGACGAGTGGGTAGACAATATTCATTTGCTAATTGCCAAATGCAACCACGGCAGCGCCGTATAGAGTGCAAGTAAGCAATCATGAATTCTTGGATTGGCCATTTACTTTCAAAAGGACTTCCCTATCCACCCATCGAAGCATCCGACAACGAGACAGAGACCATGGTCCAACTACCATTCTTGCATCGCACGTAAACTTTCCTACCCTACTAAATAAACACACAAATTGATCAACAGGCGACGTTTGTCGACTATCCAAGTGGACATCACCAGGAAACTTTTGCATCGCACGCAACTTTTTCTATTGGGTTGTTATAACAGTGCCCAACTAAATAAACACAGATTGATCAACTAGCGACGTTTCGACTATCCAAGTGGACGTCACCAGGAAATTAAACCTACACAGCTCAAGTAGCAACAAGCGGAACACAAGCATAGCATAGCACAAGACATCTATAAGTTAAGTGGGTGGCGGTGGCGGCATACCCTGCTTCGCGGGCAGGTAGGGCTAGGCCAGGCATCCTCGTCGTTGCCTCAGGGTCGCAGACGGGCGGACTCAGCAAGGGGCATCAAGCAGAAGGGGCGGATCTAGATGATGCTGCGCCGTCACACGCGGAATCTGTGGAGGTTTTTAATTAGTTGGGGTTTCAGTGATAATCACTAGGATGACTAAATTCTCATACCTCAGAGACCGATGTCGGCGCCTGCGGACGGGAGGGTGGAAACCGAAGGCGGTGATGGCGGCGGCGGCGTCTGACTAGGGCACGGGCACAGCTCCGGTTCACCTCCTGCCCGCCAGGTCTACCGGGGCAGTGTGACCAGCAGAAGGAGGGGGGGCGAGGGTGGGCGGGGAGGACGCGAGTCGCGGCCGCAGCCCCCGATCTATTTCTCCGAGGGAGTTAGCACCGCCGCCGCCGCCGCCCGCCGCCGTCGTCTACAGGAGAGGAGGCGATGGGTTTGGGGAGGGCAGATATACGATGGGGACAGGAGGAGGTGACGCAAGAACACGCGTGCAAGTCACATGGGGGAGCGGCCACGACACGCGCCCATCGGTCCGATCGATCTTGCGGTCTCAAGTGGTCCAAGTTAACCAAGCGTATGATGCGTATCCTAAAGATACTCCTTGCAGAGAATTGCAGATAATTCTTGTACGAACACAGACTCATACCTCAAAAAACAATGACTCATCCCTGGAAGCTCAAAAACTAAAAAAATTATACGGGTGCCTGAAAAACTAGATTAACCCATTCCTCGCAAAGGGTCTCAAAAAAGGCAGCTAGCCCTTTGGCACCGGCGAGACGCTGAAGCTCCATCGAATTACCTATACAATATCTTTGACGCCACAATTTTCCGACTAAATTCTCCACGATACGAGAATGGCAGTCGAGGCCGTGCCTTTGAAGTGCTGCAGTTGTTGTCGTGAGAAGAGGATTAGTGATGGTTCGGAAGGGTTCCTAGGGGGCAAGGTTTAGAGCAGTGCAACCCTCGAAGCGAGAAACATATAGCTCTTGATCGTTGTTCATAGTTGTTGATAATTGCTCTAGACTGATCATCACACTTGTTGTGTGTTTGCGTATTCCTTTTATTCTTCTTCTCTGTCTTATGTGTGTTGTGTCATCTTTTGATCGTGTCGAGCTTGACATTAGCATACACTTGATTAAGACGTCATTGGCTTTGTCGCGGACTCTTCGTGCCTCGTTTTCTACCTACATGGTGAGGGTGAGGGTAAGGGTTTTATAGTCCATAATATACACCGGAAATACACAAGCAATTAATGGCGGTCATCTTTCTAGCTTGCAATGAAGCATATTATTTCTCTACAACATAAATTTATTTAGTGGGAGTTACCATTCTAAGTACGCAACTTTTGGTGTAATCATATTTGACCTGGAATTTCTGGTACCTCGAATAACATGCAGAACTTACTATACATGTCAATACGGTTTGATATATAGACACCCATGGCATGTCCTAATTATGAGATTTTAGGTATTTAAAAGGATGCTAAAATAATATTTCAAAAAGGGTTTCACGTCCCAAAAAGAACTTCTGCATGTTGGCCAAGAAATGGTCAAGGGAAAAAATCCATAGCTAACGTAATGTATGGCGTTGCGGGTTCTGATGTAGTCTCGAGTGGAGATTCTTTAAGGATACCCGTCTATAGCAACATAATTTTCGTAAATTTTATTGCTCCACAACGGTAAAAGTGAAAATTTTAGTCTACATACAATAACTATGATTAAAATAAATAAAAAATGAATCCAAAATAAAGTTCGACCTTGCTTTGTTTATGCTTGAATTTTACATATTTGCACCACCCTCTACCAGTGGCCCTGACTAAGGGGTAAACGAGTTGCTAACTACTTTTGAGGGTGACATCCTCACCCTGCTTGAGTTTGAGCGTGAAGCCAGGAGGTTGCGCTGAATGGTTGTGTTTCCTGTCTTTGGAAGTAAAATGTTGTTGCCTTCTTATTGTACTGCTTTTGAATCAGGTTCTTGGATATTGGTTTCGACTTTTGCATCAGCTATGAAGTTTTAATGAGGTTGCTTTTCAATTCGTTCATGTCTTTGGAAGTAAAATGATGTTGCCTTCTTACCATACTGCTTTTGAATCGAGTGTAGAGGATCCAACTCCAGTGACTGGTGCTTGCTCGTGGATGATTCTATTTTGTACAACTTTTTTGAGTTTAACCCTCACATTCTGGTGAATTATCGTGGATTGTGGAGTGGGATTGATGGAATGCTGCAACTTTTTTTATTGAATAATGCATTAACCTAGGTTTACACTTGAGACCTCCTAGCTCTCCTATCATATTGAATTTATCGCGGATTATAAAGCGGGATTGATTGAGAATTAGGAAGTGCCAATGAATCTTTCCAATGTGTTTGGTTAGAGGGAATTAAAACTAGGAAATTAATTAAAGATTTGAGGAGTTAATTAGGCAAAGATAAAGGAAATTAAGGGAGTCAACTCCCAACTTAGGGCTTGTTTGGTTGTAAGGCTTAATTAAACCAGGGAGCCAAACCCCAACGAGGAATTTGAAGATCATAGGGGATCCATCGTTTTCCACGGGAGAGATAGGTTAAACATTTGGCAAGAAGTAGGGGTTGGGAGGGTATTGGGTGGACGACTGAATCACAATGAATGAGGGTACATGCCTAGAAATTCAGCACTATTCCAAGATACAAATACTGATAAAATTACAAAAATTTGAAATAATCCTGAAATTGAAAAGGGGTTCTTAAAAAGTAAAATTATTTTAGACAAACTATATTCAAAATATATGATAGTTTTATTCTAAAAAGTACAGCCATCCACGTCTTTGATATGTATCACAAATCAATTGTACGTCCTAAGAAAATGCTCGTGGCGATAGCCTCTCTCACCTTTGGCATGCTATCTTCTTTGCGCGCTCGCCGATGGCATGCTAGTGGTGCCGCACTCGAGCTCATCGTTGTCGTCCTCGACTCCTCCCTGCAGCGTTGCATTGCTGGTCATCCTCTGCTCCGCCACGTGCATTCGTTATTGGTGTTGGAATTGGTGCCCAAGAGGCAATAATAAAGAATATTTATTATCATCAATTCATGTTCATGATATTATTTGTTCACCATGCTTGTTTGTATTATTCGGAAACATAATACTTGTGTGGAGAAACAAATGAAGTGTCCCTAGTATACCTCTATATTAGTTCGTTAAATAAGTGTTGGTTATTGGTTTCCTTAAACCATGGATATGGTGTCGTTTATTAGCGAGGTCATATTATTAAGTAGAATAATACGATGAACTTGACCTAACCAAAGTGTAGCAATTGATCATGTTACTGATGTCTACGTGTGCTTCTATTCTTGTAGACAGTGTTGGGCCTCCAAGAGCAGAAGTTTGTAGAACAGCAGCAAGTTTCCCTTAAGTGAATCACCCAATGTTTATCGAACTCGGGTAGGTAGAGGTCAAAGATAGTCCTCTCAAGCAACCTGCAATTAAGATACAAGAAGTCTCTTTGTCCCCAACACACCTAATACACTTGTCGGATGTATAGGTGCCTGGGGTGCGATGCTAACCCGAAGGTGGATTATTTAGGCATAGATGCATGTTGGATAGCGGTCTATGTACTTTGTCGTAATGCCTGATTAAATTTCATAGTAATCATCATGATATGTATTGAATCTTTATTTATCAATTGCCCAACTGTAATTTGTTCACCTGACATGTTATTTATCTTATTGGAGAGACACCACTAGTGAACTGTGGACCCGGTCCATTCTTTTACATCGAATACAATCTTGCAATCATTGTTCTCTACTATTCTTTGCAAACAAACATCATCTTCCACACAATACGTTTAATCCTTTGTTTTGCAAGCCGGTGAGATTGACAACCTCATATTACGTTGGGGCAAAGTATCTTGATTGTGTTGTGCGGGTTCCACGTTGGCGCGGTTTCACCGGTGTTGCGCCGCACTACATTCCTCCACCAACAACCTTCATGTGCTTCCTTGACTCCTCTGGTTCGATAACCTCGGTTTCTTTTCGAGGAAAACTTGTTGTGCGCATCACACCTTCCTCTTAGGGTTCCCAACGGACGTGTGCATCACGCGTAATCAAGCTCTTTTGGGCCGTTGCGGGAGATCAAGACACGCTGCAAGGAGTCTCCACATCCAATCTCTTTACTTTGTTTTTGTCTTGCTTTACTTTATTTTATTCTTGTCTTGTTTGCTTCATATTAAAAACACACAAAATTAGTTGCTTTACTACGTCTTGTTTACTTGCTCTATATCAAAACACACAAAAATTAGTTACTTGTCTTTACTTTATTCTATTTGCTTAGTTTACTTTATTACTGCTACAATGGGTACTCCTGAAAATACTAAGTTGTGTGATTTCACTAGCACAAATAATAATGATTTTATAAGTACTCCTATTGCTCCACACTACTACTACGAATTCTGAAATTAAACATGCTTTACTGAATCTTGTTATGAGAAAGCAATTTTCTGGTGTTAGTACTGATGATGCTACTGCCTCTTTAGTGCACATGTTTGATGTCTACTCACGCTTCTTTTCCTGTAGATAGTGTTGGGCCTCCAAGAGCAGAGGTTTGTAGAATAGCAGCAAGTTTTCCCTTAAGTGGATCACCCAAGGTTTATCGAACTCAGGGAGGAAGAGGTCAAAGATATCCTCTCAAGCAACCCTGCAATCAAGATACAAGAAGTCTCTTGTGTCCCAACACACCTAATACACTTGTCGATGTATAGGTGCACTAGTTCGGCGAAGAGATAGTGAAATACAAGTAGTATGGATGTATATGAGTGGTAATAGCAATCTGAATAAAATATGGCAGCGAGTAAACATGCAACAGAACAGTAAAAGCGGTGTTTGCAGTATTGGAAACAAGGCCTAGGGATCATACTTTCACTAGTGGACACTCTCAACATTGATCGCATAATAAATAATAACTTCTTCTCATTTGTGCTACATACACTCTTTTGTTGGATGATGAACACCATTCGTTGTGTAGGGCTACAAGAGCTCCCTCAAGACGGAGTTAACAAGCACCACAACATTCAGCATTCATATTTAAGTAACCTTAGAGCATAATAGATCTTTGCAAAATAGACCGAGTACTAACATAGCATACACACTGTCACCATTACACTATGAAGGGGGAATAGATCACATCAATACTATCATAGCGATAATCAACTCCATAACCTACAAGAGATTATGATCATAATCTACGACAAGAACCACACGATGCACACACTGTCACTATTACACCATGCAGGAGGAATAGACTACTTTAATAACATCACATGAGTAGCACATAGACTAGCAGCGATACAAAGCTCATCATATAGATCTCAATCATGTAAGGCAGCTCATAAGATCATTGTATTGGAGTACAGAGAGAGATTAACCACATAGCTACCGGTACAGCCCTTAGCCTCGAGGGAGAACTACTCCCTCCTCATCATGAAAGCAGCGTTGATGGAGATAGCGGTGGTGTCGATGGAGAAGCCTTCCGGGGCACTTCCCCATCCCGGCGCGTGCCGAAACAGAGACTCCTGTCCCCAGGATCTTGGCTTCGCGATGGCGGCGGCTCTGGAGGTTTTCGTACCGTGGCTTTTCGTATGAAGTTTTTAGGTCAGGGAGACTTTATAGGCGAAAGGGGAGCCTCGGAGGGGGGCACAGGGCCACCGGACCATAGGGGCGCGCCCGGGCCCCTGGCCGCGCGCTGGTGGTGTGGCCCCCCTGGCTCGTCTCCGACTCTTCTTTGATATTCGGAAGCTCCGGGAAAAATAAGATATTGGGCGTTGATTTCGTCCAATTGAGAATATTTCCTTACTAGGATTTTGAAACCAAAAACAACAGAAAACAGAACGGCACTTCGGCATCTCGTCAATAGGTTAGTTCCGGAAAACGCATCAAAACGATATAAAGTGTGAACAAAACATGTAGGTATTGTCATAAAACAAGCATGGAACATCAAAAATTATAGATACGTTTGAGACGACTTATCAGGTCACTTCTAGTGAAACTATATTTTTATAGATAAAGTGTGAACAAAACATCAAAAATTATAGATAAAGTGTGAACAAAACATGTAGGTATTGTCATAAAACAAGCATGGAACATCAAAACATCAAAAATTATAGATAAAGTGTGAACAAAACATGTAGGTATTGTCATAAAACAAGCATGGAACATCAAAACATATAAGCTTGGGGATGCCCAAGGCATCCCCTTCTTCATCGACAACTTATCAGGTCACTTCTAGTGAAACTATATTTTTATTCCATCACATCTTATGTTCTTTACTTGGAGCGTCTGTTTGCTTTTATTTTTGTTTTGGTTTGAATAAAGTTGGATCCCACCATCCTTGTATTGGAGATATTACGCTCCGCTTTTTCATATGGAACACTTGTGTTCTTACTTATGCTTTGATGTTCATGGCGAAGGCTGAAATTGCTTCGTTGATTGCTATTTGGTTGGAATCAGAAAATGCTTCATATGGTTTGGAATAACTTGAAACTTGGAAATTGTTTTGATCTCTCATTAGATCATGTTTAAGCTCTTGAATCATGTAGTTTAATCTATTAGTGGAGAACTACCGTAGAGCTTGTTAAAATTTGGTTTGCATGATTGGTCTCTCTAAGTCTAGATATTTTTCGGTAAAGTGTTTGAACAACAAGGAAGACAGTGTAGAGTCTTATAATGCTTGGAATATGTTCTTGTGTAAGTTTTGTTGTACTGTTCATACTTGTGTTTGCTTCAAACAACCTTGCTAGCCCAAAGCCTTGTACTGAGAGGAAATGCTTCTCGTGCATCCAAACACCTTGAGCCAAAACCCATGCCATTTGTGTCCACCATATCTACCTACTATGTGGTATTTTTCTGCCATTCCAAAGTAAATTACTTGAGTGCTACCTTTAAAATTTCATTCCTTTATCTTTGCAATATATAGCTCATGGGACAAATAGCTTAAAAACTATTGTGTTTATGAATATCAAAAATTATAGATAAAGTGTGAACAAAACATGTAGGTATTGTCATAAAACAAGCATGGAACATCAAAACATCTAAGCTTGGGGATGCCCAAGGCATCCCCTTCTTCATCGACAACTTATCAGGTCACTTCTAGTGAAACTATATTTTTATTCCATCACATCTTATGTTCTTTACTTGGAGCGTCTGTTTGCTTTTATTTTTGTTTTGGTTTGAATAAAGTTGGATCCCACCATCCTTGTATTGGAGATATTACGCTCCGCTTTTTCATATGGAACACTTGTGTTCTTAGTTATGCTTTGATGTTCATGGCGAAGGCTGAAATTGCTTCGTTGATTGCTATTTGGTTGGAATCAGAAAATGCTTCATATGGTTTGGAATAACTTGAAACTTGGCAATTGTTTTGATCTCTCATTAGATCATGTTTAAGCTCTTGAATCATGTAGTTTAATCTATTAGTGGAGAACTACCGTAGAGCTTGTTAAAATTTGGTTTGCATGATTGGTCTCTCTAAGTCTAGATATTTTCTGGTAAAGTGTTTGAACAACAAGGAAGACAGTGTAGAGTCTTATAATGCTTGGAATATGTTCTTGTGTAAGTTTTGCTGTACCTGTTCATACTTGTGTTTGCTTCAAACAACCTTGCTAGCCCAAAGCCTGAGAGGAAATGCTTCTCGTGCATCCAAACACCTTGAGCCAAAACCCATGCCATTTGTGTCCACCATATCTACCTACTATGTGGTATTTTTCTGCCATTCCAAAGTAAATTACTTGAGTGCTACCTTTAAAATTTCATTCCTTTATCTTTGCAATATATAGCTCATGGGACAAATAGCTTAAAAACTATTGTGTTTATGAATATGTAGTTATGTGTCTTAGTTCTTATAAGTTGCTTGTTGAGCGGTAACCATGTTTCTGGGAACGCCATCAACTTTTTACCTTTGTTGGATATCATGTGAGATGCTATGCATGTTCGTCTTGTCTGAAGTAAGGGTGATGTCATGATCAAATGGTTTGAGTATGCATACGTTAGAGAAGAACATTGGGCCGCTAACCAAAGCCATGTATCATGGTGGAAGTTTCGGTTTGGACATACATCCTCAATCTCTTATGAGAATATTGTTGTTGAATGCTTAAGCATTAAAAGAGGAGTCCATTATCTGTTGTCTATGTTGTCCCGGTATGGATGTCTTAAGTTGAGATCGATTAAAAACGAGAAATCAAATGCAATTGATCTCCTTGGACCTTTGTACATGCGGCATAGAGGTACCCCTTTGTGACACTTGGTTGAAACATATGTTATGCAATGATAATCCATGTAATCCAAGCTAATTAGGACAAGGTGCGGGCACTATTGGTATTCTATGCATGAGGCTTGCAACTTGTAGGAAGTATTATGCATAGCACATATGAATTATTACTACCGTTGACAAAATTGTTTCTATGTTTTCAAAATAAAAGCTCTAGCACAAAAATAGTAATCCATGCTTCCCTCTGTGAAGGGCCATTCTTTTACTTTATGTTGAGTCAGTTTATCTACTTCTTTCTATCTTAGTAGCAAACACTTGTGTTAACTGTGTGCATTGATTCTTACATGATTACTTATTGCACTTGTTATATTACTCTATGTTGACAAATATCCATGAGATATACATGTTACAAGTTGAAAGCAATTGCTGAAACTTAATCATCCTTTGTGTTGCTTCAATGCATTCTACTTTGAATTTATTGCTTTATGAGTTAGCTCTTATGCAAGTCTTGTTGATACTTGTCTTGAAAGTACTATTCATGAAAAAAATTTCTATATGATTCATTTGTTTAGTCATCATCTTTTGTTAGCAATCTTTTGCTTCAGATCACTCCATCCATCTCATATGCTTCATAATAATGTTGATCAAGATTGTGTTCGTAGCATGTCACTTCAGAAATTATTTGTTGTTATCATTTACCTACTCGAGGGCGAATAGGAACTAAGCTTGGTGATGCTTGATGCGCGTAGATGTACACGTCCGTTGGGAACCCCAAGAGGAAGGTGTGATGCGCACAACAGCAAGTTTTCCCTCAGAAAGAAACCAAGGTTATCGAACCAGTAGGAGCCAAGAAGCACGTGAAGGTTGCTGGTGGAGGAGTGTAGTGCGGCGCAACACCAGTGAATCCGGCGCCAACGTGGAACCTGCACAACACAATCAAAGTACTTTGCCCCAACGTAACAGTGAGGTTGTCAATCTCACCGCTTGCTGAAAACAAAGGATTAAGCGTATCGAGTGGAAGATGGTGTTTGTTTGCAAAGAATAGTAAAAACAAGAAATGTATTCAGATGTAAAAGAATGGACCGGGGTCCACAGTTCACTAGAGGTGTCTCTCCAATAAGATAACTAACATGTTGGGTGAACAAATTACAGTGGGCAATTGACAAATAAAGATTCAATACATATCAATGATGATTACTATGTGATTTAATCAGGGCATTACGACAAAGTACATAGACCGCTATCCAGCATGCATCTATGCCTAAATAATCCACTTTCAGGTTATCATCCGAACCCCCTCTAGTATTAAGTTGTAAACAACAAATAATTGCATTAAGTATGGTGCGTAATGTAATCAACACAAATATCCTTAGACAAAGCATCAATGTTTTATCCCTAGTAGCAACAACACATCCACAACCTTAGAACTTTCTGTCACTGTCCAGATTCAATGGAGGCATGAACCCACTATCGAGCATAATTACCCCCTCTTGAAATTACAAGTATCAACTTGGCAGAGCCTCTACTAGCAACGGAGAGCATGCAAGAACATAAACAACACATATATGATAGATTGATAATCAACTTAACATAATATTCTATATTCATCGGATCCCGCCAAACACAACATGTAGCATTACAAATAGATGATCTTGATCATGTTAGGCAGCTCACAAGATCTAAACAATGATAGCACAAGTGGAGAAGACAACCATCTAGCTACTGCTATGGACCCATAGTCCAAGGATGAACTACTCACGCATCAATCCGGAGCGGGCATGATGATGTAGAGCCCCTCCGGTGATGATTCCCCTCTCGGGGTGCCGGAGGCGATCTCCTGAATCCCCGAGATGGGATTCGCGACGGCGGCGTCTCTGGAAGGTTTTCGTATCGTGGCTCTCGGTACGGGGGTTTCGCGACGAAGGCTATTTGTAGGCGAAGGGTAGGTCGGGGCGTCACGGGGGCCCACACACTAGGGCCGCGGCCAGGGCTTGGGCGCGCCTGGTGTGTCGGCGCCTCGTGGCCCCACTACCTCTCGGTCTTCGGAAGCTTCGTGTAAAAATAGGACACAGGCGTTGATTTCGTCCAATTCGAGAATATTTCCTTACTAGGATTTGAAACCAAAAACAGAGAAAACAACAACGGCGCTTCGGCATCTTGTTAATAGGTTAGTGTGGAAAATGTATAATAATGCTGTAAAGTATGTATAAAACATTCAAGTATTGTCATAAAAGTAGCATGGAACATAAGAAATTATAGATACGTTTGAGATGTATCAAGCATTGATACGTCTCAAACGTATCTATAATTTCTTATGTTCCATGCTACTTTATATATACTTTACATCATTATTATGATAATACTCACATGTTTTATATATACTTTACATCATTATTATGCATTTTCTGGCACTAACCTATTAACAAGATGCCGAGGTGTGTTTTTGGCCAAAATCCTACAAAGGAAATATTCTCGGAGTGGGCGCAACGCCCAGCTCTTCCACGCGAGCCGGAGGCCGAGTATAACGAGTGGGACGCGCGCGACACCACGGGGCCGCACGGCTGGGTGGGGCCGCGCCGCCCTATGGTGTGGGCCTCGCTCGCCTCCCGGCCTACCCTTCCGCCTACTTAAAGCCTTCGTCGCCTGTGCCAAGAGCACGATGAAAACCTTCGAGGCGCCGCCGCCAATCCCATCTCGGGGGATTCGGAGATCGCCTCGGCACCCTGCCGGAGAGGGGAATCATCCGGGCTACATCATCATGCCCGCTCGGATTGTGTGAGTAGTTCATCCTTGGACTATGGGTCCATAGCAGTAGCTAGTTGGTTGCCTTCTCCGCTTGTGCTATCATGTTTAGATCTTGTGAGCTGCCTAACATGATCAAGATCATCTATTTCTAATGCTACATGTTGTGTTTGGCGGGATCCGATGAATATAGAATATTATGTCAAGTTGATTATCAATCTATCATATATGTGTTGTTTATGTTCTTGCATGCTCTCCGTTGCCAAGTTGATACTTGTAACTCCAAGAGGGAGTATTTATGCTCGATAGTGGGTTCATGCCTCCATTGAATCAGGACGATGACAGAAAGTTCTAAGGTTGTGGATGTGTTGCTACTAGGGATAAAACATCAATGCTTTGTCTAAGGATATTTGTGTTGATTACATTAGGATTAACTTGTCAATGCCTACAGATTGTAGACTAGGGTTTTGTTAGAAGTAGAGGGCAAGTAGATCTCGAAGGTTTCAGCCGAAAGTACTCGTTGATTGTAAAAACTAGGGTTCTGTTGACAATAGATTCGATCCTTTCTTTGTCCCTCGACTCCCCCTTATATAGGAGGTGGAGCCGAGGGTTTCATAATATACAAGTTACAGAGTCCGGGAGGGTTTCGTACCCGTCCCGTAAGATTACAAGTCTATATTTCCTAATACAACTCTATTTTCCTTAACACTAATTGGGCTTCCGAATCTTCTTATCCTTCGAATCCTGGGCCTTCAGCAAACCCCGGGTACTATCTTCGGCAGGCCCATTGGGGATGCCTATGTCAGTAGCCCCCGAGATTTTACTTGAATCGAAGAATCAGGAAAAATCTCCCACTTTAATCATTCGATAATCTTGTCGAATTTATTACATAACTTTTAGATATGCGAATACTATATTATACAGGGATAATGGTAGTTGGGGCTAGTTCATCTGACGGATCAGGTACTAGTTAACTGCTCTAGTGGCAATCCGCAAAAACCTACTTCAAGATCACGTCCCTGGACATGATCTCGGGATACTGGTGTAAACTTCGACAAGTGCCGCTTAAGGTCTTACCATTGTCGAGTCCCAGTCATATTTTATCGGGTACCTAACGCGTCCGTTAGGATTTTTCTTATCTGTTGATACGGAAAAAGTAGCAAACCACCGTCAGAGACGGTGCCACGCCGCTCAGAACGGATCTGGGGTCTTACCTTCGCAAAGTTTTGCGGCATTCAGAGATTATTCGCGACTTTTAGCGCTCTGAGAATATATTGTCGAGTGCTTTTCGGCTGTTGGAATAGCACATTTTATTGAGTCATATTTGATGACTTATTTTGCCTTCCCGATGGGAGTATATGTAGAGTTATCTGTATAACTCGAAATATACTCACTTCTTTTTCTGTCTCTATATTTTTGTATGATTTCATCGGGCACGCGAACAGCGTTCCCGATGGGAGTAGCCCCCGAGGCTACAGCCAAGGACTTGTGCTTGGTTGTAGGCTCCACAAATTAATATCATCTGCCGCTATATTGTTAATCCTTCTCGAGCTTTTCATATCTATCGGGTGCGCGACCAGCGCTCCCGATGGGAGTAGCCCCCGAGGCTATGAACAAATGCTTGCATTTGGTCATAGGCTCTCGCCATTTCTATTTTGTCATACTCGAAGTTTTCTTTCTTTTTCCAAAGTAGCCCCCGAGCCACTACAAGAGATGGTGGGTTTGTTGACGAAAACCCTGGTGACAAAAATGCATACCGTCAAGGATGTGTCCTTATAGGTGACGAATTCATCTTTCGTCAAGCATTTAAGGTAATGCTTGACGGTATGATTTTTCGTCAACAAAAAATCGTCACCCATTACCCAAGCGGGAAGGGCTTCCATCGTGTCTGTTAATAGGTGACGAAATCAAAGATCGTGGTGACGAAATAATACTAAGTTACTTTATTAAATGTTATTAGTTTTATATATCATGCGTGACCCACTTGTCAGGAACATATTTAATTAAGTAAAAATTGTGGTTTGGAAGAATCGAACCAGGGCTTTGGCGTGACCGACGCGGAGTCTTACCGCTAAGGTAGATATGGAATTTTGATCTGGATCCGTAACTTGTCTATTCTACATATTTATTTCAATGGTGTGATCTAGATGTTACGACATAATAATTCCCTTATTAATATTTATGTCGGCCGAGGGTGCCTCGTTTAAGTCGCGCCGCTAGCAGACACGGCCTATATAGGTGATCTTGCTAACAGTCGAATCGACTAGGGTTCTCGTCGAGGTGAGAAGAATTCCGTGAAGGCTCCATTGTGGTGGCGGCGAGACGCATCATCGGTGAGTTCTCCTGATTGTTCGTTAGGTCTAGATTTTTTAATCAGTTGTCAAGATCTGTTCTGAAGAACGTTGGCATGTTCTTAACTGAATTGTAGGCAATGGATCGAAGTTGGATAACTGATGGCACCAAGAAGTTCACAACAAAGTACATGGCAGGTGTTAGGGATTTCATCAAGTTTGCGCAAGAACACTTGGACAATACAGATGAACCAATCTTGTGCCCTTGCAAGGACTGCCTAAATCTGATACGTCAGGATATAAAAACAGTCGAGGATCACTGCAATTGTTCAGGTATGTCCATGACGTATACAAGATGGACTAGACATGGGGAAGATTTTAGTGATGACGAAGGGCGGTATAGAGACGACGATGGTGCGTATGATAGTGACAACGATGAAGAGGAAGACAATGGTGATTGTTATGTTGATGATTCGTCTAGTATGATCGATGAACTGCAGAAGTCTGGAAATAAAGGTCCTGACCTGCCAAATATGTATGCTAATCTAATTGAGTCAGCGAAAAAAGAACTTCATAAGGGATGCACCACTTTCACTAGGTTGTCGTTCATTATTAAGCTCCTTCATGTCAAATCATACAGCCGGATAACAAACAGAGGATTTGATCTCTTACTTCAGCTTTTACGTACAGCTTTGCCAGATGTGGACTTTCCCAAATCATATGCTGATGCTAAGAGTGTTCTTTCTGATGTTGGGCTTAGTTATGAGACAATTCATGCATGCAAGTTTGATTGTTCTTTATTTTGGGGAGATCACAAGGACGATACGCACTGCCATGTTTGTGGAGTATCAAGATATAGAGACCCTACTGGAAAAAAGAAAATCCCTCACAAGGTGTTAAGGTACTTTCCTATAATTAAAAGGTTGCAGAGACTATTTGTCAAAAAGGAAATGTCGACACATACTAGATGGCACAAAGAGAAGAGGGTTGTTGAGCCCAATGTACTGAGGCACCCTGCTGATGGTGAGGCATGGAAGCACTTTGATGGCAAGTTTGATTGGTTTGCTAAAGATCCTCGTAACATAAGACTAGGTTTTGCCACAGACGGCTTCAGTCCCTTTGGAAGTATGAGTAATCCTTACAGTATGTGGCCTGTTTTTGTGATTCCTTACAACTTCCCACCATGGATGTGCATGGATCAATCGAATTACATGATGGCATTGCTAATTCCCGGAAAGTATTCCCCAGGGAAAGATTTTCATGTATTTATGCAGCCTCTGATAAAAGATATGATGCAGCTATGGAGTGGTGTGCAGACATTTGATGCATGCACAGAAGAATATTTCCCATTGCATGCTGCGTTTCTTTGGTCTATTCATGATTATCCTGGATATGCCACTATGTCAGGCCGAAGCACAAGAGGATTTCATGCGTGTGTGCATTGCGATGAGAATCCTTGCGCTGAATCTTTGAAAAACAAAATTGGATATATTGGGCATCGGCGATTTCTTGATAAAAGTCACCCATACAGGAGAAGCAGACTTTTCAATGGTAAAGCTGAGACTAGAGATCCACCAAGGAAGTACACAACCAAAGAGGTAGCTGCGAAGGTAGAAAGTGTTAAGGATTTTGAACATGGGAAAAATCCAATAAGTAGAAAGCGGAAGCGTGCAACTGTACCCGGTGAACCAACATGGCACCTGAAAGTCAGCTTACATCATCTACCGTACTGGCCAGAACTTAAGATAGCTCACAACTTAGATGTGATGCATATTGAGAAGAACATATGTGACAATATTGTTGGTACACTACTTGAACTTGAGGGCAGGAATAAGGACACTGTTAGTGCTAGAATTGATTTGAAGAAATTCAAAATGTGGGAGAAGTATTGGTTGAAGAAAATTGTGAAGGATGATGGTGATGCAGCAGTAACTTATGCGAAGCCCCCTGCACCGTGGACGCTTTCGAAGGAACAGAAGAGACATTTGTGTAGGTATTTGGCAAACACTAGGTTCCCAGATGGTTATTGCGCAAACTGGGGAAGATGTGTGAATATTGATGGTTGTAAGGTTACCGGTATGAAGACGCATGATTGCCACATACTTCTGCAGCGAGTGTTGCCGGCTGGGCTCAAGGGAATTGCATCCAAGGAAATGTATGTGGCTATTGCAGAGCTAGGAAGATTTTTTAGGGAGCTGTGTGCCAAAACACTGAAAGTTGATGTGCTGAATCGATTGAAGGTTGAAATTGTTGTGATCCTATGCAAACTTGAGAAGCTCTTCCCCCCAGCTTTTTTTGATGTAATGGTGCACTTAGCTATTCATCTTCCTGAGGAGGCTCTTTTGAGGGGTCCTGTTCATTATGGTTGGATGTATCCAGTTGAGAGAAGATTAGGTTATCTAAAGTCTACGGTCCGTAACAAAGCAAGGCCAGAAGGTTCTATCGCAGAGGGGTACATTGTTGATGAGTGTTTGATTTTTTGCTCTAGATTTTTCAAGGATGGCACAGAAACAAGATTTAACAGAGATGATAGGAACCAAGACATACGGCGAAAACCTGATCGTGACGAGATGGAAGTATTTTCAGTTGGAGCTAAAGGTCTTGGGAAATCCATTTTGAATCATTTTGACAAGGAATTTGACAAAATGGTTTGGTATGTGCTGAACAACTGTGACGATGTAGAACGTTATATCAAGTAAGTAGTTAGCTTCACTTTAATAACTACTTCTCAATGTTGCAGACATAATTGTCCTGTATTTCATATGTGTTTTTTCTATGTTTCAGTGAATTCCGACAAGAATTGGGAGGTAGGGGTGTGCGTGACACCGAGGAGACGGTTCAGAGAGAGTTTGCAGGTTGGTTTGCAAACCATGTGAGACAGTTGGACAATGCATCAGAAGATTTGAAGTCTCTGGCTGCTGGGCCAGACCGGCGTGTAGTAGTATACGCTGGTTGCAACGTAAAGGGTGCGAGGTTTCGCACGCTTACTCGGGATAAAGACCTGAAGACTCAAAATTCGGGCGTAGCGACTAAGGGATCTTTTGGTGATGCAGATGAGACCGAGTACTATGGTGTTCTGCAAGAAGTTCTTGAACTGCAGTACGGGAGTAACAAGCACGGTGACAGGTCCGTGTACTTGTTTCGTTGCGACTGGTTCGACCTTGCGAGCAGGGGTTCCAAGATAAAAGATGATGGTTATTTTAAAAGCGTTAACACTTCTGTCCTATGGTTCAAGAATTCACCATTCATATTGGCCAGTCAAGCTGAAACATGCTTCTATTTGGAGGATACAAAGTTTGGTGATCCGTGGAAAGTGGTGCAGAAGTTCAGCCATAGACACGTGTACGACGTTCCAGAATTAGAAGATGGTAACGATGATGCATTTGTACGGAATGAAGACGCATACCAGGAGGATGAAGGTTCAGTCGACCATACATTTCATGATGTTGTCGACCTAGACGAGGAAGCAGAGGTGGAAGCAGAGGAGGATGATCATCGTGCTGATGAAGTTGTACGTATTCATGATGCTCGTACAATTCGTGAACTAGAGAATGGGGAAGATAGTCCCAATGTTGACATGGATATGAGCGAAGATGAACTACAGAATGAGGAAGAGAGTCTCATAATGGAAGAGAACATACATGATGACGAGGGAAAAAATTCAGAAGAAGATAGTGATGTTGATTGATAGAAACATGTAATGCATACATACAACTATATGTTTTGTTCCAAACATTTGAAATGTTCTTATTTATATGTTCGGTACCATAACTTGGACAATGGTTTTAATTAATCGACACTTGACACGATTACAACCAGCAGCACGATATGACTAACTATTGTTTTAACACAAGCAAAATCGACAATCGCATAAAGAGTTTTACAACTTAATTTAAACCTAAAGGGGCTGCATAGTTGGACTCACGGGCACCATGAATCACTGACTAGTTACTCCAGATCGATTTCAGGCACATGGGTAGCAAACAAGTAAACCCCTGCATTTCCCAGGTAAAGCAAGAACAACATCTTGTCACCCATCTCAAGGTGCTTTTCCTTGTCCATGAACTCCTTCCACCCACTGACGCAGAGACGACCATCGTCAGAAGAAATTGCGTAGGACGCACGCACCAAAGTACTGGGATGGCACACAATACTGATTGCACCATATTGTTCCATATCTTTAGGAACCAAACGGCTAGGGATTTTCTGTTCCAACAGTAGAGACATAGTTTAGTTAAACAGTTGTACGTAATGTAGGTCGCAAAGTTAATGAAATGATATGATCTACTGCTTACCACGTGTTTGTTGTAATTTTCGCTGTTTGTCCAATTCAGAGTATGCAGCATTGGGACAACTAGTGCTCCTTGATCATAATCTCCAGCATTGTGGTACTCAACAAGGTAGTCCAAGTTGTCCACCTGAAGAATGACGGTATGCATCATCCTCCAATTTATCATTGTTCCATCAGTAGTACTGAGCGAGTCAACAATGTCACGCTTCGTACGGGACAACTGGTAGTAAGCTGCATAATTAAAATAACTGACTTAATATGGAATAATTAATATGATCAATCATTCTGTCCAAAGGTGGAAAATTACCTGGATGGATTAGTGGTTCAGTTCCAGTTATTACAAGAGTATCCTGACCAGATGAGTTAACACTACAAGAAAAGTTCTGATAGACAACGTACCAAAATCGTCAACTAAGGGGCATTTTTCGTCGCCTATGGGCCTAACCCGACGATATGGGTTCCGTTGTCGCTGCGTCGGCAAAGTCCAACGACGATTTTTCGGTCCGTCGCGCTTGGCGCCCTTCCGCCACGGAAAATCGGACCGTTGCGGAAGTGTTTCGGGAGCCCGTTGACTGCGACGTCATGCCGACACGTGGCAGACGCCGTTGCGCGATTAACGGCGTTAACCGCTGAACCCCGTGGTAGATGGTAGGCCCACACGAGGCCTGCCACGTCTTAAGCGGGCGGGCCAGATGACATAGTTTGACCGGTCAACTATATAGCTGGGCTGGTCCATTAGTTAAGTGGGCGGGCCTAACCTCTAAGGTTGACTGGTCAAAACTTAAATGGGCCGGCCCATTTAACATGTGGGGTCCACCTTACAACAAGCCGGCCCAAGAAGCAAGTGGGGGCCAAAAACACAGTGGGTCCCACTTTCTGTTAAAAGGCCGGCCCATTTAGTGTGTGGGGTCCACCGTATAAGTGGGCCGCCCAACAAGCTAGTGGGCCGGGCCAAAAACACAGTGGGCCCCACTTTCCTGTTAAAAGGGCCCATTTAGTGTGTGGGGTCCACCGTATAGCAAGTGGGCCGGCCCAACAAAATAGTGGGCGGCCAAAAACAAGTGGGTCCCACTGTTAAAGGGCCGCCCATTTAGTGTGTGGGGCCCACCATATAGCAAGTGGGCGGCCCACCAAGATAGTGGGGCCAAAAACACAGTGGGTCCCACATTCCTGTTAATGGGCCGGCCCATTTGGTATGTGGGGTCCACCATATAGAAAGTGGGCCGCCCAACAAGATGGGTCGGGCCAAAACACAGTGGGTCCCACCTTTCTATTAAAGGGGCCCATTTGGTGTGTGGGGTCCACCATAAGAAAGTGGGCCGGCCCATTTGGTATGTGGGGTCCACCATATAGAAAGTGGGCGGCCCAACAAGATAGTGGGCGGGCCAAAAAACAGGTGGGTCCCACCTTCCTATTAAAGGCGGCCCATTTACCATGTGGGACCACCATAGAGCAAGTGGGCCGGCCCAATAAGCATGTGGAGCCCATTATCGTGTAACCGGGCCGGCCTACTAAAGAAGTGGGCCGGCCCAAAATGAAAGTGGGTCCCACACTACTGTAAGTGGGCCGGCCCAATCTGTTGTAGGGCCCTACTTGTTTGACTAGTCAACTTGCATTAAATTTCATGAGCCTAAAATCTGATTTCAATGATACACACAATTACATACACAAATAAAACAAATAGGAAAATTACAAGGCAATTAATGTGCCCAAATAAAAAAATTACATAGAATCATTGAGGACTTCTATTAGCATCATCAATAACACGTTGACATTTGGCAATCGCCTTGATTGAATCTTGTGTACTCTTTGTCAACATATCAGCTACAGATCTTAAAGCAGCAATACCATGTCTTTTATAAAGTACAGCCTTGAGATATTTACTGTCTGATGAAAGAAATGGTCTAGGTTGACGGCTATGAGAAGATGCATCAGAAGAAAGATCAGAACTTTTTGTGGGCCTCACTGGTAATGAAGATTGCTTCATCACAACTGCATTCTGATAATAATGCAAAAAGAGTTAAACGATGAACTATGCAAACATTTATTATGCAATGTAGATATAAGATAATAACAAGTTGCATAAATAAGACATGTATGGAACTTGTACTAAGCACAAACTTACATCATAATGTTGCACAGGGTCGCTACAGATCCTTTTTTGGCGACTATCTTCTAATGATGACTGCTTCATTAAAACTGCATTCTGGTAACATTGTAAACATAGTTACAACAATTAACTATTCAAACATGTATTACGCAATGTAGAGATCAGATAACAGCATGTAGCAGAAATAAGCACAAGATAAGATAAGATGCATGTACTAAGCACATACTGGCTCACTGCAGGTCCTTCTCTTGTGTGCACTAGTCGTGGTCAACATGCCTATCATTTTAGGTTCAGCCATCAAGTGAAATGCTAATCCTCCTGCTCCATTGTCCTTAATCTGTGTTTAGATATCACATTTAAGACCAAGTCAGCTGGTTTCAAATAACAAAAAACTTGAGCTGCCAAATGAATAAGCCAATAGTTACCAGATATCAGATTAAAACCAACTAGATGTTGCTTTGCATGAGATACGAATTTCAGACATTCAGATTTAGAGTAGGGTAATGCCAAGGTTTTACACATAAAGTAAACTGGCATTAAGAATGACCAAATGTCAGGTTCAAATCACCCTCGAAGTTTCTCCAAGACAAGCATATCAAATAGGCAGAAACATAGTAAAGCATGAATGGCATTGCTATGGCAGGGTTCCAAGTGTTAATCTCTTGCATAAGGAACAATGCATATAGGTTATAGATAATAACGGAAGTAAACTGCCAAAATTACCAACCACGAACTCAGATTCCAACCTTACCTAGCGTCCCCGCTGTTAATGTTGGATGTTCTAATAAGTGGTTCGCATGATCAATCCCAAGGAAAAATAACATTGACAAGTCAGTCTACGATAATACAAAGACCAGACATGCACGCAGCAATAACTATATAAGCTAAAGACGAGGTATAAGAGCAAGCAGATTGGAAATGCACATAGCATGATTATAAAAGCAGTGTGAGAATAGCAGACACGAGAAAACAGCTAGCGGTGAGCTAATGACGTGGTATAAGAACAAGCAGATTGGAAATGCCCATAGCACGACTATAAAAGCAGTGCGACAATAGCATGCAGTACAAAAACAGTTGGCAGCAAATGAATGGGTACAAGGCTATAAATATGTGGATGCACACAGGTGTCAGTAGAATGAACAGGATGGTAGCGACCGGATAATGCTTTTGTACTGTACAACATTTAAACAAACTTCATGCGAAGCAACACATCAAGAAAGTTAACGGCATATGAGATCTGCAAATAACTACACAAAACATGGCTAAAGAAACACCGCGATCTAACGGGCCAGCGTACTAACCAAGCTGCGGCGGGGTGGACGGGGGCGGCAACTTGCATTCCAGCGGCGGCGAACGCGGGAGACGATGAATCGACCATGTTTCAGTAGAAGCGGGCGTTAGTGAAGCAGATCTGGTTGGCTGGCAAGGTATTCGGTGAAGTTGATACAGCCGCTGCGGCGAGGTAGTCGGTGGCGAGGTCGGCGGTGAAGCAGATCCGTCGGTGGCGAGGTCGGCGGTGAAGCAGATCCGTCGGTGGCGAGGTCGGCGGTGAAGCAGATCCGTCGGTGACGAGGGCGGCGGGGGAGCGGATCAGGTGGGTGGACAGCCAACACGATCAAGGCTACGCTGTGGAGGAGTATGCCGGCGGCGAAGCAGATCTAGTACTGTAGAGAGTCAGAGCTTTGGCGTGTGAGAGTATTTTTGAGCTAATGGGGCGAATGGTTGGTGGGTGGGTGTGGGCCTGTGGGGAGGGTTCGGGATCTAGGCAAGATATTTCATTGTTACCGAATGAGCCCTCCATGGTCGGTGGGTTGTAGCTTCCGGACCAGGGTTAAAAGGGTAAAACTGGTCACGGGATTTTCGAATGGATGCGGCGGGATGATTTGGCGCGTGGCCGAAATTTTCAGTTTCAAGCTACAGTACGAGCAGAACGACAAAAATAATGTTCTTCCCCAGGGAGCTCTCATTTCTTCCTCTTCTCTTTCTCTCTCGAGTCTCTCCCACTCCCCCGGCTCCTCTCCCCCTTCTCTCCGGCGGCCTCGCCGGCCGGAGACGAGGCCGACTTCTCTCTGTATATTGTACACCCTCCGAACTAAATTAATTGATTCAACTTTCCTTAGACGTGTATGTATCTAGAGTAAAAACATGTGTGGATACATCCATATTTAGATAAGCAAAGTTGAGTCAGCTAATTTGGATCCGAGGGAGTTAGTGTTGTTGTAAGCTTAGATCCAGTGTTTCCCATGAGCAGAATGGCGCAATGGAGTCGGGGATCTCGTCATCGGCTTCAGATCTGGCCTATGGTGAATCTGGCGGATCTTGCCGGCCAAACCCCGATCTGGTGCCATCAATGTGATGGCGCTAACGGTGAGGCTTGCTTTGGTCAGTGCTTCAGATCTGGCCAATGGGGAAGTCAAGCTGCTAAAGTTCACAAGCTCGGGGCATACGACGGCGTCATCCGTCTTGCCCGTGCACATCTTGGACTTTCAGCGACCCTTCTCAGAGCCAATATGCCGTTGCTGAGGCCCTTCTTCTCCTTCGTCCTGGCGACTACCGGCGACACCGTCCCAAGTGGTGCGTCCCCGGCGACGGAGTTGCTGGAAAGGATGCGGAGCAGAGATCTGATGTGCGGTCGAGAAGGACTCGATTGATTTTCTTCTATATGTTTTGGGGTCCTTTTTGTAAAGTTGCAGGTTCTATTAGTTATTGTCTAGTACTTTTGGTCCTCTATGTAATTTTTTGGACTAGTTTCCATTGGCACTGATAAACTTGAATTTTGACAAGTTCACGAGGAAAAAAATTCCTTTGCACATATGGCCTATCATGTATAAACATTCTTGAGATTTAAACTATATGTAATGTGCCATGCATTAACCCTAAACCATATATATGTAACTAACCCTAGCTGATCAAACCCTACTTAATTAAAACAAATAACCCTAAACTATACGCATGCACTTTATGCGCAAAGGCGCGGGTGCCTCTAATAATGTGTGTGCGCACTCGATCGATGATCCCTAAACCTTATACAACCCTGAAACCCTAATCCCTAATCCCTAAACCCTAAACACCCTAAACACTAAACCCTAGACCCTAAACCCTAACCCTAACCCTAAACCCTAATTAAACCCTATATATAGGCCAACGACACTTAATTGTGCATCAAGCAGGCCAGGGGTGCCTCGCGGTCCTCTAATTAAATTAAATGTGCCATGCATTAACCCTAAACCATATATATGTAACTAACCATAGCTAATCAACCCTACTTAATGAAAACACATAACCCTAAACTATACTAGCTATAACCCGATCTAATAAAAACATGCTCTATATATAGCAGCTAGCTAGCAAACCGTAGATTAACACCAATTAATATATACATGGCCTATATCGATCATGTTGTATAACATATCCCTGAGATTCATTAATTAATTATATAATTATCGTGATAAATTAATTAACTTTAATTTTGACAAGTTCTCTCGAATGAAAACACATTTGATTAAGTTGCCTCATAATATATATATATATAATTAGTGTGCATGCATGGCCTACCATGCATTCGTGCATATATTTTAATGTATATTTGAACATATTCTTGGGGATTTCAATCTCTCTCTCTCGATCATCTATATATCGTTGGTGGCCAAAAAACACACATATATATATATGCATGCAATTTATGCGTAAAGGCGCGGGTGCCTCTAATAATGTGTGTGCGCACTCGATCGATGATCCCTAAACCTTAAACAACCCTAAAACCCCTAAATCCCTAATCCCTAAACCCTAAACACCCTAAACACTAAACCCTAAAAGACCCTAACCCTAACCCTAACCCTAACCCTAAACCCTAGCTAATCCTAAACCCCAATTAAACCCTATGTATAGGCCAACGACACTTAATTGTGCATCGATCGAGCGGGTCATGGGTGCCTCGCGATCCTCTAATAAAATTAAATGTGCCATGCATTAACCATAAACCATATATATGTAACTAACCCTAGCTAATCAACCCTACTTAATTAAAACACATAACCCTAAACTATACTAGATATAACCCGATCTAATAAAAACATGCTCTATATATAGCAGCTAGCTAGCAAACCGTAGATTAACACCAATTAAAATATACATGGCCTATATCGATCATGTTGTATAACATATCCCTGAGATTCATTAATTAATTATATAATTATCGTGATAAATTAATTAACTTGAACTTTGACAAGTTCTCTCGAATGAAAACACATTTGATTAAGTTGCCTCATAATATATATATATAATTAGTGTGCATGCATGGCCTACAATGCATTCGTGCATATATTTTAATGTATATTTGAACATATTCTTGGGGATTTCAATCTCTCTCTCTCGATCATCTATATATCGTTGGTGGCCCAAAAAACACACATATATATGCATGCAATTTATGCGTAAAGGCGCGGGTGCCTCTAATAATGTGTGTGCGCACTCGATCGATGATCCCTAAACCTTAAACAACCCTAAAACCTTAAATCCCTAATCCCTAAACCCTAAACACCCTAAACACTAAACCCTAAACCCTAGACCCTAAACATACCCTAACCCTAACCCTAACCCTAAACCCTAGCTAATCCTAAACCCCAATTAAACCCTCTGTATAGGCCAACGACACTTAATTGTGCATCGATCGAGCGGGTCATGGGTGCCTCGTGATCCTCTAATAAAATTAAATGTGTCGTGCATTAACCCTAAACCATATATATGTAACTAACCCTAGCTAATCAACCCTACTTAATTAAAACACATAACCCTAAACTATACTAGCTAGCTATAACCCGATCTAATAAAAACATGCTCTATATATAGCAGCTAGCTAGCAAACCGTAGATTAACACCAATTAAAATATACATGGCCTATATCGATCATGTTGCATAACATATCCCTGAGATTCATTAATTAATTATATAATTATCGTGATAAATTAATTAACTTGAACTTTGACAAGTTCTCTCGAATGAAAACACATTTGATTAAGTTGCCTCATAATATATATATAATTAGTGTGCATGCATGGCCTACAATGCATTCGTGCATATATTTTAATGTATATTTGAACATATTCTTGGGGATTTCAATCTCTCTCTCTCTCTCGATCATCTATATATCGTTGGTGGCCCAAAAAACACACATATATATGCATGCAATTTATGCGTAACGGCGCGGGTGCCTCTAATAATGTGTGTGCGCACTCGATCGATGATCCCTAAACCTTAAACAACCCTAAAACCTTAAATCCCTAATCCCTAAACCCTAAACACCCTAAACACTAAACCCTAAACCCTAGACCCTAAACGTACCCTAACCCTAACCCTAAACCCTAGCTAATCCTAAACCCCAATTAAACCCTATGTATAGGCCAACGACACTTAATTGTGCATCGATCGAGCGGGTCATGGGTGCCTCGTGATCCTCTAATAAAATTAAATGTGCCATGCATTAACCCTAAACCATATATATGTAACTAACCCTAGCTAATCAACCCTACTTAATTAAAACACATAACCCTAAACTATACTAGCTAGCTATAACCCGATCTAATAAAAACATGCTCTATATATAGCAGCTAGCTAGCAAACCGTAGATTAACACCAATTAAAATATACATGGCCTATATCGATCATGTTGTATAACATATCCCTGAGAATCATTAATTAATTATATAATTATCGTGATAAATTAATTAACTTGAACTTTGACAAGTTCTCTCGAATGAAAACACATTTGATTAAGTTGCCTCATAATATATATATAATTAGTGTGCATGCATGGCCTACAATGCATTCGTGCATATATTTTAATGTATATTTGAACATATTCTTGGGGATTTCAATCTCTCTCTCTCTCTCGATCATCTATATATCGTTGGTGGCCCAAAAAACACACATATATACGCATGCACTTGATGCGTAAAGGCGCGGGTGCCTCTAATAATGTGTGTGCGCACTCGATCGATGATCCCTAAACCTTAAACAACCCTAAAACCCTAATCCCTAATCCCCTAAACCCTAAACACCCTAAACACACTAAACCCTAGACCCTAAACACCCTAAACACTAAACCCTAAACCCTAGACCCTAAACACCGTAAACCCTAAACCCTAAACCCTAAACCCTAAACCCTAAACCTAAACCCTAAAACCCTAAACCCTAAACCCTAAACCCTATAAACACCCTAAACACTAATTAAACCCTAAACCCTAGACCCTAAACACTAAACCCTAAACCCTAGACCCTAAACACCGTAAACACTAAACCCTAAACCCTAAACACCCTAAACACTAATTAAACCCTAAACCATAGACCCTAAACACTAGACCCTAAACCCTAGACCCTAAACACCCTAAACACTAAACCCTAGACCCTCTAAACACCATAAACACTAAACCCTAAACCCTAGACCCTAGCTAAACACCCAAAACACTAAACCCTAAACCCAACTAGCTAACCCTAAACCCTAATTAAACCCTATATATATAGGCCAACGACACTTAATTGTGCATCAAGCAGGCCAGGGGTGCCTCGCGGTCCTCTAGTTAAATTAAATGTGACATGCATTAACCCTAAACGTACCCTAACCCTAACCCTAACCCTAACCCTAAACCCTAGCTAATCCTAAACCCCAATTAAACCCTATGTATAGGCCAACGACACTTAATTGTGCATCGATCGAGCGGGTCATGGGTGCCTCGCGATCCTCTAATAAAATTAAATGTGCCATGCATTAACCCTAAACCATATATATGTAACTAACCCTAGCTAATCAACCCTACTTAATTAAAACACATAACCCTAAACTATACTAGATATAACCCGATCTAATAAAAACATGCTCTATATATAGCAGCTAGCTAGCAAACCGTAGATTAACACCAATTAAAATATACATGGCCTATATCGATCATGTTGTATAACATATCCCTGAGAATCATTAATTAATTATATAATTATCGTGATAAATTAATTAACTTGAACTTTGACAAGTTCTCTCGAATGAAAACACATTTGATTAAGTTGCCTCATAATATATATATAATTAGTGTGCATATGCATGGCCTACAATGCATTCGTGCATATATTTTAATGTATATTTGAACATATTCTTGGGGATTTCAATCTCTCTCTCTCTCTCTCGATCATCTATATATCGTTGGTGGCCCAAAAACACACATATATACGCATGCACTTGATGCGTAAAGGCGCGGGTGCCTCTAATAATGTGTGTGCGCACTCGATCGATGATCCCTAAACCTTAAACAACCCTAAAACCCTAATCCCTAATCCCCTAAACCCTAAACACCCTAAACACACTAAACCCTAGACCCTAAACACCCTAAACACTAAACCCTAAACCCTAGACCCTAAACACCGTAAACCCTAAACCATAAACCCTAAACCCTAAACCCTAAACCCTAAACCCTAAAACCCTAAACCCTAAACCCTAAACCCTAAACCCTATAAACACCCTAAACACTAATTAAACCCTAAACCCTAGACCCTAAACACTAAACCCTAAACCCTAGACCCTAAACACCGTAAACACTAAACCCTAAACCCTAAACACCCTAAACACTAATTAAACCCTAAACCATAGACCCTAAACCCTAGACCCTAAACACCCTAAACACTAAACCCTAGACCCTCTAAACACAGTAAACACTAAACCCTAAACCCTAGACCCTAGCTAAACACCCAAAACACTAAACCCTAAACCCAGCTAGCTAACCCTAAACCCTAATTAAACCCTATATATATAGGCCAACGACACTTAATTGTGCATCAAGCAGGCCAGGGGTGCCTCGCGGTCCTCTAGTTAAATTAAATGTGACATGCATTAACCCTAAACCATATATATATAACTAACCCCTAGCTAATCAAACCCTAGTTAATTAAAACACATAACCCTAAACTATACTAGCTATAACCCGATCTAATAAAAACATGCTCTATATATAGCATGCAGCTAGCTAGCAAAAACGGTAGATTAAAACCAATTAATATATACATGGCCTATATATCGATCATATGTTGTATAACATCTCCCTGAGATTCATTAATTAATTATATAATTATCGATGATAAATTAATTAACTTGAATTTTGACAAGTTCTCTCGAATGAAAACACATTTGATTAAGTTTCCTCATAATATATATATAATTAGTGTGCATGCATGGCCTACCATGCATGCATTAATTCGTGCATATATTTTAATATATATTTGAACATATTCTTGGGGGATTTCAATCTCTCTCTCGATCATCTATATGTCGTTGGTGGCCAAAAAACACACACATATACGCATGCACTTTATGCGCAAAGGCGCGTGTGCCTCTAATAATGTGTGTGTGCGCACTCGATCGATGATCCCTAAACCTTAAACCCTAAATAAACCCTAATCCCTAATCCCTAAACCCTAAACACCATAAACATTAAACCCTAAACCCTAACCTCCTAACCCTAAACCCTAAACCCTAATTAAACCCTATATATATAGGCCAATGACACTTAATTATGCATCAAGCAGGCCAGGGGTGCCTCGCGGTCCTCTAATTAAATTAAATGTGCCATGCATATATATGTGTTTAATTTGGGGATTTCAATCGCTCTCTCGTATGTAGCTCTCTCTACCTCTATCTCTCTCTCTCTCTCTCTCTCTCTCGTTGGTGGCCAACAACACACACATGCACTTTGTGCGCAAAGGCATGCGCCTCTAATAATGTGTGCGCAGTCGATCGATCTAGTTTTGATTAATCATAGCACACAAATAAAGAAGTTGTATTTGAATCCACACAACCTAATCTAAAACACATAACCCCTAACATGGCCTAATTAATTAACCCTTCTCGATCTCTACCTAATTAGTGGAAATTGCACAAAATCAAAAGGGGTCCCTCACTAATTATGCATATCTGCTAGATTGTGATAAACTTTTGCCACATATATATTTGGTGGATGGGTGCATCTTGGCATGTAAACAATTAGTGTTTGCAAATGGCGTTGTCAAAATTTATGTACAAATGATTTCTTTCCATCCAAAGTGCATAAAATGGGAGTTTTAATGAAGAAAGTACAAATAAAACAGCTCAACATGCTTCCACACCCCGATTTTCACACGAAGTAGAGCATATTTAAAGGATAATTCCAGAGTTTTACTATTTTTCAAGCAACTTTGCTAATTTTCCCCCACTCACATGACTTTATGTCGATTTAACGAAAATATGGCGAATTTAAACTACATGGGCGGGATAGTTTGAATTGTGCGCGCGGCAAAGGGAACCGCCTATTCCTCAACCTTGTGCACGGCAAATTACACACGCAACTCCATTAAACGCCACCTACCGACCTTAATTATCACCCCGGCGGCCCGGCCGCATGACCCCCCACCCACCCGTACACAACTTATCCCCGTCCGTGCGAAGAGCTTCCCCTCCCCGTCCCGTCCGTGCGAAGAAGAAGCTTCCCCTCCCCGTCGTTCTTCTCGAGACGCACCGGCGGTCAAGTTGATCCACGGTAGGGCTGCTATCTCTAGCTCAATCATGTATCGGGCAAGACAGCCTAACGATTTATATTTTCTTGATGCTGCTAAAAAAATTCGTCAGTATGCTCGAACTAATTGGCACTTTATAGTTTTCCGCTCGATTTGTCATCGATCAATTTGTTCATTTGCGTGGGCATATAGAGTCAGTTCTGCACTCGATCCGTTAATTTGCTGAAATGCCATGGCAGAGTTTTGTACACGATCTGTTTGCTAAAATGTCGATGGGCATTTTTTGTTTTGTACTCGACATGATTGCTGAAATGCATAATCATGTAGTATAGTTTTGTACTCGATGGATATACATTTCCTACTTCGCCTTAAATTAATCACCAACCACTGTATCTCATAATTAAACAGATGGACAGAACTTGGAAACTGCATGGACACTTATGTTCCCCTTCATATATAAATGGTGTTCAACCCTTTATGGGGTTTATTAGAGCTCATGATGGTCACAACCTGGACGTGTATTGCCCGCGCTGCACATGTATGAATGGTGAGAAGAGGCCTCACCCTGTAGTGGCAGATCATTTACACATTTTTGGGATGGACCGCACATATGTTAGGCGGGTTTAGCATGGTGAACCATATAATGATCCTTTAGCAGGAGAAGCAGATCTTGCTCACACTGTATGTGTGCTGGCATATGTAGTTAATTATTTATATTGATGCTGCCGCTGTTTCAATCAATAGTTTGCATTGCTGTGCAAGGTTCTGTACTCAAATTTAACTTGTTGCAGATGGATGGACGGGAAGGAGAGAAAAAGCGCTTGCTTCAGGAAACGGGTTTCAGCTCTGGGACATGTGCTGTGCCAGATGAGAAGGTAAATATGTAAAACGGCATTTGTTCAGGTTGCATCCCTTAGATGTTTGTCTAATCGGTTGATGTACTAATTGCAGAAGCATAGAGTTAAAGAGGTCTCTCAGTTTGATGGGAGATTTGAAGATGAATCTCAGTTTGATGCACCTGTGGATGGTACTGATGACGAGCCTTTCATAGACGAAGGTCCTGCACCTGAGATTATCCAGTCTACAGAAGGAGGCCGTGGACCGAGTACACAGCTTTGCGTTGAAGTGGATGCACGCCCGGAGATCATCACGGGCGTCCGGGTAGTCTCAAGACCACCCAGCCCTGATGCACCTGTGGATGGTACTGATGACGAGCCTCTCATAGACGAAGGTCCTGCACCTGAGATTATCCAGCCTACAGAAGGAGGCCGTGGACCGAGTACACAGCTTTGCGTTGAAGAGGATGCACACCCGGAGATCATCAGGGGCGTCCCGGTAGTCTCAGGACCACCCAGCCCTGATGCAAAATGTTGAGCTACTTTATGATTCGTACTCTTATGTTCTGGTGCTGTAGTATGTTATGATTTGTACGCCTTTGGCGCTAGATTAAGCATTCAGTGGATGATCGCGTTGCAAAATTCGACACCCACACAATCAGTTCATCGTACAAGTAGTAGCACAATTACTTCTACAGCGATTCCTGCCAGCGCATTAGTTGGTAGCATGAAACACTTTCAGGTACTCCCCTCTGATTCATATTAATTGACTCAATTCTGTCTAGATATGGATGTATCTAGATGCATTTGTTAACTAGACTAACAAACTTGAGTCAGTTAATATGAATCCGTGTAAACCGCCCAAGTCCTCGAGCAGCTAGTTTATTGACTCTGGACTCCAAGCCTCTCGCGGCAAGCCATCGACGAAGCTTTGACCAGATCTTGGCCCGCAATTTTTGTGTGTGGCGAATAGCAAAGCTTTGACCAGTTCCTCTCGGGATACAGCACGCCGGTGAGCTTGCACGGTTGCCATGAGCACTTTCCGGCGGAACTTCCTCTTCAGCGCCCTCAAGCCGCTGCTGCGAGACAGCACGCAGTGCCTCGAGGTGGACGGAATTCTGGATCTCAGGGCGGGTGGTCCGCATCGTCCGGGAACGATCTCCAGCGGGTTAACGAGGACATGCATGGCGGCCAGGGGATTTGTTTTTTGTTTTTTTTTTGGTTTGAGCTTGGGATTTGGGGTTTTTTCGGATAGGGGAGGAGGAACCGAGGAAGAGGAAGGAACAGCCGCGTGCTTGGCGCGTGGCGGTGTGCTTGAATTTCGAATTTTTGTGAAATGTTTCATTTCCCCGCTACAATTCGGGGGTTTCTTGACGCGCCAATGCGTCCCGCCGGGCAGCTTCAAGTAAATTTGGGGTGCCACACTATGGGCCCTAGTTTCAGTGAGACATGTAATGACTAGTCACATCAGTAAGTTCACTGTGTAATAAAATATGTTACCCCTCCCCTTTATGTAGCACCCCTTCTCTCCCGATCGAGTGCCGATTGCCGACGGATGCAAGCCGCTAGCTCGATCCCCTCCTTTCGCCTCCACCGTCCAGGCATCCAGCTTGGAGGGGCAAGCTGCATCTAGCCCAAGCGGATTAGGTAGGACTAGTAATGTTCTCTCCTTTCTCGAGATCGGTTCTTTTTTCCTCTCCTCGATATCTTGCGCATCTCTTTCCTATTCTGGGCAAAGGGGTGTCTTTCTGGTCACCCTCGAGCTGGGAGTGATTGATGGGGGTGGGGGCGGGGGCTACCTTTGCTTGGATTGGGGTGTTCTTCCTTTATTTGTCGACATTTGCAACCTTTGTAGTTTCTGCTGATCCTCACTGTATCTTTTGTCAGCTTGTACAGGAAAGGTAAGACCTCGGCGGTGGGGGCAATGGAGCGTAAGGCCACCACGCATGTGGGCAGTTGGCTGAGCCTGAGCTGCGTCCCCAGCCCCGCGAAGCAGGTACTCCGTTTGCTTATCCACTCTTTACCTTTTAAGTGTCTCTCTGGTCTCTGCATCCTCAATCTGTTCCTGTTCTGGAATATGCTTAAAGTAGCACATGTCTTCAGCTGTTTGTGCGTAAAGCCTCTGTGACACCATGCTCTATATTCTCTGTATCAGGTTGGTACCTCCAGGTTCCGTGCTGAGGCTATGGGGAACGAGAATAGCGCCCCACCTGCTGCAGGAGCATGGCCCGATCTGCAGCACAAGAAGCGAAATGCCACTGCCGAGCTGGGCAGGGACCGCCCAGGGGTAATTTTTTTTAACCAACTTACCATGATGTAGTCTGAATCTGATACTCCCTCAGATCCAAATTAATTGACTCAACTATCTGTAGATACGGATGTATCTAGATGTGTTTTAGCTCTAGATACTACTGCCTCCATCCCAAAGCTTTGGGCTTATATTATTTTTAGAAAGTCAAACTATACCATGTTTGACTAAGCTTTTACCAAAAATCAGTAACATGCAAAATACAAAATTAATATCATTAAATAGATAATAAAATATATTTTCCTACGGTATCTACACAGTATTATATTTGTTGATAGAATGTTCTAAAATTTTGGTCAAACTTTGCTTGTTTTGATTTCTCAAAAATAAATAAGGCTTAAGCTTTTGGATGGTGGTAGTACATTCATATCTAGACAAAGCTGAGTTAACTAGTTTTTTTGTCTGTCCATAGCTAGTGTTCACGCTGCAAAAGGCTAAGAGCATCCACTATATGCATCAGTCTATCTCATACAGTAATTCAATATCACTGCTGAGGTCTGCCTTTTGTTTTGCTATTCATATGCAGACTGAAACTTTAGGGCCTTTACTCAAAAGGAAGATCAAAACTGCGGCTGATCAGGCTGCCAGTATGTTGATGCCGCCCCATCTTCTAAATGCCTCTACAAGCACAAGGCCACGCACCAGCTGGGTGGTGATCTTTTAATGAATATGGTATATTTTCTTAATCCACAAAACATGCCTTGATTTTTCTCTGTTTATTGTCGGTTTTTTCTATGCTTGCCAAAAGTTTACAACAACAACAACAACAACCAAGCCTTTCAGTCCCAAACAAGTTGGGGTAGGCTAGAGTTGAAACCCATAAGATCTCGAAGCCAAAAGTTTAGAAACACCAAATTCGTTTGCTTACAATCATCATACAGTAATGTTCATCTACTCCAGTTCCCCTAACCCAACATAAAATGATGTTAATTTCGATTTTTAGATTAAAAGAGCACCATTAGGCGCTGTTAATTACGACTTTGAGATTAAAATGTCATTTGCAATTGTTAATTACAATTTTGAGACAATTGGTTAGTTTAACCTCGATCTCTTCTGCTCTCCATTTTTCCCAACCGAACAAAAATGTAACCATTCCATTCCTCTGAAATGGAACCATTCCATTCCATTCCACGCTGTTTCAGAACCGAACACACCCTTGCATTGTTGTGAACTGTTGTCCATACACGGCCATACCCTTCCACTTACATCTAGCACTATATGCATCAGTCTGTCTCAGAGTCATTCAATATCACTGCTGAGATCTGTTCCCATTCTTATGCAGGCTGAAACTGCTGCGCCTTTACTCAAGTGGATGCAAAATGGGGCTAATGAGGCTGCTGTGAGGACGATGGTGCCGGCACCATCTTCCGAAAACCTCTACAAGCACGAGGCCATGGGCCAGCTGGGTGGTGACCTTTTAATGAATCTGGTATATTTTCTTAATCCACATACATGATTTCATTATTATCTGTTTAATTACTGTTGGCTTTGTCTAATGCTTACCAAAAGTTCAGAAACACTGCGTTTGCTTACAATCATCATACACTAATTTTTCACTTTTCAGTCTGTCTCATCCAGTATATAAACTGTTGATTTCCATTGGCTTCTTTTGTAATCATTTGCATTGTTGTCAACTGTTCTCTATGCACAACCCTATTCTTCCACTTACACCCGCACTATTTGCATCAGTCTATCTCATAGATTTATTAAATATCAATGATGAGTTCTGTTGCTATTCATATGCAGGATGAAACTTCTGTTCCTCTACTCAAATGGATAAAAAATGATCCTGATGAGGCTGCTGTGAAGACGATGGTGCTGCCACCATCTTCTGAAAACCTCCTCAAGCACAAGGCCACGGGCCAGCTGGGTGGTACCCTTTTCAGTAAGCAGGTATATTTTCTTAATCCTCATACATGATTTGATTTTTGTCTGTTTATTGCCGGCTTTGTCTAATGCTTACCAATAGTTCAGAAACACACACACCTATTCTTCCACTTACATCCAGCACTATATGCATCAGTGTCTCATAGATTCATTTTATATATCACTGCTGATGTCTGTTGCTCTTCAATTTTTATATGCAGACTGAAACTGCTAAGCCTTCATTGGTCAAAAGGATTGCAACTGCTGCTGATGAGGCATCTGCAGAGGCTGCCACCAAGTTACTGTCAGCCCCACCTTCTGGATGCTTATATAAGCTCAAGTCCAAGGATCAGCCGGGCCGTAACCATCCAAGGGTTCGGGTATATTTTCTTAAGCCACATATACATGCCATGATTTATGTCTGATATTATCACTGGCTCTGTCTAATGCTTTTTGGAATTCGGAAACACCAAATTAGCATGCTTATATTCATCATACACTAATTTTTCACTGTTCAGTTTGTAACATAGTGTTATGCACTTGCTTGTCAACATTTGCATTGCTCTGAACTATGCACTTTACACAACCTAATTCTTCCACTTACGTTCAGCGCTACGCACCAGTAGTACCTCCCATGTTTCCTTCACCATCCCGATGCCGAGCTTGCGGGAATATGGCGGGCCCATGTACATACCCCGCATATAACACCTCCTATGGCTCTATCTACCTTTCTAGTAGCTCCTTCACAGAGTTACAGGTATGTATTCTCAGTGGTTTAGCATGAATTGGCATATAGTAAAGTCTTGTTTTTAGTCTTCCTGCTTCTTACATTTGTATCAATTTTCACATGCAGACTGTACCTTGTGAACTTCGTCCAATGATTAACCAGATGTGTCCGCATGAAGGATCTTTCACTATGCATGGCAATGGCAAATTGATGAACACCTACACGGTCTATGAGGTGTATGTCTACAAGACGCAGGCCATCACATATTTGTATGGACATGATTGGAGAAAGTTTGCTTTTGACTACGGTCTGAAGAAGGGCGACGAGCTGAGGATCAGAAACTCAAACGGGCAGATATACGTAACTGCTTACAGAGTTGGAGACACTTCCAAATATATAATATGTAACTTTTTTCTACTCATATCTTTTGATAACTGCATTCTGAGCAGTTGTTCTAAACCATTCCCTCTGTTCTAGCTTGCTGGGTTTAACATGATCAAAGCTGCAGATCCCCGGAACAGGAGCGGATGTCACAAAGGGCAACCACACCAGCACCGGCACCGGCTTCCCACTCTCCTGCATCAGCACCGGTTCCTGTACCAGCTCCGTTTACTGCATCTACCCAGCAGTCCCCTACATCAGCATTGGTTCCTGTAGAGGCCCCATATACTACACATGCCCAGCAGGCTCCTGCATCAGCACTGGTTCCTCTAGCTGCACCGTTTACTGCACCTGCCCAACAGTCTCCTGCATCAGCACCGGTTCCTCTAGAGGCACCGTTTACTGCACCTGCCCAGCAGTCTCCTGCATCAGCACCAGCTCGTGTACCAGCCCAGGCTCATGCACCTGCCCCAGCCAGATCACCGAGGTCTCAGCTCATTGCTGTGGCCACCCGTGTGGTGACCAGGACGCATCTGAAGGCTATGTTCGTGAGTATATGACAGCATAACTGCTCTTATCTTGATGTCTTCTCTGCTCAAAGTCTCACATGGTTCAGTGCATTGGTGCCATTGACTAATTTTTGGTGGTATCTCTTGCTTTGAATCAGAAATTGCCTAAAAGTATCTCCAAGGATCTCAATGCTGGCCGAAGGGGCAAGATATCCCTCGTCATGGAGAGTGAAGGTCTCACCGTGGAGGGACGGTACTCTGTCAGTCCCACAGATGGCCGCTTGGCTGTTACTTCCAGGTGGAAAAAGTTCATTGACGGTGCCAAACTTCGCATTGGATCAAAGTTGAAGGTCAAGATCTTTCGATGCCGCTGTGACATGCTGGTCATAAAGTTCGCGGTTGTCTAGTTCTGTTGTCCCATGAGCCCTTAGCAAATGCATTTGTAGTTATACTTATATAAGGTTATCTTATCTGAACTGCTAATTAATTGTATGGGTGGTAAAACTCTGGCAAGCTTTTGCTCTTAGCAAGTATGTATGTATGATCAGCTATTATGATAACTAATGTTTGTGTTCATCTTAATTTGCATTTCCCTTTTAGAAAAAAACTTAATTTCTATTTTGGCTGACCTGTTAGAGAACTATCAGATTGAACCCACAACATGATTCATATAGATTCATTACACCGAGCCACATGTCTTGACCTTGCGATACACTACTTCCATTAATTAGTGCAAGAAGGCTTACCTGAGCTGCCTGAACCATGGCAGATTCGAATCCACCTTATCTATCTAGAAATACAACCTTTGCAGAAAGAGGATTTGCAGTATGGGGAGGCTGACATTGGGGACCCATGAGCCAGCAGCGTCGTCAACGTTTTAAAGGTGGCAGGAGATCGAAAGAAAAATAAGCCAAAAATCAGTTGGTAAACAAATTCAAGAAAAGAAACATTTACCTTTCTGAGAGGATGACATGCGGGACCCATGAGGCAGCAGCATCCTCAACTATTTCAAGGCGGCAGGGGATCAAAATAAAAAAGGAAATAGCCAGAAATTAATTAGGGTAAAAAATAAATCCATCAAAGGAAACTTTTATTGTTCATAGAGGATGACATGTGGGACCGACTTGCCAGCTGCGTCGTCATCGTTTCAAAGGGGGCAGGGGATCAAAAGAAAAAGACAAATAGCCAGAAATTAGGGGAAAAAATAAATCCAACAAAGAAAACTTTTATTGTTCATAGAGGATGACATGCGGGACCCATGAGCCAGCAGCTTCCTCAACGTTTCAAAGTCGGCATGAGATTGAAAGAAAAAGTCAAGTGACATAATATCAGGAGCCAAAAATAATCCAAGAAAAGAAACTTTATTGTACATAGAGGATGACATGCGGGTCCCATTTTGTAGCAGCGGTCTCAACGCTTCCAAGGCGGCACGGACCGAAAGAAAAATGAAGTAGCCAGAAATCAGGGTGTGAAAAAATCCAAGAAAAGAAAGATTTTAATTGGGCTGTATCTGGACATCTGGGCCTTCGAACTATCTTCTGGGCCTTTTGACTCGTACAATTTCAGCCCACTCCAAAAACAGGAAAGGTCGGATTTTACTCAAAAAAAAACAGGAAAGTCCTATGCTTCGCAAAAACAAAAAACAAGGAGATTCAACATATAAGTTTGTTTATGTAGATATAAAGATTTAATTTATCCGTTTGCAATAGCTCAGAGCGAAATACAACGTTTATTGTCTGCAAAATAAAATATCACATGTTTCTTGTACGGGGAGGCTGACATCGGGGACCCATGAGCCAGCAGCGGAGTCAACGTTTCAAAGGCGGCAGGGGATCGAAAATTAAAAAAGCCAAAAATCAGTTGGTAAAAAAATACAAGAAAAGAAAACATTTATCGTTGAGAGGATGACATGCGGGACCCATGAGGCAGCAGCATCCTCAACGTTTCAAAGTCGGCATGAGATCAAAAGAAAAAGGCAAGTGACATAATATCAGGAGCCAAAAATAATCCAAGAAAAGAAACTTTATTGTACATAGAGGATGACATGCGGGTCCCATTTTGTAGCAGCGGTCTCAACGTTTCCAAGGCGGCACAGGACCAAAAGAAAAATGAGGCAGCAGCATTCTCAACAATTCCAAGGCGGCAGGGGATCAAAAGAAAAATAAAGGAAATAGCCAGAAATTAATTAGGGGTCAAAAATAAATCCACCAAAGGAAACTTTTATTGTTCATAGAGGATGACATGTGGGACCGACCTGCCAACAGCATCGTTTCAACGGGGGCAGGGGATCAAAAGAAAAAGGCAAATAGCCGAAATTAGGGGTAAAAAATAACTCCAAGAAAGGAAACTTTTATTGTTCGTAGAGGATGACATGCGGGACCCATGAGCCAGCAGCTTACTCAACGTTTCAAAGGCGGCATGAGATCGAAAGAAAAAGGCAAGTGACCAAATATCAGGAGCCAAAAATAATCCAAGATTTATTGTACATAGAGGATGACATGTGGGTCCCATTTTGCAGCAGCGGTCTCAATGTTTGTAATGCGGCTTGAGATCAAAAGAAAAAGAAAGTAGCTAGTAATTAGGGGGTGAAAAAAATCCAAGAAAAGAAAGTTGATGGACATAGAGGATGACATGCGGGTCCCTTGAACCAACAGCTTACTCAACGTTTCAAAGGGGGCAGGGGATCAAAAGAAAAAGCAAGGCAAAAATCAGAGGGTGAAAAAAAATCCAACAAAGGAAACTTTTATAGCACACAGAGGATGACATGCGGGTCCATGAGCCAGCAGGTACCTCAACGTTTCAAACGTGGCATGAGATCGAAAGAAAAAGTCAAGTTACCAAATATGAGGTGCCAAAAAAACTCCAAGAAAAGAAAGTTGATTGCTCATAGAGGATGACATGCGGGTCCCATTTAGCTGCGGTCTCACCGTTTGAGAGGCGGCAGGGGATCGAAAGAAAAAGTCAAGTGACCAAATATGAGGTGCCAAAAATAATCCAAAAAATGAAAGTTTTATAGTACATAGAGGATGACATGCGGGTCCCATTTAGCACAGCGGTATCACGTTTGAGAGGCAGCAGGGGATCGAAAGAAAAAGTCAAGTTACCAAATATGAGGTGCCAAAAAAATCCAAGAAAAGAAAGTTTTAAGTACATAGTGGATGACATGTGGGTCCCATTTAGCAGCAGCGGTATCACGTTTGAGAGGCGGGGGATCGAAAGAAAAAGTCAAGTGACCAAATATGAGGTGCCAAAAAAATCCAAGAAAAGAAAGTTTTATAGTACATAGAGGATGACATGCGGGTCCCATTTAGCGGAGCGGTATCACCGTTTGAGAGGCGGCAGGTGATCGAAAGAAAAAGTCAAGTGACCAAATATGAGGTGCAAAAAAATCCAAGAAAAGAAAGTTTTATAGTACATAGAGGATGACATGCGGGTCCCATTTAGCAGCGGTATCACCGTTTGAGAGGCGCAGGTGATCGAAAGAAAAAGTCAAGTGACCAAATATGAGGTGCCAAAAAAATCCAAGAAAAGAAAGTTTTATAGTACATAGAGGATGACATGCGGGTCCCATTTAGCAGCAGCGGTATCACCGTTTGAGGCGGCGGGGATCGAAAGAAAAAGGTAAGTGACCAAATATGAGGTGCCAAAAATAATTCAAGAAAAGAAAGTTTTATAGTACATAGAGGATGACATGCGGGTCCCAGTTAGCAGGTATCACCGTTTGAGAGGCGGCAGGGGATCGAAAGAAAAAGGCAAGTGACCAAATTTGAGGTGCCAAAAAAACTCCAAGAAAAGAAAGTTGATTGCACATAGAGGATGACATGCGGGTCCCATTTAGCAGCAGCGGTCTCAACGTTTCCAAGGCGGCAAGGGATCAAAAGAAAAAGGAAGTAGCCAAAAATCAGGGGGTCAAAAAAATCCAAGAATAGAAAGAATTTTGGTTCATAGAGGATGACATGCGGGACCCATGACATCGTAAACGGCTCGATCGGAGAACGTTGAACGAGATGGCGCGATCTAGAAAAAAAACAATGCCAGAGGCTGGGCCCTACATCCCTCGGCGGTGCGGATTTGTGTTGACTCGGCCGGCGAACCCGAGATTTCGAGATGCACCACGTCCCGGGCCACCATACGCCACGTTTTGGCCGCTTTCGTCGGGCTAGGTGGCCTCAAAAACGAGAAAAAAAAGTTTTGACATGCACCACGGAGGGAAAAATCGTCGGCCATGGACCAGTGGTTCAGTTCCAGTTATTACAAGAGTATCCTGACCAGATGAGTTAATTCTGAAAATTAACTCCATGCCAACCTTAAAATTGTACACTCTAGCAAATTCGTTCCAAAATCTTCCGTTGATATAGGTTCTGCCAGCTCTGTTGGTAACATTAACAACAAATGCATGGCCATCTTTGGTTCTAAGTGCAACTTCAAAAGTTGTCCTGTCGGAGGTCTCGACACCATACTTCTGAAGGAAATACGGTCTATAGTAGCAAGGGATGACCTAAATTCAGTAGAGTTAATACAAAAGTAAGTTAACTATTCTCAGATCTCATTAATATATAGGGGAGGTACATTGTTGCGCAACTAATACATCGTATGTATCTAGGACTTCTATCAGCACATATCTGAACTTCTATCAGAACATATCTGAACTTCTATCGGTATAGGACTGATTTTCTATGACTGAACTTCTACCGATACCTCTATCTCTAACAGCTACAACTATCGTAAAACTCATATGAACGTAAAATTTATCACAACTATCCTAAAACTCAACCATAAATAAGCGGTTAATACATATGGTGAAGAACAATTATTACACACATCTGAATAATAGTACTAAACTAGCAATAACTAATAGGATCACGTGTTAAACTTTGATGTGGCGGTGAATTAATAAAACATCTGAATGAATTTTAAACTTATAAGCGCATGTACCGTCTTCTCCTCAAAACCCTCTTGTAGTGTTTGCACGAAAAAACCTAACGTGACTCCCCCTCCGCCGCACATCCCCTTCTTGTCAAAGCAAACTGGACACTGGAAAAAATATGAAGAAAGATTACAAATCGGAAACAACGATCGATCGCGAGACGTACATTTTATTTACTTACTCCACTAGTAGGCGCCATCCTTGGTCTCGACGCGGAGCGAGAGTCTTACAAGTGTCGCCGGCGAGAGACGTGGCGAGCTGTGGCGGCGAGAGACGTGGCGAGATCTGGCGGCGGCTGAAGGAGGTCGTGATATGATGGCCAGTTATATCGTGGAGTAAATTTCGGTAGGTCAAGAGGAGGGCAAATGGGCGGTGCTGGGTTTTGACGTGACAACACGATCGAATGCGCAGGCCCCACTGGTCAGTTGGACTCCACGTCAGAAGTCAAGACCCGCGTCAATATTCTCGTCGTCTACGCGTCTCAATATTCGCACGGAGTAATTAATGGGGATGATTTTTATCCCCTTCCCCCTCCCCTACCGTCTCAATATTCGCACCGCTTCCTGGTTTCCCACTTCTCGTCGTCTCCGCTCCCTCACTGTCCTCGTCTCCCGCCGCCGCGTCGCCATGGACATGGATGAGCAGGAAGTGTACTACTGGTCCAGCACGCGCGTAGTCCACATCCACGACGGCCAGGAACTGGAAGTCGTCTACACCAACGACCCCTGGCAAGTGCGCCGCGTCCTCGACATGTACACGGAGTGGCTCAAGGAAGAGGAGCACAAGTTCGTGGGCCTCGACTTCGAGTACACCAACCATCGAGCCGAGGACGAGAAGAAGATCGCCGTGGTTCAACTCTGCATGCGTCGACATGTGCTGGTGTTCCACTACGCAGCGTTAGAACTAATCCCCTTTTTGAATCTTTGGATTGGGGTTTTTTAGTTTCCGCCGTTGTGTCTCTCTTCGACTCTCGTTACACATTGTTCCCGAAAATCATTACATTCCCGATCTACAACTGCTAGACATTGTTCCCGAATATCAGTACATTCCCGATCTAAATCTGCTAGACATTGTTCCCGATTTATTAATTTGTTTCATCTTCGTCTCCTATATATGTAGGTTCTTGCATATTTGCTACTTAGTTTACTTGATTCGTCGTACGATTGACTAGTTCATATGCTCGATCTGTGACTCTTTTTTAGTTTTCTTGATTCCTCATTTGATTTACTAGTTCATATGGTCGATCTGTCACTTCCTTTTTACATTACTTGATCCCCAATTTGTTTCCTAGTTCATATGCTCGATCTGTGACTAGTACATTACTTTGTTTACTGCAGTGCTGCCCGGTGGGACGCTCCGGCTATCTGCGATTTCTTTCGAGAAGGAATCACCTTTGCGAGTGTTGACATCCGTGGTGACACGAAAGTTCTGTGGAGGTCATGGCACATGCAGATTCCTCCTGAGTACTACGTCGATCTCCAGGACGAGTACTTCAAGTACACTGGTCATCCGAGGGCTGGCATGGCTACCATGGCAGCCAGACTCATTGATTCATCTTACGGTGATATGAAGAAGAAGTTCCACCACCATCGGCACAGACTGTGGGGGGACTTCCCACTTCCAAATATGAACATCGACTATGCAGCCATTGATGCTTGGGTCTCTTACGAGCTCTACCGCAAGATCGTGGTCGACAGAGTCCTTGATGCTGCATGACCACCTGATATTTTGGTTTTGTGTCCCTCCTGCGTGAGGTGCTTTTGGCTACTACTCAGTTATTTTCAAACTGTAGATGCTTTTTGCTAGTTGGTTTTTACTATATATAAGTAAATATTTTGCCATGAAATGTCAACAATTGTACTGTGAGGTTTCAATTTTGCTGATTACCAACACAGATTGTATTTATGAAAACAAAACTTGAAACTAACAACAGCAACTACAAGTCGAAAAAAGGAGACATAAAAGTACTAAACTTGTGGGACAAAGGGATATGTAATCTACACAACTCTTCACGCAAAAAAGATAAACCATCAACGATTTGTTGTACCCATTTGTTCAATTTCCGTCAAGATAGTCTGCATTACTTTTTAGTTGAGATATGTACCCCCACAACGGTCTTCTCCTCCATAATTTATTGTGTAAACCCCCACAACGGTCATCTCCTCCTTATTTTATTGTGTAAACACCTACAACGGTCATCTCTCCCTTATAAACACCCACACGGCCATCTCTTCTGTCAATAGGTTCTGCCTCTCTCTTCTTGGTTCTGCCTCTCTCTTCTTTGTTCACATACAGTTGATCCATTGCCATGGCTTCCACGTCTCGGACGCGGAGGGGAAGGGGAAGGGGAAGGGGAAGGGGAAGTGGATCATCATCATTGCCACCACCACCGTCAACACTGCCATTGATCATAGAGGAGTTCTTCATCGTCGTCTGTGAAGACCCTTTGGTCAAGAAGGTATGTACGCGTTCCCACATATATGATGCATGTGATTAATTATGGGCATGTTTTAAAAAACCTTTAATTTGAAACGATCGGCGCTCGATCTCTTTGCAGAAACTACCAAACAAATTTGCGGACTATCTTCACGGCCAGGAGCCAGCTAAGGTGTATCTGCGAGCAGCTGACTGCGGTCCTCGTCTCTGGACCGTGGAGGTCCTATTTGACGGACAAGGCCGGATGTACCTCGACAAGGGCTGGGAGAAATTCGCCATCGCGCATGGTGTGGATTTCGGCTGGTTCTTACACTTCAAATATGAAGGCGATGATGTGCTCACAGTGAAGGTGTTCGACGGAACAATGTGCAGGAGGTACTACTACTCAGACGACGAAGATACTGACGATGAAAGCGACGACGACGTGAAGCCATGCATCCATCCCCTTTAGATAAGGGGATTATGACCAAGAATTTATATGTAGCTTCATATGCATCGATTTAGAGATCTAGCTATTTTCTATATATTATGCATGTAAAAAATAATATCACATTTCCACTATTATTCGAGCACCACATCCTCCAAATTGTCATGTGAGGTTTCAATTTTGCTGATTACCAACACAGATTGTATTTATGAAAACAAAACTTGAAACTAACAACAGCAACTACAAGTCGAAAAAAGGAGACATAAAAGTAGTAAACTTGTGGGACAAAGGGATATGTAATCTACACAACTCTGCTGTAGCCAAACATCTACACAAATGCAGCGTGCATCAACATGAAAAAAGAGATAAGATGTGCAGCAGTAATGCTTCTGCAACAGCAAACAACATATAAACATGACATAGTCTTAAACAACTGGGTATGATTGCCCAGGTTCCAAATAACAAAAGTAGAACATAGTCTTTGAAACATGACATAGTTTAACCATGAACCTCCAGGGGAACAACTAAACAGAAACTAAATTTAGTGGACAACATGAGGGCCAACAGCTGGACCGACGAGCGGGATGAGGCCAGTCTTGACGTAGTCCCTGAGGAACTTGCCAAAGGCAGCGTGCTTCGCCTTGCTAGCAGCCTTGTGCTTGTGCGCGCTACCTTTTCCAACTCCCGTCGCGTGCTGGATCAGACTCTCAATATCCTTCGGGAAAACCCTGCCGCAGAATGGGCAATTAGGCTTACCGTCCCGGCGGAAAGGGATCTGGCCAGTCTTCAGCTTCTTCAGAACGAAGCGGCTCTTCCGGTCCCGGTCCTCCTTGTCGCTGCCAATGTCGTCAGAGTCTTCCTGCGAATTTGAAAGTAAAGAAGAAGTGAGAGAAGGAAATTAACTGAAATACAATTCAAGCATTAAATATTTTTTATGAACATTACTAAGAAGTAATCATCATGTAGAATCAACATTTATGATCCAGATCCAACCATACATAATTAGTTCACTAATATAAATATGCACCAATTTAAAGTGTTGTCACAAATTGTTCATGGGTAGTCCAATCATTATTTCAGTAATATAACTAAGCACCAATTTAAGATAAAATGGTGATTATAAATATCATGGATCAGGGATCAATCATTTGTTCCCTGAAGATGTACTGATTCATAAAACAATATGGATTCATGACGTCAATAAGCAGGAATTCAAGAATGGTGGTCATAAATTACATGCATCTGATCATTCATTTGTTCCCTAAATAAAAATGATGTACACACTATTACATGCATCTGATCACTCTGGTATGATCCATATTCGGATGAATTTAAGTTTGAAATGCAGTGAGCATTACACTAAGCAGGTATGATTCATCACACACAAGGAATCATGACCTAATTAAGATAACTGTCATCTACTAATTTGAAACATGCATGAATATTCATGGTACCATAAATCATTTGGTTGATACTTTGGTACAGTTGAATCAAGATGTGCATCAAATATTACAAATCTAGTAACTACAAACCATAAATCGGATGAGTAAGAACCCCCAGAATCATCAATTTGTACAACAAGTTGCAGACAGGGCAAATCAATCTACCGTACGAGCAAACCCTAAGGTGAACAGTAAGATCAAGAAAAACAGGGGATCGATCGGAAAAGTAGAGTACCTCGCTGCAGTTGTCCGAGGCCTCCTCTTCGAACTCGTCGCACTCTCTGGGGCCATATAGCTCGCGGTACTGCCTGGAGTGGCGGTAGAACGGGTCATTCGGATCAAAGCCCTGGTCATCTGCTTGTGCCGCGGGAGCGAGGACGTCTCCGTTGGCCTCATCAGCGACGGCGACCACGGCCGGTTGGGCGGAGCCCTCCACGGTCACGGCGCGGCGAAGAGCGGCTCTGCTAGTTCCGGAGGAAGATCCCGCCTCCGCGGCGTCGACGACTACCGGAGCATCGCCGTCGCTTCTGTCGACGTTGACGACCGCACTCGCCTCCGGCTCGTCTCCGCGAACACGCTTCATCTTCGGGATCTTCGGTGGAAGGGGAGGTCGGTGGTGCGCTGGTGGAGGTGCAATCAGGGTTTTTTGCCAGATTGGGGAATAGAAGTTGCGGGTGGGAGAGACGATGGGGCCGATGGATATACAGTAGATGCTGCCGTTTGGGTTCCTCTGTGTGACGCGTGCGTGTGAAAACGTGGATTCCTGCATGTAGTCCACTTTCCCATTACTTTGACATGGGTCCCACGCATGACGGATGGGCAGGCACAGAATTTTCAAGATGGGTATTAAAAACTATAAAATATTTTAAATACGAATTAGTGATCACACATAGAAAGAAATAAATAAAAATGAATCGAGTATGTAAATTCTTTCAAATTTCTAAGAATTTCATAACATGATTAGGGCTGGAATTTTGAGTGTTTGGTCAAACCTAGGTTCACCCCATTGTACTAAGAGGTTGTCAAACCTTTTCAAAGTGAAACTTCTGTTCTAGGGTAATGTGGTGATGCCAAATCAGACCAACACGTGTTCCCAATTTTCCCAATACCCTAAGATGTACATGCTTGACAAGTGATGCCTCTTCTTGAGTTTAGGGGATGAATTTTTGAAAATTTTCAAACCAAACTGCCAAGATAGCATGCAAGCGTCATTACCCACATGTTGATGCACCCTTGTGCCAAATTTCAGTCCATTTCAAGTTAGGTACCTCAAAAAATGGTGTCCCCATGGTGTAGATGTGTCGAAAGAGGGGTTTTCTCGGACGAAAAGAGGGGGGAATGGCCAAAAACTGACCAAACCACCATGGATTGGGGCATGATTTGGCACCCTTGTGCACATTGTGATATGACACCTTGGTTGATATGGGTTTTGATTTTTTGGAGTTGGTGGCATGGTGTCCCCATGGTGTAGATGTGTCGAAAGAGGGGTTTTCGGACGAAAAGAGGGGGAATGGCCAAAAACTGACCAAACCACCATGGATTGGGGCATGATTTGGCACCCTTGTTCACATTGTGATATGAAACCTTGGTTTCTATGGGTTTTGATTTTTTGGAGTTGGTGTCATGGTGTCCCCATGGTGTAGATGTGTCGAAAGAGGGGTTTTCGGACGAAAAGAGGGGGAATGGCCAAAAACTGACCAAACCACCATGGATTGGGGCATGATTTGGCACCCTTGTTCACATTGTGATATGAAACCTTGGTTTCTATGGGTTTTGATTTTTTGGAGTTGGTGTCATGGTGTCCCCATGGTGTAGATGTGTCGAAAGAGGGGTTTTCGGACGAAAAGAGGGGGGAATGGCCAAAAACTGACCAAACCACCATGGATTGGGGCAAGATTTGGCACCCTTGTGCACATTGTGATATGAAACCTTGGTTTCTATGGGTTTTGATTTTTTGGAGTTGGTGGCATGGTGTCCCCATGGTGGAGATGTGTCGAAAGAGGGGTTTTCGGACGAAAAGAGGGGGAATGGCCAAAAACTGACCAAACCACCATGGATTGGGGCAAGATTTGGCACCCTTGTTCACATTGTGATATGAAACCTTGGTTTCTATGGGTTTTGATTTTTTGGAGTTGGTGTCATGGTGTCCCCATGGTGTAGATGTGTCGAAAGAGGGGTTTTCGGACGAAAAGAGGGGGAATGGCCAAAAACTGACCAAACCACCATGGATTGGGGCATGATTTGGCACCCTTGTTCACATTGTGATATGAAACCTTGGTTTCTATGGGTTTTGATTTTTTGTAGTTGGTGGCATGGTGTCCCCATGGTGTAGATGTGTCGAAAGAGGGGTTTTCGGACGAAAAGAGGGGGAATGGTGACCAAACCACCATGGATTGGGGCATGATTTGGCACCCTTGTGCACATTGTGATATGAAACCTTGGTTGCTATGGGTTTTGATTTTTTGGAGTTGGTGGCATGGTGTCCCCATGGTGGAGATGTGTCGAAAGAGGGGTTTTCGGACGAAAAGAGGGGGAATGGCCAAAAACTGACCAAACCACCATGGATTGGGGCAAGATTTGGCACCCTTGTTCACATTGTGATATGAAACCTTGGTTTCTATGGGTTTTGATTTTTTGGAGTTGGTGTCATGGTGTCCCCATGGTGGAGATGTGTCGAAAGAGGGGTTTTCGGACGAAAAGAGGGGGAATGGCCAAAAACTGACCAAACCACCATGGATTGGGGCATGATTTGGCACCCTTGTGCACATTGTGATATGAAACCTTGGTTGCTATGGGTTTTGATTTTTTGGAGTTGGTGGCATGGTGTCCCCATGGTGGAGATGTGTCGAAAGAGGGGTTTTCGGACGAAAAGAGGGGGAATGGCCAAAAACTGACCAAACCACCATGGATTGGGGCATGATTTGGCACCCTTGTGCACATTGTGATATGAAACCTTGGTTGCTATGGGTTTTGATATTTTGGAGTTGGTGCCATGGTGTCCCCATGGTGGAGATGTGTCGAAAGAGGGGTTTTCGGACGAAAAGAGGGGGAATGGCCAAAAACTGACCAAACCACCATGGATTGGGGCATGATTTGGCACCCTTGTGCACATTGTGATATGAAACCTTGGTTGCTATGGGTTTTGATTTTTTGGAGTTGGTGGCATGGTGTCCCCATGGTGGAGATGTGTCGAAAGAGGGGTTTTCGGACGAAAAGAGGGGGAATGGCCAAAAACTGACCAAACCACCATGGATTGGGGCATGATTTGGCACCCTTGTGCACATTGTGATATGAAACCTTGGTTGCTATGGGTTTTGATTTTTTGGAGTTGGTGGCATGGTGTCCCCATGGTGGAGATGTGTCGAAAGAGGGGTTTTCGGACGAAAAGAGGGGGAATGGCCAAAAACTGACCAAACCACCATGGATTGGGGCAAGATTTGGCACCCTTGTTCACATTGTGATATGAAACCTTGGTTTCTATGGGTTTTGATTTTTTGGAGTTGGTGTCATGGTGTCCCCATGGTGTAGATGTGTCGAAAGAGGGGTTTTCGGACGAAAAGAGGGGGAATGGCCAAAAACTGACCAAACCACCATGGATTGGGGCATGATTTGGCACCCTTGTGCACATTGTGATATGAAACCTTGGTTGCTATGGGTTTTGATTTTTTGGAGTTGGTGGCATGGTGTCCCCATGGTGTACATGTGTCGAAAGAGGGGTTTTCGGACGAAAAGAGGGGGGAATGGCCCATTCATGTTCCATTCATGTGTCCAAAGAGGGGTTTTCGAACGAAAGGAGGGTCCCAAATTTAGATTTTTTTCATGCATCCCATTCATGTTCTGGTATTTTTTAAATATACATGTACAGTTCCATTTTCAGAGTAATATTTTTTCTTCCACGGCAAAACCTTGTTCCCTCCAAATTTTAGTACGACGGCTGCCAAAACACACAAATTTTTCGTTCCCTCCACTCCTCCCGCGCACCCCACCTATCAAATATTTCGCCCTCCCTTATATACGTCGTGCCTCTCCCCCATGATTTACGAGCATCTTAACTCCCCACCCCCCCGACCTCATCCTCTCGTGCTCACCCCGATCCGGTGTCTTCGCCGGACGTTCTTCCATCTCGCAACTATCTCCCCGGCCGGTGGTCGCCATGGCCGGCAGTCGTCGAAACGTCGGGGGGAAGGAAAATCGCGCACACACGCCGAAGAAGGCGCCCAGCTCGAAGAAACGCCAAGGTAAATCTGTCGGTGATCGGCTTGTTGTTGTGTTTTTCGGATGGTTAGATCGAGAGATCGGTTTTACATGTCTACCACGCCCGTTTGACCTATATCTAGATCTTGCATATTTGATAGATCCAATCCCGACATCATACGTATAGGGTTTATCGTTTTTATTCCAGAGACAATCATGCCGTGCTATACAATCTTTGCCATCCCGCTGCTGTACAATCTTTTGCATAGACAATTGTTTGCCGAAACACTTAACTGAACTAATTCCAGCCGTTGCCGAAAACAGCCTGACGAGCTACAGTGAACAACGACATTGCTTCAGACTTTTATTCCTCAGTTTCAGAGGGAAGCAGAGTTTGATCTAGAACAATTGTTTGCTGTTTTCTATGGAACTAGTTAGTTTGCACGTGCAATGCACGTCTTAACAATGTAATGAAGTTTTTTTAATCATGTACTTTGTTTCATCAGTCTATTTATTTCCACAATTTTTGTTTATCTATGTCTTTCAAAAGTCAAAAATCAAATTTCAGCACATATCTGAACTTCTATCAGCAGAAATCTGAACTTCTATCAGCACATATCTGAACTTCTATCGGTATAGGACTGAACTACCCATACCTCATTACGTGCATACCAAGCCCGCCAAGCTATCAACAGACATGCATAATTCAGTGTGCGAGGGGAGTCTCTTGTGTCAATTATTTGTTACGAGTAGATATCTAAAATCACATGATGTCCCTTAGCCTGGCATATGCCCCCTCTTATGTTTTGTTCGCCGACATCATACGTAGACTCTTATGTTTTCAATCATTTGCTGTTGTACAATATTTTGCAAAGACAATTATTTGCTGTTTTCTATGGAATTGGCCCCCTCTTATGTTTTGTTCACGCTCCGCTCTTCCGATTATTTCAGCGGAGACACAAAAACCCGTCAAGCCGGCATATGAGCTTGCCAAGGAGAAACAAATGCAAGAAAATGTAGTACGCATGGAAAAAAATTTCGCTGACAGATATGGACCTGGCCACAAATTTCAGAAAGATTTCACTGGTTTTGCACGTACATTAGTGTATGGTGGGGTACAAATAGGAACTAGTAACAATCTAAAGGACACAGACTGCGAAGAGATGGAGGTCGAAGAGGACCCTTCGTATGAACCGAATCCAGAAGAGATAGCTACTGCTGATGATGATCTTCATTCACATGAGGATCAGCGCACTGTCGGCAAAACTTCAGCTCAGGTCTGTGGAACTATGTCTGAACTATGATAGGAAATACGTACATGCTAAATGTTTCCTACTAATGTAGCCTCTACTGTGCTTGCAGATAGTTGCTTCTTCTGCAATAGTTGCACAGAAGAAGCGATCCAGACCTGAAGTTGCACCATCCAACATTGCAACAAGATCAATGGCAACAACTGAACCTCAAGCTGGGTCATCTGATGAGCCGACGGCCACTGCTGGTCTGAACACTGAAGGAGCACCCTCACCTAACCAGATCATGACATCTGGAGGCAGCACCTCATCTCCTGAGGACAATCAAATTGTAAACTTTGAGCGGCAAGGTATGAAAATTTGTAAAAACTAAACACTGTACCGCATATTTTCATATAAAAGAGAATCATTTCATATCTCTTATTTCAGAGACATTGACAACATCTGACGGTAGTAAGAGAAAGAGAGGTGGACGCAGACGTACCATGGGCCATGGACTACATGAGTACACAAGAAGACATGGTGGCAATAAGATGCCAATTGAATTCACTCCTGGTGTCAGGAGACCCAAGGATTATGTCCAGTCAGCAAAGCTGAGCAATGAGGTTGGTATTCACATCCGTGAAAAAATGCCGCTTGCAACACACTGGACACAGTACAGGAAAGATGCAACTCTCAAACATGTCATTCCTCATGCTATAAGTACAGTAGCGGTGAGTCCTGTACAATCTTGGTTTAACCTAATTAGTATGCTACATGATCAACTATCTAAGAATCTACTGATTAATGCTTCACTATTTTGCAGGGAAAGTTTAATATGGACAAAAATGATGAGGTGGCTCAAGATGTGTGCACTGATATGCTGCAAGTTAGTATTCGGCAGTTCCGATATAGGCTTAAAAAGGAGTATTGGCCCAAAATTAAAAATCTCACACTGGAGCAAGCATATCTCGAGAAGCCAGGTCACGTAGAAGAGAAAAGCTGGAAAGAACTGGTGAAAAGATGGTTTGATGAGAAGTACCAGGTACATAAACGTTATTCCTTTCAATAACAGCTACTGAATTCTTACATTTCTCTGATCTGGATAAATAAAATGCATGTACTGAACATAGGGACTGTGTGTAATAAATGGAAAGAACAGAGAAGCTGTGAAACAGTTCCATACCACTGGATCTCGAAGCTATGTTGCTCACTGGGAACATCTAGTAAGTGTTCTGAATTTCCCAATACAGTTCATACTTCTGTCATACACAGTGTACAATGGTAATGTGCATTCTACATTTTTTCAAGCAGAAGGCTAAGCAGCAGGAACAAGAAACCTCTCCAATTGAATTTTTTAGAATCACACACACTACCAAGGATAACATTATGAGTGCTGAAGCAAAAAGTGCATATGTAAGAAATATTTCTTATTAGCACAATATAATATAATCCAGTTTTGTATGTTGTCCATGCAATGATTGTAATCTTTATGCAGGATCAAATGGTGGCAAAAAAAGCGGCGCCACGCAATGAAGATGAACCTGATTTGACTGATTTGCAAATTGTTCAGCTAGTTCTGAGCGAGAAAAGCCCATCCACCACCTGCAACAGCACATTCCTACCAAGATTGGGCGTCGCAACAAGTTCCAGGAAGTCTTCTGTCTCAGCTACACGCATCCGAGAGCTACAACAAAGACTGGCAGATCAAGAGCAGAACTCCATACAGGCAGCTGAAACGTACCACAGTGAGATGCAGGCAAAACTGCAAGAACAAGATGAAAAATTTGAAGACATCAGGAAGAAGCAGGAGGAAGAACTTGAAGCTGTGAAGAAAGCCCAAGAAGAAAAGACTCTGGCTTATGAAAAGAGGCTGACAGAAATGGATGCCGTGCTTAATTTGCTCTTGAGGACATCCCAGCCACCATCCATGTCTCAATCCCAGGGCAACTAATCTATTGCACCACCGTCCTACAACATTATTAATCATAGGTCTTTTAATTTCTTTGTGTTCCAATTGTAATTTTCTTATGAATCTTTCGGTCTGTGAGAGACATATATACTTCTTGTGCCACCATTTAAGTATGATATTTATTGTCTACTTTTTGATATTTCGCCAGTTTTTTTGTTCCCCAAATTTCGCAAATAATTCAAATGCTCTCAAATTTTGTCAAATTCAAAAGGTGACGGAAAATGTCACAACGTCACTATTAAATGAAACCACGTGGCACCAATTTGTGGTCCCACTTGTCAGAATTTGTGGGTCCCACCAGTCAGCATTATTGGGACCCATATGTCGGCAACAACCTGGTCCCACTTGTCTGAATTTTGTGGATCCCACCGGTCAGAATATTGTGGGTCCAGCTTGTCATAATATTTTGTCGGTCCCACCAGTCAGCACCATGCCGGTCCCACATGACAGATATCCATGTCAGCGCCGTCGGACCCATGTTGTCAGAAGCCAAATGGGACCCACATGTAAGGCCACGTATGCTTTTTTTGGACCAATCAGAAACTTCCCAAGATTTAGATATTGACGAAAGTTGCAATTTTTCGTGACAAACCTGTCTGTCAACAATGAACCTTTGATGTTGACGAATTTGCAGGTCGTCACCATCAAACATTTGACGTTGACGAAAAAATGCATACCGTCACCCCCGATATTTTATGACGGAGCTTCCTTGACGAACCCCATGACGATCAAATTTTGTCACCGCGAAGTAATCCTTGACGAAAATTGGCCTTAATATGACGAAAGTGATTTGTCAAAAAAATTGTTTTCCTTTGTAGTGAGCATTTGGGCAAAAACTTGTATTTGACCAAAGGCTCTCGAAATAATCAATAATCTTCCGTTGTCGAAAATTGGACCAAGCTTCATAGTCGAGTTTTTCTTTTTGCCAAGGTGACATCATCGCTGACGATTGCCATGATTTGTTTGAGACGCGCGCCTCTCTCGCCTCGTGGGTCCAAACTTCCTATCCAATGGACACGTCGTACAAGTGGGGGACACACGTCCTCCGCTTTTCGCGCGCGTGTCGCCTGTCTTTTCTTTTCTCAGTGAAAATCCGTTTTTACCCTTTGTCCACGTGTGCTCCATCTACCCCACAGTTTTCTCCATCCAACGGTTGCGCCGATTCGGCGCATCCCTACTTAAGTCCATCTTATTCTTCCTCTGGCACTTTCGCTCGCGACGCACATCTGCTCTTCCTCTGAAAAAGCTCTCCACTGCGCCCCCAAAGCTCTTTGTGCTCTACCGCTCTTGCATTCTTCTCCTCCCTTGTTGATGCCACCGCGGAAGCTCACCAAGCACGGCACTCGAAATCCAAGATGGCGGTGAAGATCGGGGAACTTGGAATGGGAGAGATCCAAAATCTCCCAGCAAGATATCAATATCTGAAGAAGCTTGGCATCAGCGGGAAGCAAGACCGCAGGAAGAAAGCTACAGCCCGCCAATGCAATATCGGGTCAGTTTCGTCGACCACCTCATCCGTGGTCTTTCCACCCCCATCCATGATTTCCTTCGTGGGTTGCTTTTCATGTATGGACTGCAACTTCACCATCTTACTCCCAACTCCATCCTCCACATTTCTATCTTTATCACATTGTGCGAATCTTTCCTTGGGGTCCAGCCTAACTGGTCCCTATGGAAACGTATCTTTCTTTGTCGCCGTAATGGCTCTTCCAGCGTCGCCTATAACATAGGCGGCGTTGTGATCTGCGTCATACTGACGTCGAATACTTTGACGTCAAATTCCCTGATTCAGTTCAAGGGTGGCGCAAAAAATGGTTGTACATCCATGAGGAGAACCATGGCTCTGTTGAAGACAACATCCCTCCTTTTGATGGTGCCGAGAAAATCTGTCGCCGCCGATCCTGGGATGCAGAGGCTACCGACGAAGAAAAAGCGGCGACAGAGGCCCTGATGACACGCATCCACGAGCTCCAAAATACTCGTGGACAAGAATTGTCGGGTATCCAAATCACGGCATATTTCCTTAGGATTAGGGTGCAGCCTCTTCAAGCTCGCAAAAACCCCCTTTGGATGTATGCTGGCGATAAAGATGTGGATCGCTGTCGACGGATTTATCGGTCAAGGACTTGGAGAAACTTGTCCGAAAGATCTCGTCGCTGAACAAGAAAGACAGCGTCCCGACATCTTGCGGTGTGACGCCGTATAGCGCCACCAACGCACTCCCGCAGGTAATATGTTGTTAGCATTAGCTTTGTTCATGCCTTCGTTTTCCTTCTGTCTTTTTCATACTGCTTTTTCCGTCAATCGTTTCATGCCGATATTTTTTCTATCTTTGAATAGAACCATGCAGCCCGTCTCCTCTTCCTTCCCGAAGGTAGGGAAATTGAAGAAAGGGCCGTTGCCACCGATGATAACCAGTACGTCTCGCCCTGAGAGTGAAGCGCGGGTTCTCGAAAATCCGCGGCATCCTGAAAAGGACGCTGAGGCCGAGACCACTTCTCGACACCTTCTCCCCCTGCTGCTTCTCAGGAGTAAAAGGAAAAGGGATGAAGTTGTCGATTACCTCCAAAGCGATGATGCTCTGAGGAGAACTGCACTCTGGGAAGAAGGCTATCGACCTTTATGAGACTGCTCTTGTCAGCTCGTAAGTTCTTGCTGCACTATTTTTGTCTGTTCTCGATACTTTTCATTGCTTTCTTATCTTGTCGCTTTATTTGTTGTAGTGGTGATGAAGAGGAGGATGCTCCTATTGCGACTCGAATGAGCACGTCCCGTACTTTAGTTGTTTCCGAAGCTCAGCCGATGGCGACGAAACTTCCCCCTCATCGAACAGAGCATCCAACGCCAGTGTGGGCCCGATAGCTCCTTCAAGAGGGCTAGGGAAGAACCACTAAGGAACCTACCATTTAAGTGGTTGTTCCTCGACTCCTTTAATGGAAGAAGTAAGTTATCTTCTTTGTTCTGTATTGGCTTCATTTCTCTGAACTTCTCTCTCTTTGTTTCTTCGTGATGTCGAACTTTTTCACTTCCTATATTGATCCCCTTTTTATGATATTTCTTTAGCCTTTCATGAAGGAGCTTATCCGTTTTGGTACCCAATTTATCGGGTACCGCGAGTATGCCGCCAATCTTGAAGGTACCCTTTTTTTCCTTGTCTGTCTTTCCTCGGTGAGTATATTCTGTCACTATTTTGTGCTACAATATTTTACTTGTGTGTCTTATGATGACAGAAAAACTTGCGGAAGCCAACAAACGCGCTGACGCTCTTGCTGCGGAGTTAGAGCAAAGCGAAAAAGCTCGCATGAAAGCTGAAGCAGATGCTGCTGCCGTCGAAGATCTTCGGAAAAGACTTGACGACGCAAAAAATGCTCGAGCGAAAATATAGCTCAGCATTCTGCTCGCGAAGAAGAAATCCTTAGTCGATTGGAGTCACAAACTCGACGCTTTATTAGTAAGTGCCTAGACTCTCATTGCTTCTTTGAGTCGCTTTGTTCCCTTTTCGTTTGATCAACTCTTTTACTTTATTCAGGGAGAACAAATCAAGAGTATGAGCTGGAGAGCCCTGAAGGTGACCAACTCCTCGACGCCCTTTCTCTTCTTGAAATCCATGGTGATGAGGCCCGTGACGGCCTTTCTGAAGCTAAGATTGGCCTGTCGCGGCTTTTCCCATACTTTTTCAAGAAGAAGGAGGAACCCGCAACTTTTGTTGCTCTCGCCAAATGCTTCTCTTCGCAAGAAAAACTTGGACTCCAACTTCTCCAAGAGGGCTTAAAAGTTGGTGTTGAATGTACAATAATTGCCTTGGTTGCTGAGAGCCAACAAGAGATCGACTGGGCAAGAGTTGGCAGCACGGAGGAGATGGAAACGAAGAAGTGGCAGTCGCTGATTAAGGCGGCCAAGCCCAACTCGAAGAAAATCCTTGCCCACCTCGGATATGATCCTACTCTTGGCCCCAGTTCATCGAAGCCGGAGGTCAAGTAGACCACCCTATCTTTTCTTTTACTTTCTTTTGGCGTTGTCGCCATAGTAGCTTTGTCGGCAGCTGCTTCATTAGTTCGCTAGTGATCCTTCTTTTGTAATATCCATGTACATACTTTGAGAATCAATGGAAATCTATCTTTGCTTGATGATTAATGTCGAAACTTTTATTTTCAGTTGATTTTTGACAACTATACTGCAACTCCTGGTCCTTCCGAAGTTTTTCATGCATCCCGTTTGAAGAAAATACCTGTTGCTGCCAAACTTATTGAAGATTCATCGAGTAAAGGTTCAGCGCAAGATTTTGAAGAACTTCGCCAGCTCCAATCCACGAAGAAACAGTCACTTATGATCATGGAGCAGTCTCGAAAATCTTCCGAGAGGGAAAAGATTGCGCTTCAAGAGGCTCAAGATGCTATAGCTGAAAAGGAGACCGCGGTTGCTGAGGCTGCTGCAGCTTCTCGAGAGAATTTCATGCTTGCTGTTGATGGATGCTAGCTTGGATATGGCGGGTGTGCTTCATTAACTTAGTCTTCTTCTTTTTCTTTGTTGCTTGTCTCCTCTTTTCCTGCTGATTCTTTCAAAAATAGGTTCTTTCTTGGATGCTGCTACCGAAGATGAGCGTGTCGAAGCTCGATCCAATGCGCTTCTCAGACTTGCGCGGGATCATGGTTCCAATTTTTGGGGTACACCTGATCGGACCCGCCAGATCGTCAGATTTCAAGATCGCGCGCTTCAGGTTCGCGAATTTCTCGACTTTTGTACAAGGACCTTGTCTCTGGTCTATGGCACCATGTTTCCACGTAATAAAATGCCAGAGACTCTTCCTGCTTTGATGGACAAATTTCGGGATGCTCCTCGAATCCACGGCTTTGTGCGGGCCCAATTAGCTGCTGGCGCAAGGTTTGCTATGATCATGATAAAAATCTGCTACCCGAAGTTAGATGTGGGTCAAATTGTTCCCAAGTGCATGGCCAAGATGGCGAAGAGGAAGAAGAACTTCAGCAAGTATGACGACGTTGTGACCCCAGTTGCCGAAGATATGATGGATGAGCTTCTTCGGATGGACGCCGAATTCTTCGTGAAGGGCAGCTATGCTGAACATAGCACTCGTGCTATAAATAATGAACGGTTGACGATAGATAATATACTGGGCCACCCTTGAAGATTTATTTCCCAAGAATTATATCTTGTGTGTTGTAGACATAATCTATATTGTAAAGTCACTAGATTTTTGTTTTTCAATGTCAAGCCCCCGGGCGTTTTGATGGCGATGTTTTCTTTTTATAATGCGAGGTTGACCCAAGGCAAGATAAATTATATTGAGTGTACTATTTTTGCGGGCGCGAGCCCCCGAGCTTTATGTTGATCACTATTTTGCGCCACCTTTTTATTTTGCGAGGTGCTATGCACCAAGGCGAGATATTGTGCAAGTTGTATTCGTCGACATTGTGTATATGTATATTGTATCTTCTGGGTGCAAGCCCCCGAGCCTGTCGAAAAGATATATAACTCCACTATCTTTATTATATTGCAGCACCGCGAGCCCGCCTCATTAAAAACCTTTCCCGGCCCCACTCGGTGCCCCGAAAAAGGAAAAGAGTGCGTCTGAAAACTCGCGGGCGTTTCAGTACATTGTATGTTTACAAAGGAGACTATATTTCGGCTTCTAAGCGTAAAAACGCCTGAGCTGCGCCACGTTCCAAGGATTTGGCTCAGCGATCCCCGTCTTCTTGTCCTTGATTCTGTATGCTCCTCCTTCAATTACTTCTGTGACGATGTAAGGTCCAAGCCACGGCGACTCGAGTTTTTCGTGACTTTTTTGATTGAGTCGTAAAACCAAATCTCCAACTTGAAAAGATCTTGGTCGCAATCGTCGACTGTGTAGTTTTTCAGGTCCTGCTGGTATTTGGCGACTCGTGACAACACTTCATCTCGAGCCTCATCAAGTGCGTCGACATCATCCTCCAAAGCTCTTCTGGAAGTTTCTTCATCATATTCTGTAACTCTTGGGGAATCATGCTCTATTTCTATCGGCAATACTGCTTCAGCTCCATGGACCAGAAAGAACGGCGTCTCCTGTGTCGCTGTATTTGGTGTTGTTCGGATGCTCCACAACACACTCGGCAACTCCTCTGGCCAAGTGTGTCGAGCTTTTTCCAATGGTCCTAACATGCGCTTCTTGATACCATTGCAGATGATGCCATTGGCTTTCTCGACTTGACCGTTGGTCTGTGGATGTGCGACAGATGCAAAACTTAATTTGATACCCACTTCTGCACAATATGCTTTGAACTCCTTGGATGTGAAATTACTGCCATTGTCTGTGACGATGCTATGAGGTACTCCAAATCGAAAAACAATGCTTTTCACAAACTTGATTGCCGACGCGCCGTCCGGTGAATTTATCGGCTTTGCTTCTATCCACTTGGTAAATTTATCGACAGCAACAAGCATATACTCATATCCTCCTGGCGAAGCTTTGTGTAATTTTCCCACCATATCGAGACCCCATTAAGCAAAGGGCCAAGACGGGATTGGCATCGGTGCGGAGAATGAGGTTTTGCGGTGAATCGCACGCGTCGCAAGTTCGCACTATTTCCTTCGCGTCCTCAATTGTTGTTAACCAATAGAATCCTGCTCTGAAAACCTTGGCTGCAATAGCTCGACTGCTTGCATGATGCCCACATATTCCTTCGTGTACATCTTTCAGGATTATCCTTCCTTCTTCGGGTGTGACGCACCTCTGTAGCACACCCGAAATACTTCGCTTGTACAATTCCCCTTTGACCACAGTAAAAGCTTTAGAACGTCTGATTACTCGCCTTGCTTCAACTGGATCATCGGGTATTGTTTTCCTTAGGATGTATGATATGTACGCCTGCATCCATGGAATTTGCACCATCATGACTAGCTCCTGTTCCTCTTCTTCTTCTTCCAGTGATTCTTTTGTAACACCCGAGGGTTTTTCATCCTTCTCCTTCTTTTTTGGTTTCATCGGCTTGGTGGATCTCTCGCTTATTTCTTCCCAAAACACGCCTGGAGGAATCGCTAGACACTGCGACCCGATGTTTGCAAGAACATCGGCTTCGTCATTGCTCAGCCTACTGATGTGATTTACTTCGCATCCATCAAACAATTTTTCGAGCTCATTATACATCTCCTTGTACGCTATCATACTCTCATTGACTGCGTCACATTGGTTCATGATCTACTGGGCCACCAACTGTGAGTCGCCAAAGATTTTTAGTCGGGTTGCACCACAAGCTTTCGCCATCTTCATCCCATGTATGAGAGCTTCATATTCTGCCTCGTTGTTAGACACGTTTGGGAACGTCATCCGTAGAACATACTTTAATTTGTCGCCTTCAGGTGATATTAGTATCACGCCTGCTCCAGCGCCTTCTAACCTTTTGGACCCATCAAATTTCATAGTCCAGGTTCTCGATAAATCTGGAGGCCCTGTATTTTGTAGCTCCATCCACTCTGCGATGAAATCTGGTAAAATTTGCGACTTTATTGCCTTTCTCTTTTCATACGTGATGTCCCGAGGGGAAAGCTCTATTCCCCAAAGGGAGACACGACCCGTAGCTTCTGGGTTGTTTAATATATTTGATAGAGGAGCCTCATTAACCACTATTATCGGGTGTGCCGAAAAATAGTGTCGCAACTTTCTTGCCGTTGTAAACACTCCATACGCCAGCTTCTGGTATTGCGGGTACCGCTGTTTTGAAGGCGATAGTACTTCACTGATAAAATATCTGGCCTCTGTACTCCATGGAGTTTTCCTTCTTCTTCCCTTTCAACAACTAACCACGTGCTGACCACCTGAGGTGTGGCTGCGATGTATAACAGGAGAGGTTCCTTCTCTTTAGGCGCCACCAAGATTGGTGGTGTCGAAATTGTGCGCTTAAGATCCTCGAAAGCTCTATCCTTCCTCGTTCCATTGAAATTTTTCTCCTTGTTTGATCAATGCATAGAACGCGCCTTTTCTCCCACCGGCGACGAATCTGCAAAAGCTGCGACTCGCCAGTTTGTATTTCTTTCAACTTTGTCGGCTTCCTCATTGTTACGATGGCCTGGATTTTATCCGGATTGGCCTCGATCCCTCTTGCTGATACTAAGAATCCGAGAAGTTCTCCCGCAGGAACACCAAAAGAGCACTTTGTCGGGTTCAACTTAAGGCAGAACTTGTCGAGGTTGTCAAAGGTTTCTTTCAAATCCTCGATCAGTGTTGTCCCCTTTTTTGATGTTATGTCGACATCGTCAATGTAAACTTGAACATTTTTTCCAATCTGTGTTGCAAGGCACTTCGCATCATCCGCTGATATGTTGCTCCCGCGTTTTTGACCAAAGGGCATTGTTCTATAGCAGAACACGCCGTAAGGTGTTATGAACGCTGTCTTGGCTTCGTCATCTTCTTTTAATCTGATTTGGTTATAACCAGAGTACGCGTCCAAGAAGGAAAGACGTTCACATCCTGCCGTGGAGTCGATGATTTGATCGATCCTTGGGAGGGGAAAGTGATCCTTTGGACAGTGTTTATTGAGACACGTAAAGTCGACACACATGCGAAGGACTTTCGTGTTTTTCTTCGGCACCATCACTGGGTTAGCTACCCACGTGGCTTCTGTAGATATCTCTTTAATAAAACCAGCATCTTTGAGTCGATTGATTTCTGATAGCATAGCTTTGCGGTTTGGTTCCGAAAAACGCCGCAAAGGTTGCTTGATTGGTCTCGCAATAGGATCCAAGTTTAGGTGGTGCTCGGCAAGTTCCCTGGGTACTCCTGGCATGTCAGCTGGACACCATGCGAAGATTTTCCTGCGCTCACGGAGGAACTCGACGAGCACGCTTTCCTATGCGAGGTCCATATTTGTTGTAATGGACGTCGTTTTCTTCGGGTCCGTGATGACCCACAAGTATAGGGGATCGCAACAGTCTTCGAGGGAAGTATTACCCAATTTATTGATTCGACACAAGGGGAGACAAAGAATACTTGTAAGCCTTAACAGCGGAGTTGTCAATTTAGCTGCACCTGGAAACAGACTTGCTCGCAAAAGTTTATCAGTAGCAACAGTTTTATGGCAGTAGGAATAGAGAAATAACAGCAGCGGTGAAATAAAGACAGCAGTAGTGATTATAGTAAACAGCAGGATTAAAATACTGTAGGCACGGGACGGATGAACGGGCGTTGCATGGATGAGAGAATTCATGTAACAATCATGGTAGGGCATTTGCAGGTAATAATAAAGCGGTATCCAAGTACTAATCAATCAATAGGCATGTGTTCCATATATAGTCGTACGTGCTCGCAATGAGAAACTTGCACAACATCTTTTGTCCTACCAGCCGGTGGCAGCCGGGCCTCTAGGGAAACTACTGGAAATTAAGGTACTCCTTTTAATAGAGTACCGGAGCAAAGCATTAACACTCCGTGAACACATGTGATCCTCACCTCACTACCATCCCCTCCGGTTGTCCCAATTTCTGTCACTTTGGGGCCATTGGTTCCGGACAACAACGTGTGTATACAACTTGCAGGTAAGACCATAAACAATGAATATCATGATGAAATAATAACATGTTCAGATCTGAGATCATGGCACTCGGGCCCTAGTGACAAGCATTAAGCATAACAAGTTGCAACAATATCATAAAAGTAACATCTACGGATACTAGGCACCATGCCCTAACAATCTTGTGACTATTACATGATCAATCTCATCCAATCCCTACCATCCCCTTCAGCCTACAGCGGGGAATTACTCACACATGGATGGGGGAAACATGGCTGGTCGATGGAGAGACGTCGGTGGTGATGGCGGTGAAGATCCCCTCCAATTCCCCGTCCCGACGGAGTGGCAGAACGGAGTTTCTGGTCCCGAGGCGGAGTTTCGCGATGGCGGCGGCGTACTGGATGGTCTCTGGAAATATCGACGTATCCCCTGGCATTTTTAGGTCGAAAGGAGTATATAGTCCGAAGGAGAGCATCGGGGGGCCGCCGAGGCGCCCACACTACAAGGCGGCGCGCCCCCCCCCTTGGGCCGCGCCGGCCTAGTGTGTGGGGGCCTCGGGCCCCCACCTGGCTTGCCCTTCTGGCTCCGTCGATTCTGGGAAAATAGGGCCTTTGGCATAAATTCCGAGGATTTTCCTGAAAGTTGGATTTCTGCACAAAAACGAGACACCCTGCTGAAAACAGCGTTAGTCCGCGTTAGTTGCATCCAAAATACACAAATTAGAGGCAAAACAATAGCAAAAGTGTTCGGGAAAGTAGATACGTTTTGGACGTATCAACTCCCCCCAAGCTTAGCTTATTGCTTGTCCTCAAGCAATTCAGTTAACAACTGAGTGCGATAAAAGAACTTTCACGAACACATTTGCTCATATGATGTAAATATTCTCATGATATGGCAAGTGCTTAAGCAATTCATAATAAGGTATATGCAAATAAAGTCATCTAGTAACTGTGTCAATCATAAAAGAGATACCAACAAACTAATAACAAGCATCATGAAACACTTCAATAAGCAGGATTGCAATGTTCATAGAAGGATATGATAAAGTAGTATCTCGCTTGCCTGTATTTGTAGCAAAACATAAATGCCCAGGCACCTCTGAAGTTCATAGAAAGACTAGAAGTAAATTTGTCAAAGATAAAAGCATCAAAGTTATACCACAACTGATCATATTTTGGGACAAGCATATTATACTAAGAATGACAGTCATGCTCTCAAGAAAGTGCTCAAAGAAAGGATGGTGACTCAACATGAAAGTAAAAGATTGACCCTTCGCAGAGGGAAGCAGGGATTAACATGTGCTAGAGCTTTTCATTTTTCAAAGACAGAAGTAAAATTATTTTGAGAGGTGTTTGTTGTTGTCAACGAATGATAGTGGGTACTCTAACCACCTCGCCAACCAGACTCTCAAGAGCGGCTCCCATGAAGGACGTTATCTCTACCAGCAAGGTAGATCATCCCTCTTCTCTTTTGTTTACACATGTATTTTAGTTTCATTATGGATGACACTCCCCCAACCTTTGCTTACACAAGCCATGGCTAACCGAATCCTCGGGTGCCTTCCAACATTCACATACCATGGGGAAGTGTCTATTTGCAGGTTAAGTTGCTTACTGATGAATCAGAGCAAAACACGTGAAGAGAATTATTAATGAAGGTTGATTAATTGGGGCTGGGAACCCCGTTGCCAGCTCTTTTTGCAAAATTATTGGATAAGCGGATGTGCCACTAGTCCATTGGTGAAAGTCTGTCCGGAGTAAATGACAAGGTTGAAAGATAAAACACCACATATTTCCTCATGAGCTATAAAACATAGACACAAATTGGGAAGTAGTTTGAAGGTTTAAAGGTAGCACATGAGAATTTACTTGGAATGGTTTGAAATGCCATGCATAGGTATTTATGGTGGACACTTTGGAACAACTTGGTTTTTAGGTGTTTGGAAGCACGAGCAGCATTCCCGCTCAGTACAAGTGGAGGCTAGCAATAGACTGGGAAGCGACAATCAAGAGAGCAATAACTGTCATAATCATGCTTGCGACAAAATAAAATTAACGGAGGCATAAAAGTGATACAAGAACTCTGAAGCAAAGTAGATCAGCGAGGCTTAATTGACTTTTGTTTTAGTCATATGCATGCGTGAGCATGTGCCAAGTCGATTCAAGTGAATTATTCAGAGGAGGATACCACAATGTCATACCGATCTATGAATAAAACAATGCAAGCAAATATTCATGACATGCTACTCATTATTAATAGATTGGAACTAATCATGAGAGATCATAAGCTACTAGACTTTCATTAAATGACATATACCTCATATGAACCAACTAAGCATGCTCACATGGATGAGTATATGTACAAAAATGAAAACAAATAGAGTTCATACCAGCCTCTCACCACAGTCAAATTGCCGTAGATCGTCATTATTGCCTTTCACTTGTGCAGCTTGAATAATAATATGAAATGAAACCAAGCTCCAACCACCGGAGACCTCTGAACTCCCTAATGAACTTTACAAAACCAAAGAAGAACAACAAATATTTTTGGTGTTTTCGGGTTAGAAACAAGAACAAAAGGAAACAAGAAAACAAAGCAAAATCTTTTTGGGTTTTCTCATAGCAAACCAACGATAGCAAATAAAGTAAACTAAGAGCAAAGAACCAAATAAACAAATGGTGAAGAGAAACAACAGAAATATTTTTGGTCTTTTTGTGTTTTAGGAAAGAAACAAAGCGAAAACAAAAGAATGCAAACTAACAGAAACACAGAAAAGCAGGATGACAGAAATCTGCCAAAACCTGACAGCAGTACAGAAATCGAAATTAACAAAAATCTTCCATTGCTCAGATCAAAAAGTGTTCAACTAATGAAAGTTAGATAACAACCTGGGGCACATGCTCAAAAATTTGCAACTCAAAATAACGTTCTGGCTGTGCGTACGAATTTTTTTGGTAACAGCCCAGAATCTGTTTTTGGACAGCACTTCCCCAAATATCATCTCCCTCTCATTAGAAAACCACTCTAAGAACTAAACAAGTATGTACAAGTATCCAGCAACCATAATATGCAAAGAATGAGTGATGCCGGTATACCTCCCCCAAGCTTAGGCTTTTGGCCTAAGTGGAGTTCATTCCCAACGAGGGTCGGGGTTCCACGCCGGTGGATCGTACATGGAGTGATAATAAGGCCCCTGCGCAGAAGAATGTCGTGGAGGCTCCACATGACCATAATGTTGATATGAGGAGCTTGCTGCATCGGATGAAGAGTCGAGGTGCTCCTCGGCCTCCTCCGTGCCGTCCCTTGCATGATGGCCTTCCCTTTCTATGTATGCATTTAGCTCATTTTCTGTGATCGACCACCCTTTCCTGGCATCAAGGTTAAGCAGAGCAGGTGCAGGCAATCGTACTAATTTTTCAATTTTCTTAGTTATTCTCCAATTTTTCTTATACAAAGTTATCCTATAATGCAGGTTGTTCAAATTAGATGCATCTGAAATAAACTCATGTTTAATCATGGAAACAACATCAAGTTTCTCCATGGAAAGCGGAATATCTAGATGGTGAGGTTCTACACCATGCATAGCTAACAAGCGAGAGGCGATAAGACCTCCACAAATTCCTCCTTTCTCACGGTTAGTAGCAAGTCTACAAGCTATTAAAGCACCCAAATTATAGGTCCTATCCTGTTGCAAAGCGGCAGCTAAGAAAGCCATATCTTGGACAGACAACTTACTTGCATTCTTTCTAGCAAGAACGCACTTTGTAACGAAATAAGCAAAGTAGCGGATAGCTGGGAGTTGAATGCTACTAATCTTACCACCATCATCGGAGAAGCTCCTCCCATTACAAATCATTGTATAAAGATTCGAGAGCTCCCGCGGCGTTCCCCTGACCTTCTCGCAGGATCCCCACTGCGGCACTCTAATTGCTGCACAAAAATCACTAAAAGGCAAGTTGATAGTTTTGTTATAAATCTTGTATCGGACCATGGGGTTAGTTTGAGACCGATGAAATTCGAAATCCTGCACAACCGACACCGTTAGTTTAGCATATTGGTAAGGTTCACCAACAGTAAAACCTTCCAACCCTGCATTGGAAATCAGTGTTTGAACATCTTGCAGGATTCCTGCATTCCGCATAAAATCGGTGCATGGGTAATAAGAGGGGTATACTCCCTCTTCGCGGTGAACTCTCATGACTTGTTGTACCTCCAATTCTTGTTGATTTAGTTGGTGCCTACTCCCTTCCATTTTCTGAATTTTTTCAACAATCATTATAAAATTTGATTTCAAGGTATATAATTGAGGGGAACTACTATAGGAACTTGCTAGAGTACTAAACATGCATCAAAACTAATTTCTACCACTTAGAACAAGCATGCAAGCTCACTAAACATGTTATCTACAACAGCAAAATATTCAAGATATACTCAACCAAACAAAATTCTAATTGGACAATCAAAGGAGTCACATACCAGGGAGCAAATGTGCCAAATTTCAGACAGAAATCTGGGCTGAGCAAAGAGATCGAGAAATCGCGAGTTCTTGAGCAGAAACGCGAGTGAGAGAAAGTGAGTACGAGTTTTTTCGGGAGAGAGAAGAGAATGAGTGAAAGGGATGATGAAGTGGGGCAAGGAGGGGCCCACACACCAGGGTGGCGCGCCCCCCTTGCTGGCCGCGCCGGCCTGTGGGGTGCCACCCTGGGGTGCCCCACTGGTCAGCCCCAGGTGCTCCCAGGTGCCTCTTCGAAAAATAAGACTACCAGTATAATTTTTGTAAATTTTTGAGAACTTCGAAAAATGCACATTTCTGGGTGTTAAATTAATTATTACTGCGCAGGAAAATGATTTCCAAAATCTTAAACAACTAAAGCATATTGCAAAACAAAAAGTGCTACAGCAAGTAAAACAAATGGAGGGAGAAAGAAAGAAAGAAATGTTGTTTAGCTCTCTTATGCATTAAAATATACTTGTTAACAAGGTTGATCAAGTCTTGCCACCAAATAAATTTTATATGACATAAGAAGAAATAAACCTCAAATCAATCATGTTACCTTATATTGAATTGATATGGATCCAATCACAAGAGTTTGATATTCTTCTTTAGGCTCATATATAGGACAATCAATGGATCCCACCTTGATAGTTTTCACATTAAAAATTGTATTAACTCCATATACTTTATCAATCCTCTTGGGAAAATAGACAGTATGTTCCTTATCATCAACATTGAAAGTAACCTTGCCTTTATTGCAATCAATAACAGCCCCTGCAGTATTAAGAAAGGGTCTTCCAAGAATAATAGACATATTATCATCTTCAGCATTTCCAACACAACAAAATCAGTTAATATCAAGCAATGTTGAGTAACTTGAACAGGAACATTTTCACATACACCAACAGGAATAGCAGTAGATTTATCAGCCATTTGCAAAGATATATCAGTTGGTATCAACTTATCTAAATCAAGTCTCTTATAAAGAGAAAAAGGCATTACACTAACACCTGCTCCCAAATCACATAGAGCAGTTCTAACATAATTATTCTTGATAGAACAAGGAATAGTCGGTATACCTGGGTCTCCAAGCTTCTTTGGAACCTTACCATTAAAGGAGTAATTAGCGAGCATAGTGGAAATCTCCTCATTGGGAATTTTCCTTTTGTTAGAGACAATATCTTTCATGTACTTTGAATAAGGAGGCAATTTAATAGCATCAGTCAAAGGGATTTGCAAAAATAAAGGTTTCATCCAATCACAAAATTTATTGTAATGTTCCTCCTCCTTTGATTTTAGTTTCTTAGCAGGAAAAGGCATTTGCTTTTGAACCCAAGGTTCTCTTTCATTACCATGTTTCTTTGTAATAAAATCTTCTTTAGTGTACTTCTTATTTTTATCATGCTTTTCAGGTTCTTTTTCAATTTCTTCTTTATCAGGAGTATCATTCTTATTATAATCTTCCTCATGTTCATTACCACTTTCAATTTCAGCATCAGAAATAGAAATACTATTAGGATCATTAATAGGTTCAGAGGATTCTACAACAGTTTTATGTTTCTTCTTCTTTTTCTTAGAAGGACTACTAATTTCTTTAGTTCGTTGAGAATCTTGTTCAATCCTTTTGGGGTGCCCTTCAGGATATAGAGGATCCTGGGTAGAAACACCGCCTCTAGTTGTTACTTCATAAACTTGTTTCTCTTCATGATTATTTTTTAACAAGTCATTTTGCACTTTAGTAAGTTGATCAATTTGAGTTTGAATCATATTAAAATGTTTAACAAGCATCTTAACATCATTGGAGGTTCTCTCCACAATATCATGCAATCTACCAATAGCTTGAGAATTTTCCATTAGATGATTCTCTACTCTCATATTAAAATTATTTTGCTTAACAATATAATTATCAAATTCATCTAAACATTGATCAGGAGGTTTTGAATATGGAATATCTCCTCTATCAAAGCGTTGAAGAGAATGTACCTCGATTGTAGATGAAGGGGGAATTATCTTACATAGGTCTTCTATTGGAGGCAAATTCTTCACATCTTCAGATTTAATACCCTTCTCCATAAGAGATTTCTTGGCTTCCCTCATATCTTCATCATTTAATTCAATCATACCCCTCTTCTTCAATATAGGTGTCGGGGTTGGTTCAGGTGTAGACCAATCATCATGATTTTTGCTTATTTTAGCCAATAATTCTTCAGCTTCGTCCGGAGTTCTTTTCCTGAAAACACAATCAGCACAACTATCCAGGTATGCCCTAGACTCAATGGTTAGTCCACTATAAAATATATCAAGTAAATCATGCTTTTCCAAATCATGTCCAGGCCGAGCTCTAATAAGAGAGCAAAATCTTGCCCAAGCTTCAGGCAATTTCTCTCCATCTTCTTGATCAAAACTATAAATTCTCTGCAGAGCCATATGTTGAGCACTAGCGGGAAAGTATTTCCGAAAGAAAACATCAAGCAAACAACTTGGACTATTAATAGAATCAGGAGGCAAATTATTATACCAAATCTTAGCATCATCCTTTAATGAGAATGGGAAAATCTTAGCAACAAAATAAGTACGCATCTTAACATCATCAGAAAACAAGCTACTTAAAGTAGAAAGCTCATTCATGTGCTCTACAGCACTCTCTTTTTCAGTACCACAAAAAGGTGTTTTCTCTACAATAGATATATGAGATAAATCAAGAGAAAAGTCATAATCTTTATCTTTAATGTTTATAGGAGATGTGGCAAATTTAGGATCAGGAGACAGTTTATATCTAACAACATGTTGTGCAATAAGCTTTTTAAGGTTACTTGTACTAGTAGTAGCATTGCATTTATCAATAAAATCATCATCAAGTTCTACATAATCTTCATCAAGATCATCAATCTCAGGTGAATTAACAGGTGTAATAGTATTTTCATTAGGAGTTTCAGTAATTTCAATTTGTCTAGACCTAGCAATTGTAGCATCTAGAAAAGGACCTAATGAACCAGCATTATCAAGCACAGTAGAAGCATCATCAAAATTATCAGAGGAATTTTCAGATTCAGCAGAAATACCAACACGTGAAGTTTGTGGTGGTGAAACAAGTTGACTTATCACAGATGGTGAATCAAGAGCAGCAGAGGTACTCAGAGTTGTACCTTTTCTTGTAGTGGATGGTAATATGGCGACTTTAGTATCGCGAGGTTTACCCATGATGGAGAATTTGCAGCGAACAATATCAATCCAAGTGAACTTGCAAATAAAGCTATGTTTCCCGGCAACGGCGCCAGAAAATATTCTTGATGACCCACAAGTATAGGGGATCGCAAAAGTCTTCGAGGGAAGTATTACCCAATTTATTGATTCGACACAAGGGGAGACAAAGATTACTTGTAAGCCTTAACATGAGTTGTCAATTCAGCTGCACCTGGAAACAGACTTGCTCGCAAAAGTTTATCAGTAGCAACAGTTTTATGGCAGTAGGAATAGTGAAATAACGGTGAAATAAAGGCAGTAGTGATTATAGTAAACAGCAGGATTAAAATACTGTAGGCACATGGACGGATGAACGGGCGTTGCATGGATGAGAGAATTCATGTAACAATCATGGTAGGGCATTTGCAGGTAATAATAAAGCGGTATCCAAGTACTAATCAATCAATAGGCATGTGTTCCATATATAGTCGTACGTGCTCGCAATGAGAAACTTGCACAACATCTTTTGTCCTACCAGCCGGTGGCAGCCGGGCCTCTAGGGAAACTATTGGAAATTAAGGTACTCCTTTTAATAGAGTACCGGAGCAAAGCATTAACACTCCGTGAACACATGTGATCCTCACCTCACTACCATCCCCTCCGGTTGTCCCAATTTCTGTCACTTTGGGGCCATTGGTTCCGGACAGCAACGTGTGTATACAACTTGCAGGTAAGACCATAAACAATGAATATCATGATGAAATAATAACATGTTCAGATCTGAGATCATGGCACTCGGGCCCTAGTGACAAGCATTAAGCATAACAAGTTGCAACAATATCATAAAAGTAACATCTACGGATACTAGGCACCATGCCCTAACAATCTTGTGACTATTACATGATCAATCTCATCCAATCCCTACCATCCCCTTCAGCCTACAGCGGGGGAATTACTCACACATGGATGGGGGAAACATGGCTGGTCGATGGAGAGACGTCGGTGGTGATGGCGGTGAAGATCCCCTCCAATTCCCCGTCCCGCGGAGTGCCAGAATGGAGTTTCTGGTCCCGAGGCGGAGTTTCGCGATGGCGGCGGCGTACTGGATGGTCTCTGGAAATATCGACGTACCCCCTGGCGTTTTTAGGTCGAAAGGAGTATATAGTCCGAAGGAGAGCATCGGGGGCCGCCGAGGCGCCCACACTACAAGGCGGCGCCCCCTTGGGCCGCGCCGGCCTAGTGTGTGGGGGCCTCGGCCCCCACCTGGCTTGCCCTTCTGGCTCCGTCGGGAAAATAAGGCCTTTCGCATAAATTCCGAGGATTTTCCTGAAAGTTGGATTTCTGCACAAAAACGAGACACCAGAGCAATTCTGAAAACAGCGTTAGTCCGCGTTAGTTGCATCCAAAATACACAAATTAGAGGCAAAACAATAGCAAAAGTGTTCGGGAAAGTAGATACGTTTTGGACGTATCAGTCCCTCGGGTGGATCTGCACCTCTTTGATCCTTAGCAGTGTTGAAGGTTGGTTCCCTGAGTGGCCTCCCTGTGTCTGGCAACACATCATAGTCAGTGAGCCTTGGCGCCATATATTCTGCTTGCATCCCGAAAGTTTCCGACAGTCGATGAAAATCTTTATCGCACTTATCAGCTAGCGAAACTTCCCTTGACTGTGATTGGTCCCTTGGGTCCAGGCAACCTCCACAATAAGTACGTGTAATGAGGTACCGCCATAAACCTGGCATATGCTGGCCGTCCCAACAAGGCGTGATATTGCGACGGGAAATCCACAACTTCAAACTCCAGGTTCTCTATCCTGTAGTTTTCTCGGGTCCCAAACTGAACGTCGAGTTTGATCTTGCCCAACGGATAACTTGGCTTCTCTGGCGTGATCCCGTGGAAACGTGTGTCAGTTGGTTTTAGATTTGCCAGGGATATGTTCATCTTCCTTAATGTATCTGCATACATAAGGTTTAAGCTGCTGCCACCATCTATAAAGACTCTCGACACGTCAAAACCAGCAATTACTGCGGGTAAGATAAGTGCAGATTGCCCTGGTCGAGGAACTTGCTGCGGGTGATCCGCAATTGTGAAGCCAATGTCCTGTCCCGACCAATTTAAGTACTCGATTGTTGGTGGAGGCATCTTCTCTGCCATGAACACTTGCCGCGAGATTACTTTCTGCGCCCTGTTAGATGGCCTAGCTTTCTGAATCATCGAGACCGCACCATTGGAGTTAGGGTCAACATATGGAGGTGGGTGTGGTGCTGCCGCTATTCTGAGCTGGTGCCGATTTTCGTCCGTAATTGCGGGAGGAGGTGGGAGGTGGATCTCACTCCTTGGCCCCTGGGGGTTTCTATTCATCGCTTGGGCATTGGCGATCCCTGCGGCCCGCAACATTGCTTGGAAATTGCGATAGTCTTTCTGGAGATGTCCTGACTGCCTCTTTCCATTATTGTCGAGATAGAAGTGCATCTGGCATGGTCCGTTCATCATCTCCTCGGGAGACACATAAGGTCTCTGAAACCTTGGTCCACTATTTTGCCTGTTACCACGGAAGTCACCTCTGTTGTCGCCTTGTTGCTCATTGCTTCTTTGGTAATCATCTCGACTATTTCCCCCAGAGTTTCCTCGGAAACCAGCTGATATATGGCCAGGAGCATCATTGTTGTAGAACTGTCGAGAGAATCGCCTTCTATTTTGAAAATTTCGACTGCGGTCCTCCTCTGGTGACCGATGTCGCTTGTTGTGTATCGCATCTTCTCCATCTGCCCATTTATTTGCTATTTCCATCAGTGCTGATATTGTTTTTGGGTTGGTTCTTCCTAGGTCCTCGACGAAATCTCCTCGTCGAATTCCTGCCACAAACGCATCTATTGCCCTCTCGTCAGATATATCTTCTGCCGAGTTTTTGATAATGTTCCACCTTTGTATATATTTTCTCATAGATTCGTCGTGTTTCTGTCTACACGCCCTCAACTCTTCCAGTGATGCTGGTTTCTTGCAGGTGGACCGGAAATTCTTCACGAAGATGTCCTCGAAACTATCCCAGTTGTCGATGGAACCTGGGGGAAGTTTCTTTATCCAAGATCGTGCGGCTCCACTCAAATGTACTTGGATGCTCTGCATGGCTGTTGCCCTGGTTCCGCCTATCAACTTCACCATCTCGAGGTAATCAACGAGCCAATCCTCGGGATCCTGTAGGCCGTCGAATTTCTTGAAATTTTCGGGTAACTTGAACCCTGACGGGACTCGAGTTTTTCGAACTCGTCTCGTAAAGCACGGGAGCCCGCACATATCTTCATCGACAACTTCTGGTGAATGCCGATGTTCTCTTCTTTCTTGTCGCGCTCTGTCTACCCTTGCTTGAGCCGCTATATCTCTTGCTCCACTTGTTCTCGGTGGATCTTGCACTGCTGCGGTGGGTCGTGGACTATTTTGCCTTGGAGTTCCTTCGGGAGGTGTAGCTGCGAACGCTGTTCCCATAACTCCAACTCCTGCCATTGCCATGTTGAACAATGCTTCTCTCGGGTCCCCCGGAGGTGGTCTGGATGCGAGGATATAAGCTTGCGTTGCCATGTACCCAGCTTCCGGTGTTTTCGGGATAATATTTCCCCTTGTATCAATCGTCATGAAAGACATGTCGAGATTTTGAATTATATTTCCTCTTTCTTCTTCAGGTATATTTTGCAGCCGAGATCTTGCTCTCCTCCGAGCTTCTCTATGGCTATCTCCCGAAGTTCTTGATTGTCCACTTAGCTCTGCTCGTCGCCTACTTGATGCGGAGGCTGCCTCCTTTCTTCTATTCAGGGAAGCTGTCTGTTTTTCCAACTCCCTACTCACACGAGCAAGTCTATATTGATAGGCTTGCAATTCTTCTGCAGTAGCAGTTGTGGTCAATGGTTCTGAACCATCCATGGCTCTTGCAGCTCTATCCCACGCTGCATGCGGGAGCTGAACTCTTGTACGTGGAGTGGTCCTGACATATTTAGTGCCCAGGCCTCTTCTAAGATCAGCGGGATCGACGTATGGGTTTCCCAAATCGTCGAAAGCCTCTGACGTCTCTGGTTCTGCTCGGCTTGCCTCCTCGATTGCATAGACTTGATGATATTTTGAGTGTTGATTTTTATCAGGATTGGTGACACCATCGTAGAGATTGGTGAAGACCTTTCCAATGGCAACAGATTTGTCGATGAAGTTGAAGCTGTCGACGCTGTCGGAGTCGCTGCTTATAAAGGAGTCCGCAGACGACTCGAAGGATGTGTCGCTGAAGATCTTGGCGAGCTTTCCGCTTGCCTTGGTGTTGATGAAGCGTGGCGACGAAAGCTCTTCATCGCTCGATGAAAAGTCAGAATCGATCGCTGAAAATTCCGACGAGATCGGAACTTCGAGACGATAAGATCCTTCCTTGTTGACGCCAAATCGGAATTCTCCGAACGTCATGACGATGGGCTCCTCCAGATAGGCACATGCATCCACACGGGAGGGCGGGTGAGGAATAAAATCGACTAGATCAGTTTTTTCCCGTTTACCTCGATCCATCGCATTGCTTGCTACCGACGAAGTCGACGATTCTGGACGTGCCATCGAGATCAGCTCCTTGCTGCCTCTAATCCCCACAGACGGCGCCAATTGACAAAGGATTAACTTGTCAATGCCTACAGATTGTAGACTAGGGTTTTGTTAGAAGTAGAGGGCAAGTAGATCTCGAAGGTTTCAGCCGAAAAGTACTCGCTGATTGTAAAAACTAGGGTTGTTGACAATAGATTCGATCCTTTCTTTGTCCCTCGACTCCCCCTTATATAGGAGGTGGAGCCGAGGGTTTCGTAATATACAAGTTACAGAGTCCGGGAGGGTTTCGTACCCGTCCCGTAAGATTACAAGTCTATATTTCCTAATACAACTCTATCTTTCCTTAACACTAATTGGGCTTCCGAATCTTCTTATCCTTCGAATCCTGGGCCTTCAGCAAACCCCGGGTACTATCTTCGGCAGGCCCATTGGGGATGCCTATGTCAATTACATTACGCACCATACTTAATGCAATTGTCTGTTGTTTACAACTTAATACTGGAGGGGGTGCGGATGCTAACCCGAAGGTGGATTATTTAGGCATAGATGCATGTTGGATAGCGGTCTATGTACTTTGTCGTAATTCCCTGATTAAATCTCATAGTAATCATCATGATATGTATTGAATCTTTATTTGTCAATTGCCCGCCTGTAATTTGTTCACCCAACATGTTATTTATCTTATTGGAGAGACACCACTAGTGAACTGTGGACCCCGGTCCATTCTTTTACATCTGAATACAATCTACTACAATCATTGTTCTCTACTGTTCTTTGCAAACAAACATCATCTTCCACACAATACGTTTAATCCTTTGTTTTCAGCAAGCCGGTGAGATTGACAACCTCACTGTTACGTTGGGGCAAAGTATCTTGATTGTGTTGTGCAGGTTCCACATTGGCGCCGGTTTCATTGGTGTTGCGCCGCACTACATTCCTCCACCAACAACCTTCACGTGCTTCCTTGACTCCTACTGGTTCGATAACCTTGGTTTCTTTCTGAGGGAAAACTTGCTGCTGTGCGCATCACACCTTCCTCTTGGGGTTCCCAACGGACGTGTGCATCACGCGTAATCACTGACTCATTTGGAAAATGAGTGATGCGTTGAGACGCAAATGAATTGCAAAGTACATACGTTTCTGAGCGTGTCAGATCCGTTGACTAAAACCTCTCCAGTGAGCAAAACATGATAAAGCACCAGAAGGCCAAGGTGTTATATCTTAACAAATGTAAACTAGATTGTTGACTCTAGTGCAAGTGGGAGACTGTTGGAGATATGCCCAAGAGGCAATAATAAAATGGTTATTATATATCTTTATGTTTATGATAAATGTTTACATATCATGCTATAATTGTATTAACCGAAACATTGATACATGTGTGTTGTGTAAACAACAAGGAGTCCCTAGTAAGCCTCTTGAGTAACTAGCTTGTTGATTAATAGATGATCAAGGTTTCATGATCATGAACATTGGATGTTATTAATAACAAGGTTATGTCATTAAGTGAATGATATAATGGACATACACCCAAATAAGCGTAGCATAAGATCACGTCATTAAGTTCATTTGCTATAAGCTTTCCGATACATAGTTACCTAATCCTTCGACCATGAGATCATGTAAATCACTTATACTGGAAGGGTACTTTGATTACATCAAACGCCACTGCGTAAATGGGTGGTTATAAAGGTGGGATTAAGTATTCGGAAAGTATGAGTTGAGGCATATGGATCAAGAGTGGGATTTGTCCATCCCGATGACGGATAGATATACTCTGGGCCCTCTCGGTGGAATGTCGTCTAATTGGCTTGCAAGCATATGAATGGTTCATAAGAGACCACATACCACGGTATGAGTAAAGAGTACTTGTCAGGAGACGAGGTTGAACAAGGTATCGTGATACCGATGATCAAACCTCGGACAAGTAAAATATCGCGTGACAAAGGGAATCGGTATCGTATGTAAATGGTTCAATCGATCACTAAGTTATCGTTGAATATGTGGGAGCCATTATGGATCTCCAGATCCCGCTATTGGTTATTGGTCGGAGATAAGTCTCAACCATGTCTGCATAGTTCACGAACCGTAGGGTGACACACTTAAGGTTTGATGTCGTTTAAGTAGATATGGAATATGGAATGGAGTTCGAAGTTTTGTTCGGAGTCTCGGATGGGATCCAGGACATCACGAGGAGGTCCGGAATGGTCGGAGAATAAGATTCATATATAGGAAGTCATATTCCAAGTTTGGAAATGATCCGGTGCATTTATGGCAGGTTCTAGAAGGTTCTAGAAAAGTCCGGAAGAAATCACCATGGAAAGTGGAGTCCCGGAGGGACTCCACCTTGCATGGCCTGCCAACCCTAAAGGGGAGGAGTCCCAGGTGGACTCCCCTAGGGTGGCCGGCCAACCCCCCCAAGGAAGGGGTGGGAGTCCCACCTTGAGTGGGATTCCCCCCTTGGGTAGGTTTTGTCCCTTTGGTAGGTTTTGGTTTCGGGTCTTATTCGAAGACTTGGATACCAACACTTGGGGATTTCCACCTATATAATGAGGAGGAGAGGGAGGGGGCAGCCACTCTTGGCCGCACCACCTAGGGCCCCCTTGGCCGGCGCCCATAGCCCCCTCTCCCAAACCCTAGCCACCTCCTCCTCCACATACAACTCCCGCAGCGCATAGGCGAAGCCCTGCCGGAGTTCTCCACCACCACCGCCACCACGCCGTCGTGCTGCCGGGATTCCGAGGAGGATCTACTACTTCCGCTGCCCGCTGGAACGGGGAGGAGGACGTCGTCTTCATCAACACCGTACGTGTGACCGAGTACGAAGGTGCTGCCCGATTGTGGCACCGTCAAGTTCTTCTACGCGCTTTTGCAAGCGGTCAAGATCTTCTACGCGCTTTTGCAAGCGGCAAGTGATCGACTACATCCACCACGAGATCTAATCTCGTTAGGCTTTGGAAATCTTCGAGGGTTAGTCTCATGATCTTCTCGTTGCTACCATCTACTAGATTAGATCTTGGCTTGTGTTTTCGTTCTTGCGGTAGGAAATTTTTTGTTTTCTATGCTCCCAAGTACTAATAAACACCCCACGCTGTCACTTTGAGCATTCATAGGAGGTACTAACACACCACAATTTCATAGAGACATCCAACTCAAATCATAACCCAGTGAACAAGTATTCTGTGAAATATAGCCTAAGAGACCCACACGGTGCACACACTGTCACCTTTACACACGTGGGACAAGGAGTCTCCGGAGATCACATAAGTAAAATTCACTTGAATAGCATAACTACATCTAGATTACAAAGCTCATCATATGGATCTCAATCATGTAAGGCAACTCATGAGATCATTGTATTGAAGTACATGAGAGAGAGATTAACCACGTAGCTACCGGTAGAGCCCTCAGCCTCGAGGGAGAACTACTCCCTCCTCATCATGGGAGACAGCAACGGCGATGGAGATGGCGGTGATGTCGATGGAGATGGATTCCGGGGGCACTTCCCCGTCCCGGCGGCGTGCCGGAATAGAGACTTCTGTCCCCCGAACTTGACTTCGCGATGGCGGTGGCTGCGTAACTTTTCTCGTCCCGTGGCTTATGTTTTTAGGGTTTTCGAGGCGGAGAGATTATATAGGCGAAGAGGCGGCCTCGGAGGAGTCTTGGTGGTCCCACACCATAGGGGGCGCCCCCTTGGCGCGGCCTATGGGGTGGGGCCCCAGCTCTCCTCTGGTGCCTCTCGGCTCTCTGGAAGCTTCGTGGAAAAATAAGATTCTGGGCGTTGATTTCGTCCAATTCCAAGAATATTTCCTTTGTAGGATTTCTGAAACCAAAAACAGCAGAAAACAGGAACTGACACTTCGGCATCTTGTTAATAGGTTAGTTCCGTAAAATGCATTAAAACGATATAAAGTGTGAACAAAACGTGTAGGTATTGTCATAAAACTAGCATGGAACATCAGAAATTATAGATACGTTGGAGACATATCAGTTACATAGTTCCAATTGCGAAGCTTTTCCATCATAATATTCCTTTGAACATGAGATTATACAACTCCCGGGTATCAAAAGAATGTGTAGCTTGTTGCAAGCCTCACTTCGTAATTGGGTGATTATAAAGTTATATTGCATGTGTTCCACAAGATACTTGTTGGGTTGTATGTTATCAAGAGTGGGATTTGTCCATCCAAGTAACGGAAAGATATTCTCTAGGCTCTCTCGGTAATACAAACTCTACCGTTTGCAAACACATGACTAGGTCACAAGAGGGTGTGGTGTTACAACAAGAAAAGAGTACTTACCGGTAATGAGATAGGAACAAGGTATGGACATACCGATGATCAAATCTCGGGTAACTAAGATATCGCAGTACATGGGAGTTATATATGTATGACATAATTTTTTCACTTGATGATATCATCATTGATATATGGGGGTTAGTATGGATATGCAAATCCCTCTATTAACCATTGGCTATGAATATAGTCATGTCCACAGTCCACATATTCATGAATCCGTAGGATCACACAATTAAGGTATGATGTCGCTAGGGTAAGAGAGATATTTAGTGCGATATTTTCAAAGTCACGAATGGTTTCGGGAATATCACAGATGGTTCCGAAATGGTGGCAAACCTATAGGAACATATATGGAAGTATCAGAATGGTTCCGAAAAGTTCAGAAAAAATCGGATGTACTGGAAATTTCCGGAAGGGGGAACCCACCCTCCTAGGGCCGGGTGGGCCCCGCGTGCCCATGGGCCGGCCGACTGGCCAACTGGGAGGGAGGGACTCCTCCCTCCACTCGGATTGGAGGTGGAAGGAGGATATCCCTCTCCTCTTACCTTTCCAATTCCGTTGGGGACTTCCATATTGGGTCCAATTTGAGTCTGAAAAGGTTTGACCGTGCGACCAATTAGGATTTGGAGATCCTATGGCCTCACGGATCATGAGCCTTTATATATGCAAGCCCCGGGGCAGCCAAGACATACAAGTCCACGCAGCCCGGAGCTCCCTGATGACCCACAAGTATAGGGGGTGTATCGTAGTACTTTCGATAAATAAGAGTGTCGAACCCAACGAAGCGAGAAGGTGTTGACAAGCGGTTTCGATGAAGGATTCAACGTAAATGCTCCTGGACAAGTTTTCGGAGTTTTGATATATCAGATAAATAAAATACAAGTAAGTAAAATGCGAGAGTAATAATTGTAGCGAGTGACTGATACGTCTCCGATGTATCGATAATTTCTTATGTTCCATGCTACATTATTGATGATATCTACATGTTTTATACACATTATATGTCGTATTTACGCATTTTCCGGCACTAACCTATTAACAAGATGCCGAAGAGCCAGTTGCTGTTTTCTGCTGTTTTTGGTTTCAGAAATCCTAGTAAGGAAATATTCTCGGAATTGGACGAAATCAACGCCCGGGTCCTATTTTTGCACGAAGCTTCCGAAGACCGAGGGGAAAGGAAGTGGGGCACGAGGCGCCGCCACACTAGGGCGGCGCGGCCCGGCCCGGCCGCGTGGCCCTAGCATGTGGAGCCCTCGTGTGGCCCCCGCGTTGCCCTTCCGCCTACTTAAAGTCTTCGTCGCGAAACCCTCGTACCGAGAGCCACGATACGGAAAAGCTTCGAGAGACGCCGCCGCCGCCAATCCCATCTCGGAGGATTCAGGAGATCGCCTCGGCACCCTGCCGGAGAGGGGAATCATCTCCGGAGGACTCTTCATCGCCATGATCGCCTCGAGTGATGAGTGAGTAGTTCACCCCTGGACTATGGGTCCATAGCAGTAGCTAGATGGTCGTCTTCTCCTAATTGTGCTTCATTGTTGGATCTTGTGAGCTGCCTAACATGATCAAGATCATCTATCTGTAATACTATATGTTGTGTTTGTCGGGATCCGATGGATAGAGAATACTATGTTATGGTGATTATCAATCTATTACCTATGTGTTGTTTATGATCTTGCATGCTCTCCGTTATTAGTAGAGGCTCTGGCCAAGTTTTTGCTCTTAACTCCAAGAGGGAGTATTTATGCTCGATAGTGGCTTCATGCCTCCATTAAATCTGGGACAGTGACAGAAAGTTCTAAGGTTGTGGATGTGCTGTTGCCACTAGGGATAAAACATTGATGCTATGTCTAAGGATGTAGTTGTTGATTACATTACGCACCATACTTAATGCAATTGTCTGTTGCTTGCAACTTAATACTGGAAGGGGTTCGGATGATAACCTGAAAGTGGACTTTTTAGGCATAGATGCATGCTGGATGGCGGTCTATGTACTTTGTCGTAATGCCCTGATTAAATCTCACTATATTTGTCATATCATGTATGTGCAATGTTATGCCCTTTCTATTTGTCAATTGCCCGACTGTAATTTGTTCACCCAACATGCTTTAATCTTATGGGAGAGACACCTCTGTGAACTGTGGACCCGGTCCTATTCTTTACATCGCATACAATCTGCAATTTTTCTTTACTGTTTTCTTCGCAAACAATCATCTTCCACACAATACGGTTAATCCTTTGTTACTCACAAGCCGGTGAGATTGACAACCTCACATTTCGTTGGGGCAAAGTACTTTGGTTGTGTTGTGCAGGTTCACGTTGGCGCCGGAATCCCGGTGTTGCGCCGCATCACATTTCGCCACCATCAACCTTCAACGTGCTTCTTGGCTCCTCCTGGTTCGATTAAACCTTGGTTTCTTTCTGAGGGAAAACTTGGTGCGCATCATACCTTCCTCTTGGGGTTCCCAACGGACGTGTACATCTACGCGCATCAAGCCTATTTTCTGGCGCCGTTGCCGGGGAGATCAAGACACGCTGCAAGGGGAGTCTCCACTTCCCAATCTCTTTACTTTGTTTTTGTCTTGCTTTATTTTATTTACTACTTTGTTTGCTGCACTTAAACAAAACACAAAAAAATTAGTTGCTAGCTTTACTTTATTTACTATCTTGTTCCCTATATCAAAAACACAAAAAAATTAGTTACTTGCATTTACTTTATCTAGTTTGATTTATTTACTGTTGCTAAAATGAATACCCTGAAAATACTAAGTTGTGTGACTTCACAAACACAAATAATAATTATTTCCTATGCACACCTATTGCTCCACCTGCTACTACAGCAGAATTCTTTGAAATTAAACCTGCTTTACTGAATCTTGTTATGAGAGAGCAATTTTCTGGTGTTAGTACTGATGATGCTGCTGCCCATCTTAATAATTTTGTTGAACTTTGTGAAATGCAAAAGTATAAGGATGTATATGGTGATATTATTAAATTGAAATTGTTTCCTTTCTCATTAAGAGGAAGAGCTAAAGATTGGTTGCTATCTTTGCCTAAGAATAGTATTGATTCATGGACTAAATGTAAGGATGCTTTTATTGGTAGATATTATCCTCCCGCTAAAATTATATCTTTGAGAAGTAGCATAATGAATTTTAAGCAATTAGATACTGAACATGTTGCTCAAGCATGGGAGAGAATGAAATCTTTGGTAAAGAATTGCCCAACCCATGGACTGACTACTTGGATGATCATCCAAACCTTCTATGCATGACTAAATTTTTCTTCGCGGAATTTATTGGATTCAGCTGCTGGAGGTACCTTTATGTCCATCACTTTGGGGCGGCTACAAAGCTTCCTGATGATATGATGATAAATTACTCTGAATGGCACACGGAAAGAGCTCCACAAGGTAAGAAGGTAAATTTGTTGAAGAAACCTCTTCCTTGAGTGATAAGATTGATGTGATTATGTCTATGCTTGTGAATGGTAGATCTAATGTTGATCCAAATAATGTTCCTTTAGCTTCATTGGTTGCTCAAAAAGAAAATGTTGATGTGAATTTCATTAAAAATAATAATTTCAACAACAATGCTTATAGGAACAATTCTGGTAATAACTATAGGCCATATCCTTCTGCTAATGGTAATAGTTATGGTAATTCTTATGGGAATTCTTACAACAATAATAGGAGTGTACCCCCTGGTCTTGAAACCATGCTTAAAGAATTTATTAGTACACAAACTGCTTTTAACAAATCTGTTGAGGAAAAGCTTGATAAAATTGATATTATTGCTTCTAGAGTTGATAGACTTGCCTCTGATGTTGATCTATTAAAATTGAAAGTTATGCCTAATAAGGATATTGATAATAAGATTACTACTACAGCAAATGCCATCCAAGTTAGAATTAATGAGAATATAAGATTAATGGCTGAATTGCGTGCTAGGTGGGATAGAGAAGAAAATGAAAAACTAGCTAAAGAGAATAATGTAGCTAAAGTTTGGACTATTACCACCACTAGTAATGTTAATTCTTCACATGTTGCTGCACCTCCTACTATCAATGGTAAAATAATTGGTGTTGGCAATGTTTCTACTCCTAGTGCAAAGCGTACAAAACTGCCTGAAACTGCTGAAACTGCTTGTGATAAAACTGCTGAAATTTTTCAAAATATTGGTGACAATGATTCCATTGCTGTAGAACATAATGGTTTAGATTTTGATGATTGTCATATTACTGAAGTTATAAAGTTCTTACAAAAACTTGCTAGAAGTCCCAATGCTAGTGCTATAAATTTAGCCTTTACAAAACACATTACAAATGCTCTCATTAAAGCTCGGGAAGAGAAATTAAAACTTGAAGCTTCTATTCCTAGGAAGTTAGAAGATGGTTGGGATCCCATCATTAAAATGAAATTCAATGACTTTGAATGTAATGCTTTATGTGATCTTGGTGCAAGTATTTCTGTTATGCCTAAAAAGATTTATGATATGCTTGACTTGCCACCATTGAAGAATTGTTATTTGGATGTTAATCTTGCGATAATGTTAAAAAGAAACCTTTCGGGAGGATTGATAATGTGCGCATTACGGTTAACAATAACCTTGTCCCCGTTGATTTTGTTGTCTTGGATATCGAATGCAATGCATCTTGTCCTATTGTGTTGGGAAGACCTTTTCTTCGAACCGTTGGTGCTGTTATTGATATGAGAGAAGGTAATATTAAATATAAATTTCCTCTCAAGAAAGGTATGGAACACTTCCCTAGAAAGAGAACGAAGTTGCCTTTTGATTCTATTATTAGAACAAGTTATGATGTTGATGCTTCTACTCTTGATGTTACTTGATTTGCACTTTCTGCGCCTAAAGGCGTTAAAGAAAAGCGCTTATGGGAGACAACCCATGTTTTTACTACATTACTTTGTTTTATATTTGAGTCTTGGAAATTGTTTACTACTGTAGCAACCTCTCCTTATCATTTTTTTGTGCCAAGTAAAGTTTCTATGTTAAAGTTGATGTTATATTTGGGATCGCTGCGCAGAAACAGCATTGCTGTCACAATTCTGGCATAAGTCTCGTAAAAATTCGCAAAATCTGCAAAATTACGAGCGTGATCCTCAGATATTTACGCAACTTTCATTAGTTTTGAGTTTTTCCATTTGAGCAAGTCTAGTGCCCCTTTCAGGTTCGTCTTTACGGACTGTTCTGTTTTTGACAGATTCTGCCTTTTATTTCGCATTGCCGTATTTGCTATGTTGGATGAATTTATTTGATCCATTAATGTCCAGTAGCTTTGTGCAATGTCCAGAAGTGTTAAGAATGATTGTGTCACCTCTGAATATGTGAATTTTTAATTGTGCACTAACCCTCTAATGAGTTTGCTTGAAGTTTGGCGTGAAGGAAGTTTTCAAGGGTCAAAAGAGGAGTATGATATACTATGATCAAGAGGAGTGAAAGCTCTAGCTTGGGGATGCCCCGTGGTTCATCCCTGCATATTTTAAGAAGACTCAAGAGTCTAAGCTGGGGATGCCCAAGGCATCCCTTCTTCATCGACAACATCATCGGTTCCTCCCTGAACTATATTTTTATTCAGTCACATCTTATGTACTTTGCTTGGAGCGTCGGTTTGTTTTGTTTTTGTTTTTGTTTGAATAAAATGGATCCTAGCATTCAATGTATGGGAGAGAGACACGCTCCGCTGTTGCATATGGACAAATATGTCCTTAGCTTTACTCATAATGTTCAAGGCGAAGGTTGAAATTTCTTCGTTAAATTGTTATATGGTTGGAATCGGAAATGCTACATGTAGTAATTCTAAAATGTCTTGGATAATGTGACTTGGCAATTGTTGTGCTCATGTTTAAACTCTTGCATCATATACTTTGCACCCATTAATGAAGAAATACATAGAGCTTGCTAAAATTTGGTTTGCATATTTGGTCTCTCTAAGGTCTAGATAATTTCTAGTATTGAGTTTTGAACAACAAGGAAGACGGTGTAGAGTCTTATAATGTTTACAATATGTCTTTTATGTGAGTTTTGCTGCACCGGTTCATCCTTGAGTTTTCTTCAAATAACCTTGCTAGCCTAAACCTTGTATCGAGAGGGAATACTTCTCATGCATCCAAAATCCTTGAGCCAACCACTATGCCATTCGTGTCCACCATACCTACCTACTACATGGTATTTCTCCGCCATTCCAAAGTAAATTGCTTGAGTGCTACCTTTAAAATTCCATCATTCGCCTTTGCAATATATAGCTCATGGGACAAAATAGCCTTAAAAACTATTGTGGTATTGAATATGTACTTATGCACTTTATCTCTTATTAAGTTGCTTGTTGTGCGATAACCATGCTTCTGGGGACGCCATCAACTCTTTGTTGAATATCATGTGAGTTGCTATGCATGTCCGTCTTGTCTGAAGTAAGAGAGATCTACCACCTTAATGGTTAGAGCATGCATATTGTTAGAGAAGAACATTGGGCAGCTAACTAAAGCCATGAATCATGGTGGAAGTTTCAGTTTTGGACATATATCCTCAATCTCATGAGAACACTAATTGTTGCCACATGCTTATGCATTAAAGAGGAGTCCATTATCTGTTGTCCATGTTGTCCCGGTATGGATGTCTAAGTTGAGAATAATCAAAAGCGAGAAATCCAAAATGCGAGCTTTCTCCTTAGACCTTTGTACAGGCGGCATGGAGGTACCCCTTTGTGACACTTGGTTAAAACATGTGTATTGCGATGATCCGGTAGTCCAAGCTAATTAGGACAAGGTGCGGGCACTATTAGTATACTATGCATGAGGCTTGCAACTTGTAAGATATAATTTACATAATACATATGCTTTATTACTACGACATAGACATCCCCAATGGGCTGCCAAAGATGGTACCCGGGGTTTATTCAAGGCCCAAGACCCGAAGAATAAGAAGACTTGGAAGCCCATTTAGTGTTAAGGAAAGATAGTTTGTATTAGGAAAGATAGAGATTTGTAATCTTACGGCTGGATACGAAACCCTCTCGAACTCTGTAACTTGTGTATTACGAATCCCTCGGCTCCGCCTCCTATATAAGGAGTCGAGGGACAAAGAAAGATCGAATCTCGTCAACATAACCCTAGTTTTCATAATCGTCGAGTACTTTTAGCTTTGAGATCTACTTGCCCTCTACTTCTAGCAAAACCCTAGTCTACAATCTGTAGGCATTGACAAGTTAATCCTTTGTCAATTGCGCCGTCTGTGGGAATTAGAGGTTGCAAGGAGCTGATCTCGATGGCACGTTCAAGATCGTCGACTTCGTCGATGGCAAGCAACGCGATGGATCGAGGTAACAAGGGAAAAACTGATCTAGTCATTTTTTCCTCACCCGCCCTCCCGTATGGATGCATGTGCCTATCTGGAGGAACCCATCATCATGACGTTCGGAGAATTCCGATTTGGCGTCAACAAGGAAGGATCCTACCGTCTCGAAGTTCCGATCTCGTCGGAATTTTCAGCGGTCGATGATGACCCACAAGTATAGGGGATCGCAACAGTCTTCGAGGGAAGTATTACCCAATTTATTGATTCGACACAAGGGGAGACAAAGAATACTTGTAAGCCTTAACAACGGAGTTGTCAATTCAACCTGGAAACAGACTTGCTCGCAAGAGTTTCTCGTGTAACGGTTTTATAGCGTGGAGTAAAATAAAATGGCGGTGAAATAAAGACAGCGTAGTATTATAGTAAACAGCAGATTAAAATGTAGGCACAGGGACGGATTTAACGGGCGTTGCATGGATGAGAGAAACTCATGTAACAATCAAAGCAGGGGCATTTGCAGATAATAATAAAACGGTATCCAAGTACTAATCAATCAATAGGCATGTGTTCCATATTTAGTCGTACGTGCTCGCAATGAGAAACTTGCACAACATCTTTTGTCCTACCACCCGGTGGCAGCCGGGCCTCTAGGGAAACTACTGGATATTAAGGTACTCCTTTTAATAGAGCAAAGCATTAACACTCGTGAACACATGTGATCCTCACATCGCTACCATTCCCTCCGGTTGTCCCGATTGTCACTTCGGGGCCATTGGTTCCGGACAGCGACATGTGTATACAACTTGCAGGTAAGATCATAAACAACGAATATCTTCATGAATCAATAACATGTTCAGATCTGAGATCATGGCACTCGGGCCTAGTGACAAGCATTAAGCATAACAAGTTGCAACAATATCATAAAAGTGACATCTACGGATACTAGGCACTATGCCCTAACAATCTTATGACTATTACATGACCAATCTCATCAATCCCTACCATCCCCTTCAGCCTACCGGGGGAATTACTCACACATGGATGGGAAACATGGCTGGTCGATGGAGAGGCGTTGGCGGTGATGGCGGTGAAGATCTCCTCCAATTCCCCGTCCCGGCGGAGTGCAGAACGGAGACTGGCTCCCGCGACGGAGTTTCGCGATGGTGGAGCTCTGGAGGGTTCTGGCGACTTCGACTTCTCCCCATGCGTTTTAGGTCGAACCCGATAAGTAGTCCGAAGGAGGGCGTCGGAGGCCGGCCGAGGGGCCACACCATAGGCCGCGCGGGCCCCCTGGCCGCCGCCTTATGGTGTGGGGCCCTCGGGCCTCACCTCTCTTGCCCTTCAGCTCCGTCGATTCTGGAAAATAGGCCTTCTGCATAAATTCCGAGGATTTTCCCGAAAGTTGGATTTCTGCACAAAGAGAGCAGAGCAATTCTGCTGAAAACAGCGTTAGTCCGTGTTAGTTGTATCCAAAATACACAAATTAGAGGCAAAATAAGCAAAAGTGTTCGGGAAAGTAGATACGTTTTGGACGTATCAACTCCCCCAAAGCTTAGCTTATTGCTTGTCCTCAAGCAATTCAGTTAACAACTGAGCGATAAAAGAACTTTCACGAACACATTTGCTCATATGATGTATATATTCTCATGCTATGGCTAATACTTAAGCAGTTCATAATGAGACACATGCAAATAAGATCATCCAACAACTATGTCAATCATGGAGAGGTACCAACAATTAATAATAAGCACCATGAATCATGTATATAAGCAGGATTGCAATGTTCATAAGAGAATATGATAAAGTGGTATCTCGCTTGCCTGTATTTGATCGGCAAAACATAAATGCCGAGGCACCTCTGGAGTTCATAGAAATACTAGAAGTAGTGATTGTCAAAGATAAAAGCATCAAAGTTATACCACAATCAATCACATTTTGAGACAAGCATATTATACTAAGAATGAGTTGTGCTCTCAAGATAGTGCTCAAAGAAAGAATGGAGACACAACATAAAAGTAAAAGATTGACCCTTCGAGAGGGAAGCAGGGATTAACATGCGCTAGAGCTTTTCATTTTTAAAACAGGAGTAAAATTATTTTGAGAAGTGCTTGTTGTTGTCAACGAATGGTAATGGGTACACTAACTACCTCATCAACCGGACTCCCAAGAGCGGCTCCCATGAATTATTTGCATGTTTATGTGGCACTCCTTCCAACCTTTCTTACACAAACCATGGCTAACCGAATCTCGGGTGCCTGCCAACAATCACATACCATGAAGGAGTGCCTTTTTCTTTAGTTTTATTATGATGATGACACTCCCCCAACCTTTGCTTACACAAGCCATGGCTAACCGAATCCTTCGGGTGCCGTCCAACAATCACAAACCATGGAGGAGTGTCTATTTAAGTTAATTAATTCGGGACTGGGAATCCCATTGCCAGCTCTTTTGCAAAATTATTGGATAAGCGGATGCCACTAGTCCATATGAGAATCCGTCAAAAGTAAATGACAAGGTTGAAAGCTAAACACCACATACTTCCTCATGAGCTATGAAACATTAACACAAATTGAGAAGCATTTTGAAAGTTTTAAAGGTAGCATGAGAATTTACTTGGAATGGTTTGAAATGCCATGCATAGGTATTTATGGTGGACACTTTGGAACAACTTGGTTTTCAGGTGTTTGGAAGCACGAGCGGCGTTCCCGCTCGGTACAAGTGAAGGCTAGCAAAAGACAGGGAGCGACAAATCAAGTGAGCAGATACTGTCATAATCATGCTTGCGGCAAAATAAATTAACGGAGGCATAAAAGTGATACAATAACTCTGAAGCAATATAAATCATCGAGGCTTAATTGACTTTTTGTTCAGTCATATGCATGCGTGAGCATGTGCCAAGTCGATATAAATGAATTATTCAGAGGAGGATACCACAATGCCATACTTACTTATGAATAAAACAATGCAAGCGAACATCCATGACATGCTACTTATATTAATAAATTGGAGCTAAACATGAGAGATCATGAACTACTAGACTTCTCAAATAACATATACCTCACATGAACCAACTAAGCATGCTCACATGAGTATATGTACAAAAATGAAAACAAATAGAGTTCATACCAGCCTCTCACCACAATCAGATTGTCGTAGATCGTCATTATTGCCTTTCACTTGTGTAGCTTGGATAATATGAAATGAAAACCACGCTCCAGCCACCGAAGACCATTGAACTCATGATGAACTTTACAAACCAAAGAAGAACAGCAAATATTTTTGGTGTTTTCGAATTAGAAACAAGAACAAAAGAAAACAAGCAAACAAAGCAAAATCTTTTTGGGTTTTCTCATAACAAACCAACGATAGCAAATAAAGTAAACTAAGAGAAAAGAACCAAATAAACAAATGGTGAAGAGAAACAACAGAAATATTTTTGGTCTTTTTGTGTTTTAGGAAAGAAACAAAGCGAAAACAAAAGAATGCAAACTAACAGAAACACAGAAAAGCAGGATGACAGAAATCTGCCAAATCCTGACAGCAGTACAGAAATCGAAATTAACAAAAATCTTCCATTGCTCAGACCAAAAAGTGTTAAACTAATGAAAGTTAGATAACAACCTGGGGCACATTCTCAAAAATTGGCAACTCAAAATAACGTTCTGGCTGTGCGTACGAATTTTTTTGGTAACAGCCCAGAATCTATTTTTGGACAGCACTTCCCCAAATATCATCTCCCTCTCATTAGAAAACCACTCTAAGAGACTAAACAAGTATGTACAAGTATCCAGCAACCATAATATGCAAAGAATGAGTGATGCCGGTATACCTCCCCCAAGCTTAGGCTTTTGGCCTAAGTGGAGTTCATTCCCAACGAGGGTCGGAGTTCCACGCCGGTGGATCATACATGGAGTGGTAATAGGGCCCCTGTGCAGAAGAATATCGTGGAGGTTCCACATGCCCATGATGTTGATATGAGGAGCTCGCTGCATCGGATGAAGAGTCGGGGTGCTCCTCGGCCTCCTCCACATCTTCCCTTGCACGACGGCTTTCCCTTTCTATGTATGCGTTTAGCTCATTTTCTGTGATCGACCACCCGTTCCTGGCATCAAGGTTAAACAAAGCAGGTGCAGGCAATCGTACTAGTTTTTCAATTTTCTTAGTTATACTCCAATTTTTCTTATACAAAGTTATCCTATAATGCAGGTTGTTCAAATTAGATGCATCTGAAATAAATTCATGTTTAATCATGGAAACAACATCAAGCTTCTCTATAGAAAGCGGAATATCTAAATGGTGAGGTTCTACACCATGCATAGCTAATAAGCGAGAGGCGATAAGACCTCCACAAATTCCTCCTTTCTCACGGTTAGTAGCAAGTCTACAAGCTATTAAAGCACCCAAATTATAAGTCCTATCCTGTTGCAAAGCAGCAGCTAAGAAAGCCAAATCTTGGACAGATAATTTACCTCCAGTCTTTCTCGCAAGAACGCACTTTGTAACGAAATAAGCAAAGTAGCGGATAGCTGGCTGTTGAATGCTACTAATCTTACCACTATCATTGGAGAAGCTCCTCCCATTACAAATCATTGTATAAAGATTTGAGAGCTCCCGCGGTGTTCCCCTGATCTTCTCGCAGGATCCCCACCGCGGCACTCTAATTGCTGTACAAAAATCACTGAAAGGCAAGTTGATAGTTTTGTTATAAATCTTGTACCGGACCATGGGGTTAGTTTGAGACCGGTGAAATTCGAAATCCTGCACAACCGACACCGTTAGTTTAGCATATTGGTGAGGTTCACCAACAGTAAAACCTTCCAATCCTGCATTGGAAATCAGTGTTTGAACATCTTGCAGGATTCCTGCATTCCGCATAAAATCCGTGCATGGGTAATAAGAGGGGTATACTCCCTCTTCACGATGAACTCTCATGACTTGCTGTACCTCCAACTCTTGTTGGTTAAGTTGGTGCATACTCCCTTCCATTTTCTGAAATTTTTCAACAATCATTATAAAATTTGATTTCAAGGTATATAATTGAAGGGAACTACTATAGGAACTTGCTAGAGTACTACACATGCATCAAAACTAATTTCTTCCACTTAGAACAAGCATGCAAGCTCACTAAACATGTTATCTACAACAGCAAAATATTCAAGATATACTTAACCAAATGAAATTCTAATTGGACAATCAAAGGAGTCACATACCAAGGAGTAAATGTGCCAAATTTCAAAACGAAATCTGGGCTGAGCAAGGAGATCGAAAAATCGCGAGTTCTTGAGCAGAAACACGAGTGAGAGGAACTTGGTACGAGTTTTCGGGAGAGAGAAGATGCTGGGAGGAAGAGATGAAGTGGTGGGGCAAGGAGGGGCCCACACCACAGGGTGGCGCGCCCACCTCCTTGGCCGCGCCGGCCTGTGGTGTGGCACCCTCTGGTGCCCCACAGGTCATCCTCTGGTACTCCCAGTGCCTCGTCGAAAAATAGGACCAACGGTGTAATTTTTGTAATTTTTAGACTTCGAAAAATGCACATTTCTGGGTATTAAATTAATGATTACTGCGCAGGAAAATGATTTCTAAAATCTTAAACAACTAAAGCATATTGCAAAACAAAAGGTGCTACAGCAAGTAAAATAAGTGGAGGGAGAAAGAAAGAAAGAAATGTTGTTTAGCTCTCTTATGCATTAAAATATACTTGTTAACAAGGTTGATCAAGTCTTGCTACCAAATAAATTTTATATGACATAAGAAGAATTAAACCTCAAATCAATCATGTTACCTTATATTGAATTGATATGGATCCAATCACAAGAGTTTGATATTCTTCTTTAGGCTCATATATAGGACAATCAATGGATCCCACTTTGATAGTTTTCACATTAAAAATTGTATTGACTCCACATACTTTATCAATCCTCTTGGGAAAATAGACAGTGTGTTCCTTATCATCAACATTGAAAGTAACCATGCCTTTATTGCAATCAATAACAGCCCCTGCAGTATTAAGAAAGGGTCTTCCAAGAATAATGGACATATTATCATCTTCAGGCATTTCCAACACAACAAAATCAGTTAATATCAAGCAATGTTGAGTAACTTGAACAGGAACATTTTCACATAAACCAACAGGAATAGCAGTAGATTTATCAGCCATTTGCAAAGATATATCAGTTGGTATCAATTTATCTAAATCAAGTCTCTTATAAAGAGAAAAAGGCATCACACTAACACCTGCTCCCAAATCACATAGAGCAGTTCTAACATAATTATTCTTGATGGAACAAGGAATAGTCGGTATACCTGGGTCTCCAAGCTTCTTTGGAATCTTACCATTGAAGGAGTAATTAGCGAGCATAGTGGAAATTTCCTCATTGGGGATTTTCCTTTTGTTAGTAACAATATCTTTCATATACTTTGAATAAGGAGGCAATTTAATAGCATCGGTCAAAGGGATTTGCAAAAATAAAGGTTTCATCCAATCACAAAATTTATTATAATGTTCCTCCTCCTTTGATTTTAGTTTCTTAGCAGGAAAAGGCATTTGCTTTTGAACCCAAGGTTCTCTTTCATTACCATGTTTCTCAGTAATAAAATCTTCTTTAGTGTACTTTTTATTTTTAGCAGGCTTTTCAGGTTCTTTTTCAACTTCTTCTTTATCAGGAGTATCATTCTTATCATTATCTTTATCATGTTCATTACCACTTTCAGTTTCAGCATCAGAAATAGAAATACTATTAGGATCATTAACAGGTTCAGAGGATTCTACAATATTCTTATGTTTCTTTTTCTTTTTCTTAGATGGAGCACTAGTTTTAATTAGTTGAGAATCTTGTTCAACTCTTTTGGGATGCCCTTCAGGATATAGAGGATCCTGGGTAGAAACACCACCTCTAGTTGTTACTTCATAAGCATGTTTTTCTTTAGAATTATTTCCCAACAAGTCATTTTGTACTTTAGTAAGTTGATCAATTTGAGTTTGAACCATTTGAAAATGTTTAACAAGTATCTTAACATCATTGGAGGTTCTCTCCACAATACCATGCAATTCACTAATAGCTCGAGAATTTTCCATTAAATGATTCTCTACTCTCATATTAAAGTTTTCTTGCTTAACAATATAATTATCAAACTCATCTAAGCATTGAGCAGGAGGTTTTGAATACGGAATATCTTCTCTAGTAAAGCGTTGAAGAGAGTGTACCTCAATCATGGATGAAGGGGGAATTATCTCACATAAATCTTCTATAGGAGGTAAATTCTTCACATCTTCAGGTTTAATACCCTTCTCTTTAAGAGACTTCTTGGCTTCCCTCATATCTTCATCATTTAATTTAATCATACCCCTCTTCTTCACTATTGGTGTCGGGGTTGGTTCAGGTGTAGACCAATCATCATGATTCCGGCCTATTTTAGCCAATAATTCTTCAGCGTCGTCTGGAGTTCTTTTCCTGAAAACACAACCAGCACAACTATCCAGGTATGCCCTAGACTCAATAGTTAGTCCACTATAAAATATATCAAGTAAATCATGCTTTTCCAAATCATGGTCAGGCTGAGCTCTAATAAGAGAGCAAAATCTCGCCCAAGCCTCAGGCAATTTCTCTCCATCTTCCTGGTCAAAATTATAAATTCTCTGCAAAGCAATATGTTGAGCACTAGCAGGAAAGTATTTCGGAAGAAAACATCAAGCAATTCTTTTGGACTTTTAATAGAACCAGGAGGCAAATTATTATACCAAGTTTTAGCATCATCCTTTAATGAGAAAGGAAAAATTTTAGCGACAAAATAAGTACGCATCTTAATATCATCGGAAAACAAGCCACTAAGAGTAGATAACTCAGTCATGTGTTCAACAGCACTTTCTTTTTCAGTACCACAAAAGGGTGTTTTCTCAACAATAGCTATATGAGATAGATCAAGAGAAAAATCATAATCTTTATCCCTAATGTTTATAGGAGATGTGGCAAATTTAGGATCAGGAGACGGTTTATATCTAACAGCATGTTCTGCAAGCAACTTTTTAATTTTTCTTGCATCAGTAGTAGCATTGCATTTTTCAATAAAATCATCATCAAGCTCTACATAATCTTCATCAAGATCATCACTAGAATATTCAACAGACTCAGGTGAATTAACAGGTGTAGCAGCATTTTCATTAGGAGTTTCAGTATTTTCAATTTGTCTAGACTTAGCAATTGTAGCATCTAGAAAAGATCCTAACGAACCATCATTATCAAGCACAGCAGAAGCATCATCACAATTATGAGAGGAATTTTCAGATTCAGCAGAAGTACCAGCATTTGAAGCTTGTGGTGGTGAAACAAGTTTACTTATCACAGATGGTGAATCAAGAGCAGCAGAGGTACTAAGAGTTGTACCTTTTCTTGTAGTGGATGGTAATATGGCGATCTTAGTATCGCGAGGTTTACCCATGATGGAGAATTTGCAGCGAACAATATCAATCCAAGTGAACTTCCAAATAAAGCTATGTTCCCCGGCAACGGCGCAGAAAATAGTCTTGATGACCCACAAGTATAGGGGATCGCAACAGTCTTCGAGGGAAGTATTACCCAATTTATTGATTCGACACAAAGACAAAGAATACTTGTAAGCCTTAACAGCGGAGTTGTCAATTCAGCTGCACCTGGAAACAGACTTGCTCGCAAGAGTTTATCAGTAGCAACAGTTTTATAGCAGTGGGAATAGTAAAATAACAGCAGCGGTGAAATAAAGACAACAGTAGTTATTATAGTAAACAACAGGATTAAAATACTGTAGGCACAGGGACGGATTTAACGGGCGTTGCATGGATGAGAGAAACTCATGTAACAATCAAAGCAGGGGCATTTGCAGATAATAATAAAACGGTATCCAAGTACTAATCAATCAATAGGCATGTGTTCCATATTTAGTCGTACGTGCTCGCAATGAGAAACTTGCACAACATCTTTTGTCCTACCAGCCGGTGGCAGCCGGGCCTCTAGGGAAACTACTGGATATTAAGGTACTCCTTTTAATAGAGTACCGGAGCAAAGCATTAACACTCCGTGAACACATGTGATCCTCACATCGCTACCATTCCCTCCGGTTGTCCCGATTTCTGTCACTTCGGGGCCATTGGTTCCGGACAGCGACATGTGTATACAACTTGCAGGTAAGATCATAAACAACGAATATCTTCATGAATCAATAACATGTTCAGATCTGAGATCATGGCACTCGGGCCCTAGTGACAAGCATTAAGCATAACAAGTTGCAACAATATCATAAAAGTGACATCTACGGATACTAGGCACTATGCCCTAACAATCTTATGACTATTACATGACCAATCTCATCCAATCCCTACCATCCCCTTCAGCCTACAGCGGGGGAATTACTCACACATGGATGGGGAAACATGGCTGGTCGATGGAGAGGCGTTGGCGGTGATGGCGGTGAAGATCTCCTCCAATTCCCCGTCCGTGCCGAACGGAGACTTCTGGCTCCCGCGACGGAGTTTCGCGATGTGGCGGCTCTCGGAGGGTTTCGGCGACTTCGACTTCTCCCGTGCGTTTTAGGTCGAACCCGATAAGTAGTCCGAAGGAGGGCGTCGGAGGCCGGCCGAGGGGGCCACACCATAGGGCCGCGCGGGCCCCCTAGGCCGCGCGCCTTATGGTGTGGGGCCCTCGGGCCTCCACCTCTCTTGCCCTTCTGGCTCCGTCAATATTCTGGAAAATAGGGCCTTCGCATAAATTCCGAGGATTTTCCCGAAAGTTGGATTTCTGCACAAAAACGAGACACCGAGCAGCTGTTAGTCCGTGTTAGTTGTATCCAAAATACACAAATTAGAGGCAAAACAATAGCAAAAGTGTTCGGGAAAGTAGATACGTTTTGGACGTATCAGTCGATTCTAGCTTTTCGTCGAGTAACGAAGAGTTTTCGTCGCCACGCTTCATCGACAACAAGGCAAGCGGAAAGCTCGCTAAGATCTTCAGCAACACATCCTTCGAGTCGTCTGCGGACTCCTTTATAAGCAGCGACTACGACAGCGTCGACAGCTTCAACTTCATCGACAAATCTGCTGCCATCGGAAAGGTTTTCACCACTCTTTATGATGGTGTCACCAATCCTGACAAAAATCAATACGCAAAATATCATCAGATCTATGCGATAGAAGAGGCAGGCCGATCAGAACCAGAAACGTCAGAGGCTTTCGATGATTTGGGAAATCCTTACATCGATCCCGCTGATCTCAGAAAAGGCCTAGGCACTAAATACGTCGGGTCCTCACCCCGAGAAAGAGTACAGCTCCCGCAAGCAGCATGGGATAGGGCTGCAAGAGCCATGGATGGTTCAGAACCTATGACCACCACTGCTACTGTACAAGAATTACAAGCATATCAATATAGACTTGCTCGAGTAAGCAGAGAGTTGGAAAAACAGACAGCATCACTAAATAGAAGAAAAGAGGCAGCTTCCGCATCAAGCACGCCGAGCAGATTTAAGTCGACAATCGGGAACTTCGGGAGACAGTCACAGAGAAGCTCGGAGGAGAGCAATGTCTGCAAAACATACCCGAAGCAGAGAGAGGAAACATAATTCAAAATCTCGACATGTCCTTTATGTCGATTGATGAAAGAGGAAATATCATCCCAAAAACGCCAGAGGCAGGTTACATGGCAACACAAGCTTACATCTTGGCGTCCAGACCACCTCCTGGGGACCCGAGAGAACCATTGTTCAATATGGCGATGGCTGGAGTAGGAGTTATGGGAACAGCGTTTGCAACAACGCCTCCCGAAGAAAACCCTAGGCAAAATAGTCCACGACCCACCGCAGCAGTTCAAGATCCCCCAAGAACAAGTGGAGCAAGAGACACAGCAGTCCAAGTAAGGGTGGACAGAGCGCGACAAGAAAGAAGAGAGCGTCAGCATTCACCAGAAGTTGCCGACGAAGATATGTGTGGGCTCCCGTGTTTCACGAGAAGAGTTCGAAAGACTCGAGTCCCAAAAGGGTTCAAGCTACCCGAAAATTTCAAGAAATTCGACGGCCTGCAAGATCCCGAGGATTGGCTCGTGGATTATCTCGAGATGGTGAAGCTGGTAGGAGGAACCAGAGCAACAACTATGCAAAGTATCCAAGTTCACTTGAGTGGTGCCGCGAGATCTTGGATAAAGAAACTCCCCCCAAGTTCCATCGACAGCTGGGATAACTTTGAGGATATCTTCGTGAAAAATTTCCGATCCACCTGCAAGAAACCTGCGTCATTGGAAGAGTTGAGGGCGTGTCGACAAAAACATGACGAGTCGATGAGAAAATATATACAGCGGTGGAACATTATAAAAAACTCGGCAGAAGATATATCTGACGAGCGAGCAATAGATGCGTTCGTGGCAGGAATTCGGCGAGGAGATTTCGTCGAGGACTTGGGGAGAACTAACCCTAAGACCATATCAGCACTCATGGAGATAGCCAATAAATGGGCAGATGGAGAAGACGCAATATACAATAAGCGACACAGGTCGCCAGAAGAGGATCGTGGTCGAAATTATCAAAATAGAAGGCGATTTTCTCGCCAGTTCTACAACAACGATGCTCCTGGCCATATATCGGCTGGTTTTCGAGGAAATCCTGGAGGAAACAGTCGAGATGATTATCAAAGGAGTAACGAGCATCAAGGCGACAATAGAGGCGATTCTCGCGGCAACAGACAAAATAGTGGACCAAGGTTCCAAAGACCTTATGTGTCCCCCGAAGAGATGATGAACGGTCCGTGCCAAATGCATTTTTATCTTGACAATAACGGAAAGAGGCAGTCAGGGCATCTCCAGAAAGATTGCCGAAACTTTCAGGCAATGTTGCGAGCCGCAGGAATCGCAAATGCCCAGGCCACGAATAGAAACCCCCAGGGGCCAAGGAGCGAGATCCACCTTCCACCTCCTCCCGCAATTACGGACGAAAATCGGCACCAGCTTAGAATAGCGGCAGCACCACATCCACCTCCATATGTTGATCCTAATTCTAACGGTGCGGTCTCGATGATTCAGAAAGCTAGGCCATCAAACAGGGCGCAGAAGGTAATCTCGCGACAAGTGTTCATGGCAGAAAAGATGCCTCCACCAACAGTCGAGTACTTAAATTGGTCGGGGCAAGACATCGGCTTCACAATCGCGGACCATCCGCAGCAAGTTCCTCGACCAGGACAATCAACACTCATCTTACCCGCAGTAATCGCTGGTTTTGACGTGTCGAGAGTTTTCATAGATGGCGGCAGCAGCTTAAACCTCATGTATGCGGATACATTGAGGAAGATGAACATATCCCTAGCAAACTTGAAACCAACTGACACACGTTTCCACGGGATTACACCAGAGAAGCCAAGTTACCCATTGGGCAAAATCAACCTCGACGTTCAGTTTGGAACCCGAGAAAACTACAGGATAGAGAATTTGGAATTCGAAGTTGTGGATTTCCCATCGCAATATCATGCTTTGTTGGGACGACCAGCATATGCCAGGTTCATGGCAGTGCCGCATTATACATATCTGTTGTGGAGGTTGCCTGGACCTAAGGGACCTATCACAATCAAGGGAAGTTTCGCGTTATCTGATAAATGCGACAAGGATTTTCATCGACTATCGGAAACTTTCGGGATGCAAGCAGAATATGCGGCGCCAAGGTTCACCGATTATGATGTGCTGCCAGAGGTAGGGAGATCTTCCAAGGAGCCAACTTTCAGTACAACCAAGGATTCAAAAGAGGTACAGATCCACCCGACAGATCCAAAGAAAACGACATCCATTGCCGCAAACATGGATGTCGCATAGGAAAGCGCGCTCGTCGAGTTCCTCCGTGAGCACTGGAAAATCTTCGCATGGTGTCCAGCTGACATGCCAGGAGTACCCAGGGAACTTGCCGAGCACCACCTCAATTTGGATCCTCTCGCAAGACCAGTAAAGCAACCTTTGCGGCGTTTTTCGGAGCCTAGCCGCAAAGCCATGTTATCTGAAATAGATCGACTCAAAGATGCTGGTTTCATCAGGGAAATATCTACCGAAGCCACGTGGGTAGCTAACCCAGTGATGGTGCCGAAAAAACACACAATAGTCCTTCGCATGTGCGTCGACTTCACGTGTCTCAATAAACATTGTCCCAAGGATCACTTTCCCCTTCCAAGGATCGATCAAATCATCGACTCCACGGCAGGATGCGAACGTCTTTCCTTTTTGGACGCATACTCTGGTTATAACCAAATCAGACTAAAAGAAGAAGATGAAGCCAAGACAGCGTTTATCACACCTTACGGCGTGTTTTGTTATAAAACAATGCCCTTTGGTTTGAAAAACGCGGGAGCAACGTATCAGCGGATGATGCAGAAGTGCCTAGCAACACAGATTGGTAAAAATGTACAAGTCTACATTGATGATGTCGTAATAACATCAAAGAAGGGGTCAACTCTGATCGAAGATTTGAAGGAAACCTTCGACAACCTCGACAAGTTCTGTCTCAAGTTGAACCCGACAAAGTGCTCTTTTGGAGTTCCCGCAGGAGAACTTCTCGGGTTCTTAGTATCAGCAAGAGGGATTGAAGCCAACCCTGAAAAAATCCAGGCCATAGTGACTATGCGAAAGCCAACAAAGTTGAAAGAAATACAACAGCTAACGGGGCGAGTCGCAGCTTTAAGCAGATTCGTCGCCAGGCTAGGAGAAAAGGCGCTACCGTTCTATGCATTGATCAAACAGGGGGAAAAATTTCAATGGAACGAAGAAGCAGATAGAGCCTTCGAGAACCTCAAGCGGGCAATTTCGACACCACCGATATTGGTGGCGCCTAAAGAGAAAGAACCTCTCCTCTTGTACATTGCAGCCACACCTCAGGTGGTCAGCACGGCCCTAGTAGTCGAGAGAGAAGAAGAAGGCAAGCTTCATGGAGTTCAGAGGCCAGTATATTTCATCAGCGAAGTACTATCGCCTTCAAAACAGCGGTACCCGCAATATCAGAAACTGGCATATGGAGTATTCACGACAGCAAGAAAATTGCGACACTATTTTTCGGCGCACCCGATAATAGTGGTCAATGAAGCTCCCTTGTCAAATATACTGAACAACCCAGAAGCTACGGGTCGTGTCTCCCTTTGGGGAATAGAACTTTCTCCTCGGGACATCACGTATGAAAAAAGAAAAGCAATAAAATCGCAGGTTTTACCAGATTTCATTGCAGAGTGGATGGAACTACAAAACACGGGGCCTCCAGATTTATCGAGAACTTGGACCATGAACTTCGACGGGTCCAAAAGGTTGGAAGGTGCTGGAGCAGGCGTGATATTGGTATCACCCGAAGGCGACAAGTTGAAATACGTCTTAAGGATGACGTTTCCAAATGCGTCCAACAACGAAGCAGAATATGAAGCGCTCATACACGGGATGAAGATGGCGAAAGCTTGCGGTGCAACCCGATTGAAAATCTTTGGCGACTCACAATTGGTGGCACAACAAGTTATGAACCAATGTGATGCAGTCAACGAAAGTATGATAGCATACAAAGAGGTGTACAATGAGCTGGAGAAATTATTTGATGGTTGCGAGGTAAACCACATCAGCAGGATGAGTAACGATGAAGCCGACGTTCTTGCAAACATCGGGTCACAGTGTCTCGCGATTCCTCCAGGCGTGTTTTGGGAAGAGATAAGCGAGAGATCAACAAAGCCAGCAAAAACAAAGAAGGAGAAGAAAGAGAAACCCTCGAGTATCACCAAAGACACAGCAGAAGAAGAAGAGAAGAGCAAGAGCTAGTCATGATGGTGCAAATTCCATGGATGCAGGTTTACATATCATACATCCTAAGGAAAACGATACCCGACGATCCAGTTGAAGCAAGGCGAATAATTAGGAGATCAAAAGCTTTTACTGTGATAAAAGGGGAGCTGTACAAACGAAGCATCTCGGGCGTGCTACAGAGATGTGTTACACCCGAAGAAGGAAGAATCATCCTGAAAGATGTGCATGAAGGAATATGCGGTCACCACGCGAGTAGCCGAGCTATCGCGGCCAAAGTTTTCAGAGCAGGATTTTACTGGTTAACGGCAATAGAGGACGCGAAGGAAATAGTGAGAACCTGCGACGCGTGCCAAAGATTTGCCGCCAAACCTCACTCTCCCGCAGCAGAACTTATGCCAATCCCACTATCTTGGCCCTTTGCTCAATGGGGTCTCGACATGGTGGGAAAACTACACAAAGCTTCGCCAGGAGGTTATGAGTATATGCTTGTCGCTGTCGACAAATTTACAAAATGGATCGAAGCAAAGCCGATAAATTCACCGGACGGTGCGTCGGCGATTAAGTTCGTGAAAAGCATCGTCTTCAGATTTGGAGTCCCTCATAGCATCGTCACAGACAACGGCAGCAACTTTACGTCCAAGGAGTTCAAAGCATACTGCGCAGAAGTGGGCATTAAGTTGAGTTTTGCGTCTGTCGCACATCCACAGACCAATGGACAAGTCGAGAAAGCCAATGGCATCATCTGCAATGGTATCAAGAAACGCCTGCTAGGTCCATTGGAAAAAGCTCGGCATACTTGGCCGGATGAGCTGCCAAGTGTGTTGTGGAGTATCCGAACAACACCAAATACGGCGACACAGGAAACGCCGTTTTTTCTGGTCCATGGAGCCGAAGCAGTCCTGCCGATAGAAATCGAGCATGATTCTCCAAGAGTCACAGAATATAATGAAGAAATCTCGAGAAAAGCCTTGGAGGACGACGTCGATGCACTTGACGAAGCTCGAGACGAAGTTCTGTCGCGAGTCGCTAAATATCAACAGGACCTGAAGAATTACCACAGTCGAAGATTGCGGCCAAGATCTTTTCAAGTTGGTGATTTAGTTTTGCGACTCAATCAAAAAAGTCATGAAAAACTCGAGTCACCATGGCTTGGACCCTACATCGTCACAGAAGTAATCGAAGGAGGAGCATACAGAATCAAGGACAAGAAGACGGGGAACGTTGAGCCAAATCCTTGGAACGTGGCGCAGCTCAGGCGTTTTTACGCCTAGATAGCGAAATATAGTCTCCTCTGTAAACATACAATGTACTGAAACGCCCGCGAGTTTTCAGACGCACTCTTTTCCTTTTTCGGGGCACCGAGTGGGGCCGGGAAAGGTTTTTAATGAGGCGGGCTCGCGGTGCTGCAATATAATAAAAATAGTAAAGATATACTTCTTATTCGTCGACACACTCGGGGGCTCTACACCTTCAAGTATCAAAACAGACAAACTCGATTTACTGAAAATATTTCGCCTTGGTACAATAGTACCTCGCCAAATACATAAATCGGAAGCTGGTAATGATTAAATATAGTACACACGTCAGAAAATCTCATCACTTTGGTCCAAAAACCCGACAAACAAAAATATAGAACTTCGACACCAAGATCCTGCAGTCCATCAAGATGTTTTATTACAACACAAGAAGAAATCTTTGAAAGAGAAAAATAGTACAAACTCTAGCCAAAAGGCTCGGGGGCTCCAACAATATAGAGCATTCTGCGATATACAACAAATTTTTTCGACAAAGTTTTACAAATCAGTCAGAACCTAAAATAGTATCTATTGACAAGCCTCTGGTTGTTTTATGCTCAGCATAAGATCCCTTGACGAAGAATTCTGAATCCATCCGAAGAAGCTCATCTATCATCGACTCGGCCACAGGAGTCACCATCTCATTGATTGCATCAATATTATTCTTCCGCCGCGTTTTCTTCGCCAGGCAATCAACGACAATCTTCGTCAGGTCTAACTTTGGATGGCAAATATGTATCATAATCATGGCAAATCTTGCTCCGGCGGTCAGCTGAGCTCGCACAAAATTATGAATACGAGGAGCATCTCTGAAGGCCTCCAGTAAATTGGGAAGAGTTGTCGGTACTTCATTTCGAGGAAACAAAGTCTTGAAAACAAGGGTCAATGTGGTCGTGCAAAAACTGAGAAATTCGCGCACTTGGCAAGCACGATCTTGGAACCTGACAATTTGTTGGGTTCGTTCAGGAGTGGCCCAAAATAAACAGCCATGATTAAGGGAAAGATTGACAAGAAGATTCGTCCTCTCATTCACTCTTTGATCCTCGGCGGCAGCATCAAGAACCGAGCCTATTAGGCAACAAAGCAAGAAATTTGGAAGAAAGCACAGTAAAATAAAGAAGAGGCACCATAAGGTTGGAGGTACATACCTAACATATCAGTGCTAGCTTCCAACATTAGTTCGAGCATGCTATTTTCTCGGGTAGCAGCTCCCTCTGCTTCCAATACAGCAGCATCTTTGGCAACCATAGCCTCTTTGGCTTGATGAAGAGCAAGCTCTTCTTGTTCAGATGCTTTCCGAGATTGTTCCATCATTGCCAAAGTTTGTTTCTTCATGGATTGAAGTTGTTGTCGAAGTTCTTGTAAATCTTCCGACACAGGTTTGCTTGAAGAACCTTCAAGGAGATTATCATCGGTTTTTACCTTCTTCGAGAAGGAAGACGCAGGCACAGCGTCGGGAGAGCAAGGGTTGGTTGAATAATTATCAAATATTAACTGGAAAAGAAAATCCCAGGATCAATGATAGTACCAAGAGGAATTTCATTGCTTTCTAGAAAGTTTACATGGTCATTACAAACGAAGTTCTCCAAAAGGTCTAACAGAATAATTGTCGCCAAGGCTAGAATGGCGACAACAACAAAAGAAATAAAGAAAGCAAAAATTAGAAAAGGCAAAGGCATTCAATTAGACCTCCGGCTTTGACGAGCTGGGAGTCGAAGATGGCTTGATCCCGAGATAGGCCAGGATTTTCTTCGTATTCAGCTTTGCCGCCTTGATCAATGATCGCCATTTTGTTTGCTCTATCTGCTCCGTGTCGCCCACTTTGGCCCAGTCAATAGTCTGTTGACTATCAGCAACTAAGGCAACGGTGCTTTCAACGGCAACCTTCATATTCTCATGGCGCATCTTCAGCCCAAGATCTTCGGGAGGATTAAAGCACTTGGCAAGACCAAGGAAAGTTGCGGGTTCCTCTTTCTTCGGGAAGAAGTAGGGGAAAAGCCTCGACAACCCTGCCCTGGCTTCATCCATGCCTTCACGCGCTTCCGTCCCATGAAATTCAAGGAATGAAACGGCGTCAAGAAGAGGATCATTGTCGGGATCTTCAAGTTCAAATTCTTGAGAGGTCTTATCTGTCAAAATAAAATAGAAAATTTGATCAACAAACAAGTGCAAAAAAGAAAAATCCAAAGGATATGAAATAGTGCAGATACTTACTGACAAAGCGACGATTTTGTATCCTTATACGTTTGGTGATCGCTGCTTCGCGAGCAGATTGTGCAGTTGTGTGCCCGCATAACTGCAAGTGTATGCAAGTCTGATATAACACAATGAAACACCGTTCCACTAGTATTATATCGCTCAGAGTGGTACAACAGAAACATATGCGGGTCCAAGGCATGTCTATAGAATTACAACTCCGACTCTATTACAGAAGATCAGCACAGCCTCCTACTTTACAATGAGGTAAATCTGCAAATAAGCTCCAGAAGAACGACTCGTAGTCTAAGCCTATCACGAACTCTATTTGTAGAGTATTTAACTAGCTATAGAGGCTAAGAATAGATTCTAGCTAAATAGGAGCTAGGTTTAGGAAGCTAATTCCTTTCTATTGCTAATCTAGGTTTTCTCCTTGTTGAATGTGGTATTTGACTCTCCTGACATGGTCCTGTCTCTTGAAGTAGTTGTTGACTCCTCGGTCTTCGAGTTGCACTGTAGATCCTCCTTCGATGCCTCCATATCTAAGCAGGGGATTTAAGAGTGGGATGAGTACGAGCGTACTCAACAAGTTCATTTTAGGAAAGAGGTGTTTAATGCACTAGCTACAGCCATAGACCAGAAAGTCATAGGCAATGCAAGTTTTTGTAATCATTTCTTCAAAAGGTTGCTTTTATTCAGAAGAGCTATGTCCGTCAGCCTTCACCGGTTGACTAGAACTTCATGGAGTTCCTTTCCGGCAGCGTTCGCAGTTCCATATCCCGGAACAGGGAGTGACGGTCACGTTCGTTACACTCTGCAGAGGTGTGTTGCTTTACCCATAAGAGATCTTAACCTTGGTGCCAACCGGGCAATTGTTCCCGTCCACACTTCCTTTGGTGTGAGGCCCGGTATAAGGTCTTAGTCAATCATGTTCCTCCGCTACCTCGAACACCCACCCTTTGTTGCATGCCCCGACCCTGGGTCCTCGTCGGTCCCATTATTCCCGTAATTTCAGGGTGGACCCCGACCACGACAACAGTGCTGGGCTCTACCATACACTCCTACGCCGGTGGCTGCAACCCATCATAGACCGCAATACCGTGGGGAACTTAAGGCTTCCCCAGCCTACCGCTTGTTCCTCGGGCGACAAGTGTCTACGGACTATGCCGTGGGGACTTAAGGCTTCCCCAGCCTACCGCTTGCCCCCGACAGATACAAGTGTCTACGGTAAAGCGCGTCCGTTGATGTACGAGAGGTGGAAACACTTTTGACTACTCCGTCCCACTCCGGATCTTATGGTTAACACGGGTATTACGGCACAAGAATCACTGGACGACATTTGTTGTTAATCCTAGATGGATATAAACCCTTGCAATGGAACCTCCACCATATCAACACAATCCATGGTTCCATTGCCCACCACATAGTCATATTCATAGTTATGAAAATAGTGGTTTTGCTTTTTATGCAATAGTGATAAACATAGTACTTTGCAAGTAATTTGGTAAAAATACTCAAATGACATGAGCAAGCGATGAACTTGCCTTTCTTGACTGCAAGATTATGCAGACAAGGTCTTCGATACGCAATAACTCCAAATTCTGAAATAGCATCATCGTCCGGTAAGGACGATGTTTAAAAGATTGGCAAGGATGCAATAATGCATAAGTATGAGATGCAATCGCTCTAAGCGTGACCTAACCCCGATGATTTAGGATCAGTGAGTTGTAATAATTGGTTCAGGGTGTGTTGCACTTTTAGAGTGATTCACAAACAAGGTTCTTATTCAGGTGTGGTTACATGGTATCATGAACAGGTAGATAATAAAGCATAGTAATCAATTGAGCACACAAAGAATGATAATTGGCATAATGTTAACATGTAAAGAACAGTTGTCAGTTTTAATACTATATGGCATGGTTAATGATTAATTATCATATACTTCAAAAGAATAACTTTTGAAGAACATGTTCTTTAATGAAGAACAAGTATGATAATTAGGTTTGTGGGGTTCTATGGTTTTCTATGGTTCTAATTGGTTTCTGGAGTAAGTAGTAGATGGATCACAACCTAGTTGGATTCATCAACACCAAGGGCTTGTAAGGTTGAGTTAAGCCTAGGCATTCTAAGCAACTATTCATACAAGGTTGTTATCAAGATTGGTTCATCTTGTTGGTGATAGCTAGCTAGGGTTTATAGGTCCTTATAAGCAGGGTTGATGATGATTCTTTATTTACTTCAAAAGAATAACTTTTGAAGAACATACTTCTTAAGTAATAAGAAGTATAACAATTAAGGTTGAGGTTGTCTTGTATTAGCTATTGGATCTCTGAGTAGAGAATGGTTGGTTCCTAAATAGGATGGTTCACAAGTATCTCACACTAGTAGGGTTTAGTGGAACAGGGTTATGTAATGTCAAATAGTAGGTATGGTTGCTATTAGGGTTCATCACAATGGTGTGATGCTAAATAGGGATAAACAATGATGATGGCTTTGGTAATAGGATCTAGGGTTTTCACTTGGTTAACCCTACTTGATTATTTAGGTCTGATGAACACATGGGATACCCATATATTAGTGTTAGGTCTTCTACATTTTATGTGGCAAGGCAAGTATTTAGTTGCTACTATGTAGCACTGGATACAAAGTAAGTATTATGATCATAAGTTCCAACCTAGGGTTTAGGTTGGAGGCAAATTAAGGTTCTCATGTAATAATAAAGCTAGGTTTCTAAATGAACCTAGGGTTTAGGATTACACATGAAATGATGAGTTCCTAGTTTTCTACCATATGGAACTAGGGTTTTCTAATTACCCTATAATTCTTGGATTAATAACTTCATTATCAAGTTGAAGTTATTAATGAGTTTGAAATAAAAATAATATTGGATTTTACATTTTATTATTTTTAATGAATTTAATAATTAAGGTAATTATTGATTAGGGTTTAAATCCTTCTAATAAGGATTTAACAAAATAACAAATAAAGATAATTAGTTTTAATGTTTTCTTTATTTATTTACTGGTTTTTATTTAATTTGGAAAGTTTTCCTAATTATTGAATTTTAATTCAATTAAGAATAAAAGAAAATGCTTAAATAACCATTATTAAATAATTAAATTTTTATTAAAAATAAAAATTTCATATTATATTTTTATTGGATAGAGTTTATTTTTATAAGAATTATGATATCTCATTTATATTTTTCTGAGTGATAATGAATTTTATATAAATTTGCAAAGTTGCAGTAATTTGTGAAATTTGAATTAAAATAGGAAATACTAACTACACCCGAACTAGTCTACACCCAGTGGTATGGTGGGCCTTAGACGCGTCATGCCACGGTGTGGACTGTGGTCAAAATCTCCACCGTGGCAAAGGGGCTCACTGCCGGCGGTTTGCCGGTGACGGCGCCGGAGCTAGGCTCCGGACGAGCGACTACGCCTGACAGAACCGCAACACGGTGGGCAACCAAATGGTGGCGGCGCCGCTAGCTAAAGGTCACCGGAGCTCGGCCGCCGGCGAGGTTCTGCGGCGGCGGCCACGGGACTGCGATGTTGAGCATGCTACAGGAGGCTATTGAGGAAGGCGAGCTTGCCAGGAGGTTGAGGGGCTCACCAGGAACACGCCGGGCTTGACGGCGGGAGAGATGGTCGGCATCGCCGGGGTCGTTCCGGCGTTGGGGAAGACGGGCTCAACGGCGATGCTCGGGCCCACGGCTCGATTCCTTGCGCACGGTGAGCTTGTCGACCATGGCGGTGACGATGGCGTACTCGTCGGGGCCGGGGAGGTCCACATCGACGGCGGTAATGGTGGCCGGTTGTGTTAGGGTTTCGGTTTGGGGAAGAAAATGGAGCAGAGGAAGAAGAATGCGACTAGGGTTCGTCGTAGGGCCTTTATAATGCGCTGGAACACGATCCTCGTCACGAATTGAGAAGGAGAGGACGCCGAGAGGCTCCTCACGGTGTCGTGCTGTCGTCCATGCGCTCGGAGAGGATGAGGACGAGCTCCTCTCCGATATTTTGGATGAAGGGGTATCGGGCGGCTTAGTGGGCTGCTCCTGGTTGGTGGTGGGCTGTTCGGTGGGCTCGTCTTTGGGCTGCCGTGGCCTGCAGGTAAGCT